>JAFIDM010004315.1:66587051-66600188 GCA_023159025.1 Thereuonema tuberculata | reverse complement strand
CTGTTTTTCTCTTCATTATAAGTTACCAGTAATGCTTTTTGTTTTATTTTTTTTTTTTTTCTTGCCTGTAATTGACTCCCTGGCTGCCTTTTTGACAGGACTACCCTTAAGGCACAGGGAAGGCACACTCATATCTATTATGTATTAGCAAACTTTTGTAAGGCAAATTATTATTATTAAAAGACTCCATGATAACTGTTTGCAGTATTTAGTAGTTTTATAGTCTTCCAAAGGAAAGGAGAAAGAAAATGTAGATTTATTATAAATGAATGTTTTTAAATAGGTAAAAACCTGGTCACAATAAGCGCATTATTGGAGTTGGGTTTTTTTTTAAATTACAATTTTAAAGATAGTGACCCTTTTGAAAACAAAGCTCTTATTAAATGAATCATCTTCTAGTAGTAATTTACGTTCATTGAAGTAACTTGAGTAGTTGAATAGAAATCGACATATGTTAATATATTTGCTTGTGATATTGAAAACAAATATTTAATTACTTACATGAACTCCTGTCTTATATTGTTTTGTAGCTAACCTATAGTTTTACTATTACAGGTGTCAAACAAGCCTTTTGAACAAACCAATAAAGATGATGTCATTCATATCTTAACTGAACAAGAAATGCTACCAGTGGAAACGGCTGTGTTAGGATTGATTAGTATTTTTAAGGTAAAGTGTTAAAGGGGAAAACAAAATCTAAAAGCTTGTTTTGGATAATGAGTTATCTGTTAGTCAAATATTTTGCAGGTGTTAAATATTAAAGGTGTCTGAAATGAACAATAACAGAAATAGATAAATTTATTAGAAGTTCAATTAATGATAAAACTAAAAGAAACAAGTTTTGAAGAAAACTGTTGCTCAATTTATTGATCATATTTGTATTGTAGATCAATACTATAGTTAATGCAAAAACATACCGAATAAAAAAAATTAAGGAATCACTACTCTGAATAAGATAAGCATAGTTTAATGTTTGAAATAAGTTATGCATTTTCAAAAAGGACAACTTGCAAAACAAGCTTAAATATACAGTAAAACCTCATTAAGTCGTCACTCAAGGGACCAAACATTTTTGACGACTTAAGCGGAGTGACGACTTAGGCGGAGTGGGAATTTTTGAAGAAAAAAAAAAAACACTGAAATACAGTATTTTCATGAATTGATGTAGGATTCGGTGAGAAAAACAAGATTTTCAGAAATCAATACGTGCAAATGAGTGGAAAGTAAAAAAAAAAACACTTTTTATAGCTACCACATTATAATCGTTTTAAAAGAAAGGCAATGTTTGTCTTTGAAACGTTCCAGCCAACCATTGCTGCCGCCAAAATCTTCAATGTTCAACTCCTTAGCAATTTCCATGGCTTCTTCTTTGAGAATCACGGCAGAAATCTGCACATTTTGCGATCTGGCATGTTTTAGCCATCGAACTAAAACCTCCTCGATCTCCTCAAACTTCGATTTCCTCATTCTTTCTTTTGTCTTTGCAGTCAGCTTCTTTAATTACTTGTTTCGATGAAAGAATATCATTTAATGTAGTCCTGGGAATACGATGTTCTTTAGCAAAAGCTGTTTTCGAAACATTTGATTTTTCAAAAAGTGCAATTAAGTCTTTTTTTCTTTAAAACATAACGAGGTAAGTTTTCGTTTCCCTGACTTGTTACAAATGTAATCGAACCACGAAATTGCAAGATAAAAAATAGCCATTATAGCGGAGCTTACTCTCTATGAAATGAAATCACACTCAGTAGCGGTCAAGAAAAACGTATACACTTGACAAGAGTCGCAGCGAGAAGTGTGCAATTTCCCACGTGAAAATTCCCCGTAAAGGCTAGGCTTTTTTAGAGTGAAGGGGCGGAGCTGAAAAGATAGCAGGCAAAATGGAGAAGAAAGATGCTTTTAGCCATTTTTGAGGGTGACGAGTTATCCGGAGTAGAATTAAATTTGATGACGAGTAAAAGAGGGTTATTTTACATTGTCTATGAGACCTTGTCGGGACCAAAGGAAAATGACGACTTAAACGGAGTGACGACTTATCAGGGTGACGACTTAACGAGGTTTTACTGTATGAAGAAAATATTTTGAGATATTGATAGTTAAGAATCCTAGTAGTTAAGAATTTAGTTTACATTTAAATTTAGATTCAATTAATTTATTTTTTTTAATGAAAATTTCTTTGTAGGTGAAAATCTTCCATTTGCCTTCCATCTATGCAATAGAAGCATTCAGATTGTTGGTTTCTCACATTCAGTCAGTTTACCGGAGTGGCATTGTTCATCAGAGTAAAACAATCCGTTATCAGGTAATTTCAATAATAATTGAAAAAATAATTTCAATAATTTACTGAATATTTAATTTGAATGTTTGAATAATTTATCTTAAGATATCAGTGAAATGAATACTTGAGATTCAAACAGTTCTTTCATTAAACTCATCATTTGACACTGCCTTTATTGAAATCCAAGTTACTAGATCTGAAAACAATTGGAACATTTAATACAATGATGAACAGTGTCAGAATTAGTTTTTTTTTTTTTTGCTACAACTTTACTAATTGTTTATTAGCTGTTTAACCTTCTGAAATTACATTAGTGTAGAAATGAATTTTATAAGAAAAAAAATACATTATCAAGATGCTACAAGGAATGATTTAGGCTCAATCTTCATTGCAGTGTTCGTAACACTTGTTTCTGTATCCTCATAACTATACCTTATGAAATGGTAAACAATAAAATCCAATATAAATTTAAATGTAAGATATGTAAGGACAAATGCATGTTCTAGAATGCAATTGACTTATCTGGTAAAAAGCCTATACTTGCACAAAAACTATTTCCAGTCAAGATGAAAGTTTATCTTGAGAGGTAGTCCATGCACTGTAATTTTCTTCTATTATTTATTTCAACCATATCAAGGAAAACTAAATTTTAATTCAGCTAGAATTTGGTTTTGGATCACAAAGCTATAGATGACTGTTCTTTATAGTGTTGAATCAGTTGCCAGTGGCTTCCCAGGCTACTACATGTCTATTATAGACAATTTGTCACATCAGTGTAGGATATTTAAAGAAGGTTCTTACGCATTAGTTAATATATAGTAGGATAGGTAGATGAGCAGATCTGTTAACTCAATTGCTGTACTAACTGGTATCATTGCCTAAAAAGAAGTATAATTCCTTCCTTGTTAGGTTGGAGGGATGAGAGAGGAATATTTCAAAATATGGACCAAAACTGAAAAACATTTTATTCAAAAGAAATAACTTGCAAACATGAAAAATGTTTATACTAACAGCAAGGTTATTAAAAGATAGCAGTAAATAAGATAATCAGAAGTTTATGGTGATAAATTTAGATGGGAAATTTTAGTTAACTGAGTCTTCAAAAAATGAACGATGACATGAATTCTCCTGAGTGCTCGTGTTTGCATGAAATCCATATTGGAGCAGAAATGAACCATTGCTCTGTGCCATACCAGTGAGCGGAGTTAAAAATTTCACAGCTCCCAATGCTAGCAAGCAGCAAGCAAAACTGCTATCACAGAGAGCAAATAACTGATATTCATAGATAAGACAGCATAAAAGGATAGAGGTGTGTCAAGGTGTGAAAGCTTTATCAGCTGAAACAAACGATCCTTCCAGCTATTTTTCTGGAAGTTTATTTTGAAAATGATGAATTGCAGTCATTTTTTCCACCATGTTGCCAATTTCCAGTTTTGATGTTGCTCACGAATCTCTTGAGCAATCTTTGCTTATGGTACACTCACTTTTTGAAGACTATCTAAGTGCAACTCTTTGGAGAAAGATAACCAGAAATGAAGTTCTCTATTGCATGAAGTTGCTGTCCAACTTCATTTGTTACATTTATTGCAAGTTAAAGCTAAGAAATTAAACTGTTTAATAAAAAAACAGGAAAGACAAATTGATATAGTATTATGTTTGCAGTGAATTGAAGAATTAGCACAGTCCTTATGATTCCTTTTTGTCTTGTCTTGTCCATCTTGGGTATAGACAATGATTGTCTGTTCCTAGCTCTGAAGATGATTTTGGTCTTTCCATCTTATTTTTGGTCATCCTCTGTCTCTTTTTCCTTTGGGTTTATATTTCAAAATTAAATTTGGAATCTTATCGTTGGACATCCTTTCTACATGGTTAAGCCAATGTTTTTGGTAATTTTGAATTTCTTGAATTAAACTTGGAGTTTTAAGTTGGGCTCGAATATCATTATTTTTCTTTTTGTCGAGATGTGTAAATCCTAATAAAGGTCTCAAAAATTTCATCTGTGCAGTTTCCAATCTTTGTTTGTTTCTTTGTTTCAATATCCAGGTTTCACTCCCATATTTAATTGCTGCTTTGGCTGTAATGTTATGTAATCTTAGTAGTGTTTCTTTCGTCATTTGTTTTCCAAATCTTCTAATTATTCCATTCATTCTGTTGTATGTCTGTATGTTTGATATCAGGTTTGCCTCATCATTATAACATGAAATTATGTTTCCTAAATTTTTAAACTCTGATACTTGTTCTATTATTTTTCCATTAATTACAATTTTCACTCTTTGTATTTGTTTTCCACACATTGCCATGGATTTTGTTTTTAATTCCGAAATTTTCATTTTATAATTTTTTGAGATAGTATTTAAATGATTTGCTCCAATTTGAAGTTCATCTTCTGAATTTGCTATCAAAACTTGATCGTCAGCATACAGTAATGTCTTCAATTTTTTATCTTTTGTGATCTGGATACCATTTTTATATATTGATTTCCATTCTTTTAGAATTATATTTATATATATGTTGAAAAGTATTGGGGAAAGTCCACATCCTTGTCTCACTCCTTTATTTATAGTTAAAGGCTCTGATATTTTTCCGTTTATGAATTTTATATTAATTTTTGTTTCTCTATATATACTTCTAATTACATCAATTAATTTCGTCGGAATTTTATCTTCTTCCATAATTTTCCACAGTAAATTTCTGTTTAGGTTATCATAAGCTTTCTCGTAATCAATGAAAAGTAGGTACGTTGGCAAATTAAATTCTCTTCTTTTTTCAAGTAATCGCTGTAATGTGAATATAGCATCTGTACATCCTCTTCCTTTCCTAAATCCACACTGTTCTTCTAAATAAGTATCTGCAAACTGGGTTAATTTATTTTTTATAATGTTCGTAAATAATTTGTATGCTGTCTGTAGTAATGCTATTCCTCTATAATTTTGACAATTATCTTTTGGTCCTTTTTTATGTATACTAATTACTATTCCAGTTTCCCATTCCGTTGGTATTTGTTGTTTTTTCCAGATCTCATTAAAAAGATTGAGTAATTTTTCTTTTAATTTTCCATCTCCATATTTAAATAATTCTATATATATCCCATCTGATCCCGGACTTTTCCTGTTCTTTGAGTTTTTTAAGGCATTTTCTAATTCATCCATTGTTCATCCTAAAAATGGACTAAGTACTTTTTTTTTTATCTAGACATTTTTACAAAATTTAATGGAAATATTGATTAAAATTAACCCTCTTTTACAACTTGTCCACCAACCATACAATGGCAATTTGAAATCATTGCTGGTTTGGCAAAGTAACATTTTCACTCCATTATGAAAATGATAATCTACTTTCCTGGAATCATTTGAAACCTAACCTTGGATACTGATTATAAAGGAAATAGATGTTTTGTGAGTTCCTTTTTAAATTAAAAAACGACAAACTAAAATGAACGATACATCAATTTAATATATTAAAATATCTTAAATCTATATATTTTCTATTACAGATTTTCAAATGTTTCCTAAGTTTGAGGTGCAATGGACTCAAGCAAATAGGTTTTCCCGATGCTGATGGTACAGTCAAATATAGTCCTTACCTTTTAACTTTGTCAAGGTAAGATTTGTTTTTTGACTCGTATTTCAACCAGTAACCTAAATTAGCATGAACCTTTTAGAAAAAAAAAAAGTTCATGACCTACTGTTACATATTTCTCAGTTAAATAATCTGATAATTAAGAATAATTTCATAAATGAAACTTCATGCTAATAACTATCTTCTCAAAACAACATTGTATTTATTAATTTTCACTGGCTGTCCCAAAAATTGACATAAAATTCAGCATCATTCAATAGAAGTTCTGTTCGTGATTTACTAATACTAATATAAAAGTTTACCCCAAAAAATTATTTTACTTATTAAAATTAGTCTTTTGTTTTTTTACATTTTCATTGTATTTTTTTTTTCTTTTGATTTTATTATCCAGCTGTTTCTAATTTTACAGCCTTTATAATATTGTTGATTTTATACTTCCATATTACAAAAAAAAAAGGGTATATTAGATTCTTGTAGGTAGATAGGGTGGGATGAGAATTATAAATGCAGCCAAAAGAAACTGGTTTTCCAATTATTAACAGAACAGCTTAAGATAATAAATGACTTCAGAAGGATTCAATAATTTTCACTAGTCTTAAAGAAAACCTGAATTTTTCTATGAATTTCCTAATCTAACAAAAGTGTTAAAAATACCTTCCTATGTAAACCCTGGTTTCAATCTTTTTAAAATGCTTAGTTCAAGTTTTGGAATAAAGCTTAGAAAGACTTCTACTGAAGGTTATTTTAAGTTTTATCAGAAAACAATAGAGAAAATTGTTAGAAAATTAAATATGTTATTGAAACTTTTAGAGACAAAGTTCTGAAAGGTGCAGTAAGTCCACCAACATCATCACCAACTCCAGCCATACAGTGTGTTACGTCATTTTTACAAGTAGAAGAAGCATTTGAAGCCATTGTCACCTGTCTGAGGAGGGTAAGTTTTGCTTAATTTAAAAGTTTGGTAGTTTCTTAACAGAATGCTAATTTTCAAAAGTTGCAAAATTCTTTTATCTAAAAGAATTATGCAGCTTTTGATGAGAATAAATTTATCCCAATAAATAAGTTATGAGTATAATTGGTTCAATAGTTCATTCATTCAATAGTTTCAGAATCTATCTATGCATCTCTGAAAATACAAATACTGTCTTGGTAGTGTCTACCTTATATGCTTCAATTTTCACAACTACAAAAGTAACAAGTAATAAAATTAGTGTTTCATAGTTAAAAATCAAATTAAAATTCAGTGTTATTTTTTTTAATTTTCCAGGACATTGTTTCTAAAAACTATCATCGTTCATTCATCATTTTTTGTTTACTTTTATAATTATTTTGACTTTTATTCATTTTAAAAATTGAAAAAATCTGTCCCATTAAAAAAAAAAAAAAAAAAAAAAAAAGTCCTAGATAATCCTTCTGGTTTTTAGATCTCCTGAAAGTAGTAATGCAGTTTGTGATACTGAAATTTAAATGTTCTAACATTCTTGCTAGTCTTCTACACAATGTTCATCTGCTCCTCCCTTGATTCCCAGATACATAAATCATTTTCCAATGACAAGAAATAACTTTTAAGAGATTAACTTTTCTAAAATCATCATAATTATTGACTTTCACTTCAAACACTTGCATCTTTGTTTCACTGAAAGAATTTTAAATCAGAACTCCAATAATGATTTCAGTATTAAGTTGCTTTTACTATCATTCAAAAAATAAATCGTTCTCCATATTGCAATTAACAGCACATATGAATGATACCTTATTAGTAAAATGTAGGGTTTTAACAATTGTGCAAACTTTGAAATTAATCTTTGAATTGTGGAATATCATCTATGTAGGATCAAACAGAATCAATCTCAGACTTGCTCTAATGGCTTCAACATGACTGCCTGGAATTCACAAACAAAACTTCACCTGCAAACAAGCAACACAAGTGTCTGCATAACTTAATTCAGAAAATTAAATATAACTAAATTTTCTTGCTCAGTCAGTTTACTGTGATCCAAAAACTTATCAGAGTATCTTTTGCAATATAATAATGCATTCTTTGCTTCAGCAGTCTCATATTCTCTATTTATTCCCCTTCTCCTGCCTCCTATCATTTTTCAATTGAAGACAGTCCTAATTGACTAGAGCTATTTCTCATTTATCCAAAAGTTTTATTACATTACATGACTACATTGTCTTGACAGGCTTCTGTCATCACCTTGTCTCCATGTGTTATGCCCAGTGTGGGGTATTTTAAGTTTGTCTTTGATCAGCTGTAATTTCCCTAAAGCCTTATTACTACCTTTTGTCTACAGTTAAGGCACCTGGATGCTACTAATCCTCATTACATGACTTCAGGTTTTAATTTTAAAGCAATTTGAGAAACTCTTGTACACGAGCTGGTTATTCTTGGCACACTGCTTGATATCTGCTGTAGTCTGATCCAGATTTATCTTTCTAACATACATACTTTCGTTGTTTGTATAAAATATTAAGTAAATCATTGTCACATTGTGAAATTGTCATGTATTAAAAGTTAAAATATTTCATAACAGGATAGCTTATGGCCATTGGGATTGCAGGGTATAAGGTTGCTGGCCAATGGGACTGGGCTGAGGTTGTGTTTTTAGGAGAAAGAACTGGGAGGGAGGGGAAGTCCATGACCACAGACAAATGCATTAACACTTCAGCTAATGCTTTTTAACATACCACAGGATATCGTTAAAAATACAGTCGGATCTCTATTTAACGAACCTCTTATTTTGCGAACTTTTCTTTGGAACCAAAAACATTTTGCATATTTCTTCGTAAAATAACCTCCAAATAGCGAACTGCATTTTCTATTTAATGAACTTTTTCGTGGTGTCTATTTTTTTATTCTCTTTGAAATGTTTTTATTATTAATATTCCCTTAGAGGAAATGAAAGAAATTTGGATACAGCTGAGAGAAAACGAAGAAATTAACGATGATGTGTTGATTGATGATTATCTTTCACTTTTTTTGAAGTTTTTTAAGTTGAGACCTTGGAAACACTAACTGAATCGGATATTTTGGACAGTGTGAAAAATAACAATACAGCTATGAATTGCGATGAAGATGATGAAAATGGAAATGGAAATTTCATGATGCAGCAATTAAAAAAAAAACCTTCGTATGATGAAATGCTAAAATCATTTGAAACAATCAGACATGGATTACAATTTGAAGAAAATACTGAAGGGGTTTTTAGTGCATTGCAAAGATGCGAGACATACTATGAGCGAAAACACTTTTTCAAAAGAAAAAAAAAACTCAAAAGACAAAATTTAACAGACTTTATTAGTAAAATTTAAGTACGCATGTGATAATGTATGCTTTGTCATTAAAATTATTACTTTTTTTAATAATATTTATTGTTTATGTATTTTAAATCTGTTTTATGTAGTTTAAAGTAATTTTAAAAGGTGAATCTCTATTTAACGAATTTTCCATTTAACGAACTTTTTTTTGGGATTTAGCGACTTCGTTAAATAGAGGTCCGACTGTATTTACCAAATTAATTTATTGCTGGCTTTCAGTTTTCTGACTTATTTTCTATTTTGAATATTGGATAAACATTAACTTGAATCAGCAAAATTAGTATTTGTGATATTCTATCTTCTTAGCAGTCCATCCTACTATCCCATTGGTTATTCCAGTAAACCAATGGAAAGAATGTTGGGTTGTAGTATAGTGCAGACAAATATGCTGTAGAGTGTGCACAGTTAGATGACAGGAATTTAAGCATTCAAAGAAGAATCCTTTGGACACTTAAGTTTTTAAATCACATCTTTTTAACTGAATGTTAAATAAAGTTCAAGATTACAGTTTTGCTTTTTTTATCTACTTTATTCTGGTAATTTTGTTTGAAGTATTTATATATTTATAAATTTTTTTTAATAGGAAAAAGATTGGGATGTGATCAAATTGATTTTAGAAGAATTACCAAATCTTCTACAAAACAAATCCTTAATTTTATCAAGTGAAAAGGCAGTCAGTCACTTATGTGACATATTGTGTGCCATGGTAAGTTTGCTTTATTTATGAAAATTATGATCTTTGATATTTTATGGGATTTCAGTAATTTTTTAAAGCTTTAAATTACAAATCTGATACAGTGGATTCCAGTTATCTGGGCCATCGGTTAATCTGGACAGCCTTTTATTTAGGTGTTACCGTGAATACTGATCCAGTGTTGAATCGGCAAATGTAGAGCACTGTACTCCTACAGGATTATGAATTTTAAAAATTGTTTTTCTTTTAAATTTTTCAAATTTTGGAGCTTAACAAATTGGCACGTAAAGACCTGTCACAAGCCCAAAAAGACATCATATATATGTATGTATATAAGACAATATATTTGAGTTTTTTATTCTTTAAACCAAATATGGCTTGCTTTAAGAATTAAATCTGGAAATATTTTTTTCCTTAAAAATATTATTTTGTGGGACCATGGCAAAGCTTTAAAATAAAGTAAAAGTTCTTTTTGATGTTGGCAAAAAAAAAAAAGTAAGTAAGTCATGATTTAAATTATGCTTTCATCTCTCGAATACCTTCATTCTTTGAAAGGAAACATGAGAACATACAGTGGAGCACCGTTTATACGTTTTTCAAGGGACTGAGAAAAAAAAACGTATAAATGAAAAAACGTATAAACGAAATTCACAAAAGTTACGAACAATTTCGTAATAACCAACAATAAAAAGTCAGAGGTAAATTAAAACATTACATGAAAATAAAATACAAGAGGTAACTTTTTATTCCGAATGTACAACTAGTACTATTCATATTCATTCAGCATTTACAAAATATTATGTTATTTTAGGTTGAGGGGCTTTTTTGGAATGCACAGAAAAAAGTTCATTGTGCACAGTTAAAAGTGCCATCTTTTATCATTTAAATCACTGCTAAGGAAGTATGCTTGCATGGTGTTAAAACTCGCCAAAGCTTGTTGAAAACATGGCAGAGGTTTTTCAGTGCAATTTTCTAAGACTGGACAATCGGCAGATGGTAATCTGAGGTTGAAATGCGCATTTTCTCTCTTCTCGAGTTCTTGAAAAAAACGTATAAATGAAATTATTTAACGTTAATATGCATTGGATTTTGCCGGGACCATTCAAAAAAACGTATAAACGATAAAAACGTATAAACGAGAAACGTATAAACGGTGCTCCACTGTATTTATAAATAATTTAACTTAAAACTGTTTGATATATTAAAAAACAATCAGTTTAATAAGCTTTAAAATTGACAATTTATTTGAAACAATGCTTTACTGACTTTGCTGCAGTAAAAATAGCTGGAACTTAACAGTAGCAAAGCCTTATTCTGAGATTATCAACTATACAGTCTGCATTTTTCTTCTAATATTGTTATAACAAGTGGAAAAGACAACATTAAAGTTCAAATAATGATTGCTGGTTGCCATGGTAATTTTTATTTCTATTTGCACATTTAGAAACTTTATTGCTTGATTTCCTGACACTAATGTACTGCCCAAATAGATACTTAAAGGCCTTATTCAGGGTATAGGAAGGAACACAAATATGAACTCTAAACAGCAAATCAAGGAATACATTCCTGCTTGAAACATATAGCTAAGGAATGTTGCATATTTATCTAGCCTCCAAATTCTCATTTAAAGTTCTCAGTTGGGATGAGAATCTTAAATGACAGTTGCAGTGTGGTTCAAAGCTAGCTGCAGTTTACTTTGCTGAGTGCAATTTACTAATTGGTTAATGTTGTAGCTATGGTTCCATACATGAAAACAAAAATTGAAGTTGGAGACATTGAGTCACTGTACCTTTCTTTCGACCATAAAGCTTTAACTTGGGGATCAGTGCTTAATTTTCATTGATTAAAAGTTTTATATCATTGTTCAGGTTGCCTTACTAAATCACACAGTACTGTAAAATTTAATAAATTTATATATTTTTACATGTTTGATATTAATGTCCATTATCTCTTTATTACAGATAAGCGATCGAAATCTGCGACTTCCAGAATCACTTTACAATACACCATCAAAATTTCTTCGTTCTGATTTACATGCTCATGTATTACCAGTTCTTGCATCCTTAGTGTCATATCACAAATACATGGAAAGTAAAATGCAGGTAAGCAGACTTTTGAAGAAATTATCTTAAATATTTTATGTAGTTTATTTTTGAAATATTTAACTTAAGAAATTTCTGGAATTGATAGTCTTTGTAATTCTTTCTTTTTTTTTTTTAATAGCACCAATTGGTAAAACGACTGGAGTTTGGCTTAGTATCAAAGTGTTCCCACATTTGCATTGGGGCATTAACCCTTTGTACTTTAGAAATGCGGGAGACTATGTACAAACTACTACCAGTTGTTGTCATCAGTCTTTCAAAAATTTCAGCCACTGTAGGAATTGCAATACCAATTTTAGAATTTCTGTCTAGTAAGTATATTTGTGCTCTTTATTTTGTAAGCTTGTTTTATGAAACATTATATTCTCAAACTGTCATTGTTTTACAAGCAGACTAGAAAACTGTTATATGCAAAATTTTCAAAAATTAATAACCCAAAATTTTAAGTTGCTTCGTTAAAATAAACTGTTTTCTGAAGATCATATGTTTTGTTTTGGCTTAAATTATGTTCTCAGAGCTGCAATCAAGCTGATCCGCAAAATAGAAATGCAAAATTACGTCTTGTTTCTTAGTGTGGAAAAGACTGATTCCATCTAAGATGCTCCTTTTGGAATAGCACTACTTCAAGAACAGATGAGATCTTGACCTTCAGATACAAATCTGGAATTTTAATACGAACTTAGTAGTCTAATATTAAAAAAAAAAAAATACTTTTCAAAACTGAGAATTTTTAAGAGTGAAAGTAATTCTTAACAAAAATACTAGCCAAACTGTATTTGTTTTATATTTGATTAGTATATTCCATCTTAGTAGCATCATTTGTGTCAAATTCTTCAACAATAGTAACATATGCAGGTTACTATAGTACGTATTACATTGCAGATATGAAGTTTTTTTTTGTTTTTTTTTTAAGAAATTTAAAGTTTAATAAATCAAATGCATTCTAAATTTGTTGATTTCAAATTATGCATGTGGCAGGCCAAATTAATTTTTTTAAAAATTAAAGCAAAATGATTATTCTAAAAATTTCGAACAATCCAAATACAACAATTTTGATTTGATTTTTGTTTAATTTCTCTTTTAGATCTAATTCGGCTACCTAAACTTTATGCAAGTTTTGTAGAGGAGCAGTACATGAGTATTTTTGCAATTGCTCTGCCATATAC
>JAFIDM010004315.1:66540073-66559655 GCA_023159025.1 Thereuonema tuberculata | reverse complement strand
TTTATTTAATTTAACTTTTGAGTACATTAGCCTTTTTTAAAAACACACAATTAAACTGAAGCAGTGAATTAATATATAAGTAAGATTAAGATTAAAAAAAATGTTTTCAAACTTGAAATGAGACAAATCAAACTGTGTTAATATTATTTATTTAGGGATTGCAATCCAATGTTCTTGTCCCCTTGGAAGAGGGAACCAATATGAATCAACCTCAACCCCCTATTATACAGGATGATTCTGGTCCAAGACGTCGAGCTAGTAGTATGAATGAACAAGCATTAGCTGCACGGAGGTAAGTATTTGATATATCTGGTGCCCCTTTTATTTAAGAAATTGCAGGTCTTGGAAATTTGATGAATAGAATTCACGGAGTTAATCGCAATCCTGTCAATATCAAGTTTCTAAATAGAGAGGATTTGGAGATAGTGAGTGTTCTATGAAATATAACATTGATTTCTTTGTTTCAGTGATTTTACAAAGGAAAAAAAAATCCAATTCAATTAGCCTCAGTTGCTTTTAACATGATCTAATAGAATGAATGCATATGTAAGTCATTTTTAGCCATCTAAAAATAGATTATAAGAAATAGTCTCTAAAGTTTCTTCTGTAATATCGTATGTTATAAAGCATTGTCAAGAGCTTGCATGTATTTCCTATAGACAGTTTAAGACTATTAATTTTTAAGCATAAAATCCTCTGTATAGAAGCTCCTGAGCTTCTATAATTTCCTAAAATTGCAGTGTTTTTTTTTTTTTTTTAATCATGGCAGTTACGTATATATCAGGATAATAGTGATATCATTGCAGTTGTGTGGAAACAAATTGTTTACTTCAAGCAGACACAAATCATTTAAACAAATACATTCCATTTTGGGCTCTTGATAGTCTGATCCTTTCACGAAATTTGACATTTGATCAAAATGATCTGCTTATAAAAATCCCAAACAATGGTGTACTTTTAAAAGTATTTTAATATAATAAAGTTAATGTTATGTCTGTCAGAAGTTATCTTCAGTGAGTATCATACATTTAATAATCACTCAAATGCCCAAAGAAATGTATTTTTTAACTCCTAAAACTTTTTTTTTTTTTATCCAAAATGTCAAGATTAACTCGGTGATATATACTCACTGAGATTACTGTTTTGAGAATTTGTTTTTAAATGTTATGAATTCTATGTTTTTCAAAGAAATATTAATTTTACCAATTAAAATTAACATTGTCAGTGTTTAAAATCTTAAGCAAATGTATAGTTTCAAACTTAATAATTTCATTCCATTAATGAATTCCATAAAATTCTGTGTTTTTCCAAACAGAAGAGATCGTTCGATTGTGATGTCAGGAGGTGCTGGTCCAGTAGCAGATTCTCGTTCTCCCATTGATCGAGAAATGCTGGACTTGCAAATGGAGTTAACAGATACTTGTATTGACTTAATGGCAAGATATACTTTTGCAACTTGTTCAGCCCTTCCAAACAGGTAAATTTATTTTATGCAATGGAATTATAGGGAGCTGAAATTAACGTCATTTATTTACATCTATATCCTCATTATTTTGTTCCAGCTTTGGTGGTTTGACAGTTTTAGTCTGGCAAAAAGTAGACCTGAAGGAAGGGTAGACCATGTTAATGGACATAAAGTATGGGAAGTGACTGCTTCTATTCCAAATAACAGTTTAGGAATTACACTGTACTGTTATTAACATTCATTTCAGTATTTCTTTAAACTACAATTGCAACTGTCGTTCCAGAGACACCAAGATATTGAAATGAACATAAAAATATGATCACGTTAATGTAAGAAATATAATTAATATGACTTGGATATAGTTAAAGTTTCAATGACAAACTAACACTTAACTGTAAAATATTCAAATTTACTTGGTGTGTAAAGAACATAACAATGTATATACTTAAAATTAAACGTACACAAGTAATGACACAGCTCGTGTCACTTAAATAAATTACAAAATCGAGTACCAGAACAACTCTCTATTTCAAGCAAATCAGACCTGTTAACTACAAACAGTGTTTGTCCTTAACAACAATTTAACTAATTGAATAATATATCAATTAATAATTCTAACAAAGGATCATAGCGTTAATTAACTACATTATCTACATTAAGTACAACTGGTACTTACAACATCACACTTCAATACTTAAGGCTTTAACAATTGAGTAACATAATAATTAAAGCGATGGCTACTTATGCTGAAATCTCATTGACGCATTGGTAATAAAGGACGGACCTCGAATTAAGTTGTTTTCTAAACACTCGCATTTCCTTGTCGGTAGTTCGGATGAGAAAAATGATAACCCTCTCCTACCTTATGTAATATTCAGACACAGAATACACTGGAGATAACTTCACAACGCCTCACTTCGAAATGGACTTGTCCTGTATCATGTAATGCGTTCGCACTACCGAAATACCTAGAATGTTTTATTGAATGTATAATTAAATTCAACAATTTTAATTCTTTATTAATCCACGGCAATATATAGGCGGCTGCGACACAACTTCTGCAGACTTTGGCTTGGCTCAGCAGTTTGGCCTTATCTGCAACGAATGCTCTTTCTGCCACGTGACTAGACTCAAGTCTTCGAACTGCTGTCCGTAAATCTCCGTGCTACCGCAAGATCTAAAATTTAAGTACGAAACATTAGCAACTAATCAAAAGGCGTTAAATAAAAACTTACAATTGGCGAGGAAATAATTTAATGAATTCTTACGACTGAGAACTCCATTCCATCATCTAATTTAATCGTGCCACAATTCGTCCGATCTCAACTGCCTCGATTTGATTTGCGTAGTCTTATATCCCATTAAGTAGGCAATGCCACCTGACGTCCAACATTGGCAAAAGTAGCGTCTTACAAATTTATAATATTCACTTTCAATAAATAACAAAGGGGGGAAAAAAAATACACAACTTTCTGATTCAAATTCCTACAAGAAACATTCTTGAAGAAGCTTGAATATGATTGTGATAATAACTATCAATTTGATAACATATTGAGAATTAAGTAGAGAATAATCTCGGCCGTTACCCCTATTTCACATACTGGTTCTTACCGTCCTTTACAGTGTTACTGTATCAGAAGTGGTAAATCTCAAATTCTAGAGCTTGACAAATTTTTGGCCTCTGTGTGGATGAGTTTTCTACTCTTTTCAGTTAATGTCTTGACTCAGAAGCAACTCAAGTTTTCAAACTATTTTCTGTTTAAGTCCCATTTGATTGATCAGCCAATAGTTAAAATATTTTTGTTTCTGATATTAGATATTTTCATCTGAACTCCCCCTCCCCCAAAAAACATTAAAAAAATATATTTTTCATAGTAAATGTGGTCTCCTTATTGATGATTGAGATGAACAACATTCCAACAGTTATGAAAGCGGAATTTAATTTAGACTTTATTTAAATTAAAATCTTTTAATATTTAAACTTCATGAGAAGTTAAATCACACTATATTAAACTTTCTTTGAATGCTTGTAAGTACTAAAATATTTTCAATGTTTGCTCAACATTCCAAACCTCTAATTCAGTTTTCAACATCAGTTTAATGAATAAATTATGTCTGATTAACTCATTACTTTCTCGGTGGAATTGTGTGTGTATTTTAAAACGTAACTATTATGGAATTTTTTTTTTCCTTACTATGTTTCTTAACAGCTGATTGAATTGAAGATGAGGTTCTTTGTGTTATTTAATGTATAGTGTCTCAGCATTCACTGTGGCTGTTATTATTTGTTGCTGGAAGTATTCTTCAACCAAATGTTTTCAGTAAGATCTGATAGGCAATAAAATTATCATCCACCCACTGTATTTTAACTTCAGTTGAACTTGTCTAATCTTGTCCTTCTTGAAATTGGCAATTTTCTCACTAATTGCAGGTCATCTAAAGTGCTGAATTTTGATGCCAATTCCATGAATTGCAAACTATTAATTATAATTTGGGTTAATTCAGGCTGTTTAATCCTGGGTCTTTCTATTTTTATTTCTTCCCATCTTTTTTTAGTGTATTAACTGTTTTACATTTGAAAGTGCTAAATTCAAAAGAAATTTAAACTTTAATAAAAGAATTGCCTCCAAGATTTTGTGAAATGATTTTTCTGTAAGAATGAGAGGTTAAATACTTTAAAATTACATTTTATAAAAATAAAATGCTTTATCTGTTTGCTTTATTAGTTCTTACAATATTAAATTACATTCATGTTAATTATTCAAATATAAAAATGTTATTGTGGCTGGTACCATTATTGGGAAGGTCAATATTCACCATACTGTTTTTAAATGTATTTTTTTGTCATTGCTCCCAAGTCTTGTATGCCTCAGTGAACATTAATAATTACTTATGTATTGATTATTTTTCTAATTAGGTTTCCAGTAACGGAATTTTTGTTGACGGGAGGTCAAAGTACATCATGGTTATTAGGAAACAAATTAATAACCATTACAACTAGTGGAGGAGGCAGTAAAATAATGAAGCAGGGACTATGTGATAAATGCTTAGCTTTGGTCAAAGGAGATAAGGGTAATGCTTTATTTTAACTATTTAATATATTTCTCTGAAACATTTAATAGAAAAAAATATAAATTTTTAAAATGTTCTCTTCCAGGCAAAGATGATGGTTCCAGAAAAATGTCGGATTTTCAGCCAGCACGTAGACGCCATCAGTCAGCGGTGATTGTTAGTGCTTGTTCGGAACTAAAAATTTCACAACCAAGAGCAAAAGATGATCTTCAGCTGACGAGGCCTCTCTCAGCGGAATATACCAAGTAAGCATCTGTATTAGCTTTTGTTTAATACTATATCGTTTGATATTTTTTTTTTAGTTTTAAGTATTTCATTTAAAAATTTCCTTTTCAAAGGCCATTAGATGTCGCTGCTGAAGAAACTTTTAGCTCTGATTCTACTGGTCAGACAAGTGGTGTAAGAAAAAAGAAAGTGCAGATGCTACAAGATATCACTAGTCAAGAGCCAGAAACACATAATTTAGATAAATTAGTGTTTGGTAAGGATTATTTATTATACATTTTATTCATAATTCTTTCGAAGTTGCCTGATTTTGTAACATTATTTTTGAGTTTTCGGTTTTTCTCGATAGCTAGATTTATTCTCCTTTCATCGTAACACGAAAAATCACTTCTGGAAATTTACTGATAGTCATTTCTTTAACGTTCTTTAAAAAGATATCATTAAAGTTTACGTTAATGAGCTGATTTTTGTGTTGTAATAAATTAAAAACACAAATTCAATAATGCATATTTTTTTTTTTTTTAATTTTGTAAAACCTTTCTGTTTTGTAGATAATTTCATTTCAAATAAGTTACTTTTGTGTAGATCGTTTAATCTTCCATTTTAGCAAAGCTTAATAATTCTTGTCTTGAACCACTAAATAAGTTTTCTGCTTATTTGCTAAGAAATGGAGTTATACTTTGTAGTTAGCAAGAATTTGATTGTTCCTAATGTTTAAGAATTTCATCCCTTCAAACTTAGATTTATTAGTTTGATACAGACTTTATCTTATTCTTCCTATTTCAGGATTTTGAAAGATCAAAAGGATTATATCTATTTTCACTATTTAGAATTTTTTATCATTTAGTTACTTTGCATATTTCTTCATTTCTTTGTGATTTTTGTTTTTCAATTCTCAGATAATCTTTCGTCTGTTAAATGTTAATGTTGATATTTTAATAAGCTTGACATGAAAATTAGAAGCATTCATTTTAAGGCATTGTAGTCTTGCTGCAGATTAAGCTTCCTCAGTGTATCTTTGCGTTTACCCTTTATCCTTGCCTGCTTTATGTAATTCTGCAAAGTTTTGGCTTCCATTTAAAATAATAAAAAAAAAAATATCAATTACTTTTTTACGAATGCTCTATCTGATTCACTATTTTTCTCTTCAGTTCCATACAATAAGTTCCAAACACACTAAACACCAATTTTGACTCAATTCTGCTGCTTCAAGATCAGAGGCATTTCATGTGGCTAATGAAGTTGCCTTAACTAACAATGTGAAAGGACAAAAAGATAAACAATGTTTTAAATGATTTTTTTTTTACATGTTATACATTTTTTCTTTTGATAAAACATTCTAAGTGATTATTCTAAATGCAATAAAAACAAATCTAAAAGGATTCAGTAATAAAACTTTCCCCTGGGGAAAACATGTAGTTTTTCCACTTTTTCTATTTAATATACAAGACATCCCTTAAGTCATTTGTCCTGACTGTTTTGTATTTGTATTTCTTTTATCATCCAACATAAGTAGTTTTGCTTTCATTTTATTCAGTTGTTTCTTTAATTCATAGCTTCTATTCTTTGCTAACAGTCTGTTTCTTACAGTATTTAATTCTAATTGCTTTTTATGCAAGCCTATATTTAGCCCATAATTTTCATTGATATCAGCAAAAACAAGGTTTTCAGGACATCTCTGGTGTTTCTGATTCTCCAGCAGTTTCATCCTACAGTATGGAATCTACCGGACAAAAACATCATAAAGTTTTCTCTTAACTTTTCTGAAAGTCAGAATTTTATTACTATTTATTCTGTAAATTATTCCAGATTTGTTTGTCTACATTAAAAAAAATAAAATATCTCGTTCACATTTGTCCTATTTACTATCCAAGAAAGAATTTAAATCATTGAACTTACAGCACACATCATTTTTCTTTCAAGCCTTTTATGTCGAGAATCTAATCCTCTGGGATATTTTTAATTATCATTATGAGATTCTCTTAAGTAGCCAAGAAACAAAATAGCATTTAGATAAGATTAAAAAGAGGAAAAAAAATAAAAATCAACCAAGTTATTCAAGTATAAAAGGATCATCTGTTATTTCTGTATAATAAAAATTAGCATTTTTAATAGTAGTAGCAAAATGCTCACTTAATAAAATGAGAAATAACTTTATAGGAAAATTGGTGAAACTTGGGGTTTGGTTAATGTTGGTTAAGCTGAAGGCAACTTTTTAGTAATTGTAACTGCAAAGATTATCTATTGACAGATCTATTAATACTATTTTGCAATGAAATTTTAGGAAAATTAAATTTATTACAAAATGTTAATAAGAGTTTCTGTTGTAGGTCAAAAATCTGATACTGCTACTCAATCCCAATCCACATCAGCATCTTATTTATGCAGCTGTTGGTGTCAAGGCTGGGCTGAAATTCTTGTTCGACGCCCAACTGGAAATGTTTCGTGGGTGGTGAGGCTTCAGAACCATCCTAATCTGATCTCTACAGCAACAGACTTCCCTCTAGCTGATATTACCACTCTGTTCACACCCTCTTTTCAAAGTTCTGATTCTGACAGCCTTGATGCTTTTGATCTAGTCAGCGGGCATCGTCGTATTGACAGTGAATGTCTTGGTGAAAATGAATATGAAGCAATATACAAGCAACATTTTGAATTGGGTAAGTCGACATTGTTTTTCTTTTTTACTTTAGGGAAATATAAGTGATGAAGTATAACATTGTGAAACTGTTCTCTTAATGTCCAAAGTTGAGTAAATCTGAAATTCTGAAAATGAAAAGTAATTAATGTCTTAAGTTTTTTTGCAAGAAGTGGGTGTTGAAAAATAATTTTTGTTATAATTGACAAAGCATTAATACTCCATACAATCTACTACTTTATAGTATTCAGTTTTCCTTAGAGATGTCTTGAGTCACAACTTTAAGCTTTTATAGCATTATAATGATACAAATCATCTTTTAAAATATTTAAGTTTATAAATTTCGATAGAATAAAAAAAAAAAAAAGAAATAGAATTTGAAAGATATGTATGAGATTAGTGAATAGACAATATTTTGCAATTGAGAGAATACTAAGTTTATGAAAAACATCCTGCAAGGTCTTAGTGGAAGCCCGATAAGTCACAGAATGTCAAATATCAAAGATAACTTGAACAGATAAGGAATAAAGGTTCATAATAGAATTTAATAGTACATTTTAAATGGTTTGCAATTTTATTTAATTGTTTAATTAATCAAAGAAAAGCAAATAAAAGTATTTTTTTATTTATTTATTGAGGGTATGTTTTTTAATTAAAAAAAATGAAAAACAAAGTTTAAAATATTGCCTCACTCAAGACTAAAGTGAGTATTTGCACTAAAACAAATGAAATTATGACATAATTAATGCTATCTTATAAACTATTGGTTCAGTAGCTGGTCTTGGCATTCTCACCCAAAGGATTTTGTGAGATGGTTTAAACTGTTTTCCATTACATTCTACATCCTTTCTTCTACATCTAATTGACAGTGGATCTAAATTTTGACAGATCTGTCATTAGTCTATATTTAGTTGTACCTTAATTAGATATCCTCTGAAATGTTTATTTTCACTGCAGATGAATCTAGAATAAGCATTTCTCATTTCCCCATCTCCCATCCTTCAAAATGCTCTGAAAAACTATATTAAACAGAAGTGCAGTAAATTTCTGATGAATTAGCTTGTAGTGCCATTTTCATGAGAAATATACAGAGTAGGCTTAATCTGTTATTTGCAGAAATGAGAGGCTTAGCTTTGAACAGTTTGAACTATTCCTTAATGTCTTGACCAAAAAAAAAACTAAAGCATAACATAAGATTCACTTTCTGCCAAATACTAATTAATTCTTTCTTTTCAAATAGGAACAATTCGCAGTGACTCATCAGGTGAAGGAGAATATTTAGAAACTGAAACCGAAGAAAAAGTTAAGTCGCCATCACAAGTGACTGTTACTAAACAAGGTATTCGATAATGAATTCTACGCTACAGCTTCATGATTTCTTTTTTAGCTCTATTAATTGATAAAAATGTAATACATGAAGTGAATCTAATGATGCATGAGGATTATGAAATTATGATTGAATTTTCTTAGTGAGTCAGTGTGAAGGCTGTTACTTTATAACCATTTCTCTTCATAATTGGAGTTACTTCCTTGCTTACCATACATTTATAAAAAAAAAAATTAAAAAAAAAGCACTAGAAATTTCAGAAATCAATTATTCATCCATAAGGATCACTGTTTTATAACTGATTTTAGTTTAATTTCCTTTTATCTCACTTTTATTTCAATAATTTGAGTAGAAAGAGAATTAACCTTTAATAAAGCCCAGGATGACTTTATTGGGGTTTAGAACTCCTTTGTTCTTCAAAACCATTTTAGCATCCTTCCCATTAGAATTAAACTTTAGCTGGAAAAGAGTTCCTGAAATGAGGAATGCATTTTAAGACATTGGTTTATATTATAATTTGATATAAAGTTACCATTAAGCAAATGTTAATAAATTTTTCTCATGTTGACATTCTGCTTGATCTCATTCCATTATAGCCTTCACTATAATTTTGACCTGATTTTATAAATAAATATGGCCTATATTTTATTTATTTATTTTTTCCCCAATTTTTAAAATCTTAATGAATTTAGATCCCAAGCTCTGACCTTTCATTTTTGTGTTAAATGTTTCATATTGAATCTAAAAATAAGCAAGCAGTTTCTCCTATAGAATGAATTATTGAATGTTTTTTCATATTCAATTGGAATTTTAATCATTAAATAAGGTTTCTAGAATATTCTTTTAAATTACAGAACATTTACTATCCTAAACACTTAACGTTCTTTTGCTTTTACTCCAGATCTACTGCCTTCTCTGTAATAGGTGGTTAAGTAACATACGAAGGCTGTCTTTGAGCTTACCCTGTTGTAACAGGCATTTTTAATTAAAGCCTAAGGACACCCTTTTCTTTGTTATAAAATTCAATGAAAATTGTCTGTAAACATAGATTTTACATTGAAAAACTATCATTTAAAAAAAAATCATTTTATTTTTTTTTTCTTCCACAGCAAGTGCTACTGAAACTGTTACACAATCAGCAGTCAAATCTGTAAAGTTTAAGGAGCAGTGTCCTTTACGCCGTGTGAAATCCAGTCCAGATATGTTATTCACGATGGAGAGTTCTTGGGAAAAACATCTTATCTTCAGAAAAGAAAGTGATCCCAGCACTGATGCTGCTGTAGAGGTATAAATTTAATGATTACCATTGAAAACTATTTATGTATAAAAAAACTTTTAAAAATTAGTAACTCAAGTTTGTTTCTGAAGAGAAGGAAATTTGAGAACCTCCTTCCCCTTTTTTTCTTTAATTACTCAAAACATTACGAGAAACACTTGTTATAATGAAAACTAAGCAGAAATAGCAAATTCAATGCAGACATCTTCTAGTTCTGTCATTTAGTTAAAGAAGGTGTATAGAGGCTTGTCTTGATCCTCAAACAAAATAATTTTAGACATGACATTGTAATCTTATCCAAACTACCAATTGCCTTTCACAAGATTCACTGTGTGAATGGATTCTACATTTGATGTTAATGTGATTAAAACTTCTCTTGAACAACAGTGCATCCAGATCTTGGTAGTTAAGTTAGTAAAACAAAAAAATGCATTTTTCTATAAATTTTCCTCACTTTATCAGCATTCATTCTATTTGTGCTCCCCCCTTTCCCCTTGTGAGTCACAAGCTTTCAAACCCATAAATTTTCAGGCACTCGTCCAATTCTGTCCTTTTATTGCCTGCCATATTTACAATCCACTCTAGATTAGTGAGATAATTACACCTATATATTCTAAATGCCAATACTATTTCAAAGTTTGCCTAAATACTGCATTCACCACAGACATTGTCACTCCATATAATTTCCTTGCATTGAAATAGTAACAACCATCTACTTGTTTACTTCAGTGTTGATATTCTTTCTTTGTGTCATCCAAATTCCACTTCTACATTAGTCAAAGTTTTAATACAATATAAACAAAGCAGTGCTTTAGTAACATTAAAATTTTAATACATTATAGTGACAGTTTCGAAGATTTGGCTGTTCAGACTGAAGAGCTTACATCTATATTTGAGAATGAGTAAATTTGAATGAATAAAAGAGTGGGGGGGGGGGCAATACAAACTGGGTAGGGAGGTTTGTTTCATTGGGTGAGAAGCTTTGAGGGTTAAAAGTAGACTTTGTGCTATATAGTGGGGTTGGATGGAGGAGCAATAGTTGGTAAAGAGTGACTTAGTTGCTAGGAGGGGTAGTAAGGAATGAGGGAAATTAAATAAGACTTAAGGAGTTAGAGGTTATATAATAACAGGGAAGAGTTAAAGCTGGGGATAATAGTTGGACAAGTTAGAAAAACAATTACTTGAACAAAATTAGATCGAATGTACAACCTTTGTCATAAAAGTTCCAGGACTTGCCTATGTAAAAAAAAAAAAATATTCAACTTATTAACTAACGATCCTTGTTTCCTTCAAAGTAGTTCCCTCTGCAATTAATACACTGCTGCCAACATTTCTGAAGGTTTTGGAAGAAGCCTAAGAAAGCTTCTTTAGATATGCTCTTCATCTCATCCATCGCAATGTCCTTCTGAATAGCTGCAATGTCCTTATGCTGCCTTCCTTTCAGCTTTTTCTTCAGTCGGGGAAACAGGAAGAAATCACACGGTGATGTATCAGGAGAATATGGAGGATGTGAAATAGCTGTAATTTGATGTTTATTAAGAAATTCATGGACCGACAGAGCAGTGTGTGGTCTTGCATTATCATGCAATAAAAACCATTGTCCAGATGCCCACAAGTCAGGTTGGCGGGCCTAATTGCCTCCCGCAAATGTTTTAGAACATCAATGTAATTGTTTGTCCCTGAGGCACATATTCATGGTGAACAATGACTTAGAAGTTAAAGAATGCAATCAACCTTGTTTTTGTTTTTGATGGTTGCCGCTTGATTTTCTTCGAAGCTGGTGAACTGGGACTTCTCCATTTGGCACTTTGCCACTTCGTTTGTGGGTCGTATTCAGAACATCACGTTTCATCTTCAGTAATAATGCTCTTCGCGAACGTGGGTTCACTTGTCTCTTTTTAAGAGTTCAGAAGCAATTGATGTTCGGTTTTCCTTCTGTTCTTGTGTGAGCGTGTGAGAAACAATTCTTGAATTCAGTTTCTTTTTTCACGAATCCTGTCGTAACATTTGGTGGCAGGCAAACCTACTGATACCAAGTTCCTTGGATAACATGCATACAGTGATATGATGGTCTTCTCATAGCCTGTTCCTGATGCAATACATATTGTCTGCATTATGCATTGTTGACGGCCGCCCAGACCTTGGATCATCTTCTACTGACACTCTACCATTAACAAACCTCTTGTGCCATTCAAACACACGTCCTCTTGATAAGGCCATTTGGAGAAAGGTTCCATGTTTCATTGGCTGTCTTCCCTAATTTCGCACAAAACTTAGTGTTCACTCGCTGTTCAATTCCCACATCCATTCTTGCCAAGACAAATGCTGCCGCTGAGACAAGTAGCGTGTTGCTATGCGATGCCCTGCCACCTAGCGGAATATGCGGAAGCACTTTCAAGGCCACATATATGCAGAACACATAGCGTATGACTAAATCAAATCATTCGGAACAACTGCAACATTACTGTGTATGAAATAATAGACTCAGTCCTGGAACTTTTATGACAAATGTTGTATATATTACTAACAAAATATAAATGAATAATTGGGAGAAGGGAAGGAAATTATTTTAGAAATGTAAAGTGGGCAGTGTGTGGGATGTTATTTAGGATATAAGTTTTGTGAATATTTAAAGTGAAATAAAGGAATCAAGTAAAAGAGCCTTACATAAAAATATACTCTTCAAATTAATAATTGTGGGATGAGAAAGAGTAAAATATAGATAAGTAGAACTTACATACTTTTTTTTTTTTTTTTTAGTGGCTAAGTTAATAAAACAATGAATAAATGATGTGGCATTATTAAAGCACCAGTGGTTGAAACATGCAACAAAGTTTTAATAAAATAATAATGGGACAAAATGTGATAGTAAAAAACATTATTACTTCAAGATAAAGATGGAAGATAAAGCAGGAATCCTGAACGGAGAATATCGTTTAGACGAAATAAGTTTTATTTCTCCCAGATTGTAATAAAGAGAAATAATAGGTTCGAATAAATGGTTCAAGTCACAGATTATATTTGATATCTGTAAAGCCATGGATACCAGAATACCGCCCAAAAAGAAATATTACTGGAAATGTTTTTTGAACATCGCTGTTCTCCAACAAAGTAAATGGTATTAGAGAACAAAAGACAGTATGTTTAACTGGTTGGAAAAAGGTATAAAATATTTCTTTATCAAATCAAGATAAAGAATATGGATGTGAATAAATTGAAATACTTCTGAAGTAAAAGAAGATATCAAAGTAGTCTAATAAATGAAATATTTATTTCAGGAAACAGCTACGTAATCGATAAGTATTTCAATTGAATTGACTAAGGAAAAGAATAAATAATTAAAGATTACTAGTTGACCCATGCGAATAATTCGCAACAAAAAACCACTTTCGAGAACTAATAAACAAATCCCCAGCTATCGTGCATGTTAGGTAAATGTATTGTCAATAGATGGTGCCTTCTCCATTTTTATAAAAAGGTTGACCCGTGCGAATAATTAGCATGATATATTGATCAGTCACCGAATGGTAATGTGGAAATAAATAAATAAACAGATTGTCAATAGATGGCGCTTCTACATTTTTATAAAAAGATTTTAAAAATAAAGTTTTTATTAATGAAAACATTAATTTTAAACATTTTTTTTTAATTTTTCGTCATTAGCTGTGAGCGTAATCTTCAAAATGATATCTCAATCATTGATTTTGATGAAGTATTAAGGGAAATAAAAAAAACACCTATGAGAAATAATACACGAGAAGTTGACAAATTTAATTGTTTTTTATTGTCATAAATCGTTTATTTTTTATTAAAATATAAATCTTTGTTTTTTTTTTTTATCTGTTCTTATTAAGTAAACGATGAAATATCATTTAAAAAGGCATTTTTATTAAAAAAAGGATATATTTGAAGTTTACGACGCTATAGCATTACTTGAAATGTTTCGCTTTCGAAAAAGTAGCTTCTCTTAAAGTGTGTCTATTTTTTTAAAGAAAACATTAATTTTAAACAATTTGTTTATTTTTCGTCATTAGCGGGGAACGTAATCTTCAAAATGATGTCCCATTCATTGATTTTGATGAAGTATTAAGGGAGTTATGGCGTACCGACACTAAAATACCTTTGAGAAATAATATATAAGGATTTCTGTGTTAATCGAACATCGAATTTGTGTATATCATACATAGAATATATTTTGTTTATTTTTCAAAGAGCAAGTACAGTCGAACCTCCATATATCGAAGTAGCAAATTGCCGGAAAAAAATTCGATATATAGAAATTTCGATATATAGAATTTTATCAGAATTACTCGTAAAACATTAAAATTAAACCTAATTTTCATATACGAAACTCAATTTCTAATTTATATGCGAATCACATTAAATGTAAGTTAATAAATTTTCATATTAATTCATGTTTTAATTGTATCGAGTACTACCTACCTTTTAAAAAAAACAATAATCAGGTTACAATGATCACAGTTAATTATTTTTTTTTTTAAATTTTGATTATTTTGCTGAACAGCCAGTTTTGCGGAAAGTTTATCAACGAAATGTTCGCATTTATTCAGTCCACTAAAAATTTATCAATAACCTTTTTTGCGAATTGAAGTCCACGACGTATTGTTTCGTATGCTTCTCGCATTTCTTTTTTCGATGGCTTGGAAATGTTTTCAGATTTATTTACTTCCTCTGGTTCTTTGATTTCTTTTTCAGTTTCATGAAACTAATTCAGTACGTCTGTAGGATAATCAGCAACGGCATTCCGATTTTTTTATAATAGTTGACACTGTGCTTGCGGAAATAACAAATTTAGCTGAAATGTCTTTTTTGCGCATTCCGTTATCTACATTCTTCAACAATTCAACTTTATCCACACTTTTATCCCAATAAGTTTTGAAGAAAAATTTCGATATATAGAGATTTTTTCGATATATAGAAACAGTTTTTCTATGTAATGAACATGGAGATTTGCTAAGAGTTCGATATATAGAAAATTTCAATATGTGGAAGTTCGATATATGGAGGTTCGACTGTATCTTCTCATAAAGTTATTTCGATTTTCTACTTCTCAAGCTGCACTAAATTGTTACAAGTATATACAGTCTTGTGAAAATTTATTTTTCATTAAATTTTTTCCACAAAAATATTAAAGTTAAAGTTTCTCCCTTCGATAGGCCATGGCTGGCCTGTGGGATCGCGGGAGGTCAGGCTCCCGCAGCTCGACCAACAGGACGAAGTTGGGGCCGGGGGGTCAGCCCGACGCCCGCCCGCCTTTAACTCACGGGAAAGAAACCTGGTACCCATTCTACAGAGGGCTGGGTAGACCCTAGGACCCGTTTGGAGGAGAATGGAGCGTGGAAAAATTCCCGCCTCCGCCGAGGCCGGGAATCGAACCCGCGACCTCCAACCCGCAGCCAAGCGCGCTGACCACTCGGCTACCGGGCCCACACACAAAAATATTAATGTTGGTTATTAGTATGAATTGGGTTATAAGAGTTGCATTTAATTATGAGTTCAACACAATCTGAGGTATTTGTTTCTTAATATAACAGTTTCATAGGTCACCGATTCAAGTTCCATAAATGGTTGATGATGTTGGATCAGAGACCATCAATATTTTTTTACACTTTTGAGTGTTCATATAGGTGATCCTTAATCATTTTTTATCCAATGCAATTTTATACAATTATTTTCCTAACTTGTCCAGTTACCATTGTCAGCCCTTTTATTACATCTTTTTATTACATCTCATTACATCACCTCTAACTCCTTAGGCTTATTTCTTTCCTTCATTCCTTACTACCCTCCTAGTAACTAAGCTCACCTCACTTTCATTTCCCACAAAGCGTTTCTCCACACCTGATATAGCCGAAAGTCTACTTTTGTCCAATGAAACTAACGGAAACCTACCTACCCAGTTTGTATTGGCCCCTTTCCTACTCTTATTCTTTCAAATTTACTCATATATTCTTAAAGATATCTAAGCTTTATCAATTTGACAAAGAACAGTCCAATGACATTCAATGTTAGTAAAATGTATTAAATTTTAATGTTACTTCTTTATACTTTATCTATTAATCACATGTTAAATGAAGACCTATAACTATTAATCGTATTTTTAAACAAATTTTTCAGACTGATCAAGGCTGTAAATTACTTCAAATCTGCATTCACACTAATTAATACCACTTTATATTAATCCCATTTTCCTATGTACACAGATCTCCTGTGTTAAATTCATGTATTCTTAATTTTGCCTGTGATACCTTAAATTGGTCTAATTTCATTTTGATAGAAATTCATCATTTGAATAACATCAAATGTTAATCAGATGAGAAAGGGGTGTCTTCCTGTGCAGTGACAAAGAATGACAGTAAAAAAGAACTTTCAATAAATTAGGTCTTTATTCATCTGGGGTAAGATTGACCAAAAAAAAAATTCTAAACCTGAGATTTCTTCGAAATTTTGCTGAGTGAAGTTTAATGACTAGTGAATTAGAAATTGCTTGAAGAGTTAAGAAAACATAATTATGAAAACACTTTCAAACTTGAAAGCAGCTGCATGGATTAAAAGTTCAGCAGGAAATTTTAGGCATCATGCAGTGCTGCTACTCAGTATTGAGATTATTATTTTTAATTATTGGATTACTTGATGCTATACTTAGTTAATTATCATAAGGACTAAACACACCGTGACTCCATTAGACACTTAAGATGGCAAAACACAGTAGTTGAAATAATCATGTGGACAATAACTCACACAAATTTTGCAAGATATAATAATTTATGCTTGTAGTTTTTTGCTTAATCATAATTTTGAAGTAAATTCTTTATTTGCCTTTTGTCATCTGAAAGTAACAATTTTCTTTTAGTAGTTAAGTAACTTAGGGCAAAAATGTCACAATGTTTTTTCTATATGAATGATTATTTTGGTCATTTAGTAATGAAGTTTCTACTTAAAAATAATAAAAATCCTATTTAGTAATTAAAACTTTAATATTGAAAATGGAAGAAACATAGGTTTAACACTGTGGAAGGTGCTTATTAATTGAGATAGATTATACACGGTGTTTCAAAATAATCTGGTCACCATATTTGGTGCCCAATTATTTTTTTTTTCTGTGGGGTCATTTAAAATCCAACGTTTATAAAGACGAATGTCCACGTGACATTCCAGACCTGGAGCAACAAATTGTACAGGAGTGCAGGTGTATTACTCAGCTGCTTCGAAATAATTGGGAGGAATTTCTACACAAACTAAGGCACTGTCATGCAGTGAATGGTGATAATTTTAAGCACTTGCTATAATAGTTTCACTTTCCTTATTCTGTTATTTTTTTTTGTTCTAAAAAAAAAAAAAAAAGAGAACTTGCACAAGATAATGAACATTTAAAATAAATACAATAAAATTAAAAGAAAAGAAATTGCTGAGCAAACAAGAGCACGAAGTTATGAAGTACTTTCACAATATTGCAGTACATAATTGAAGAATAAAGTATTCCCTGTGTAGTGAATATCACAAATTTCAAATAAAGAGTGTTAGTGTTATTTTGTAGTGACATCAACTGGAAGTCGCTTTCAGAAGTAAGAACTAAAAAAATCAAAATATTATACCTAAAAACTTGGGTTCTACTAAATTAGGCGATATTTTTCCTTAACAATGGTAATTCCAATGCTGTGCGAATTATGAAACACCATGTATGAGAAGATATAATCTTACAGTAAGATATGAAATCATCTTTTCCGTATATCACAAATGTTTCAAATTACTGTTTTATCATTAGCTGATGTAAGATACTGTTAGAAGATAGATAATATTCATATATATGTATTCACGCTGTCTGGCCACTTTATTAGGTACACTCCCGCTGTGTGCACAGATGGTATGGGCAGTGGGGGACAGTGTCATGGTGTGAAGGAGGATGTTTTCCTGGCACACGTTGGGTCCATTGATACCTTTGGAGGCACGTCGGAATGCTAGAGCGTACCTAAGCATTGTAGCTGACTAACTGCAACCCGTACATGTTAACAGTTTATCCTCATGCAGATGGCTACTTCCAGCAGGATAATGCGCCGGTGCACAAAGCCTATGGGATGGTTTGATGAACATGACTATGACTTTTCCTTGATGCAGTTCCTGTATCTCAGCCCGATTGAAAATTTGTGGGATGAGCTGGAACGGGCTGTTCGCTCTTCATCAAATCTTCAGGAACTGCGTGACACATTCATGTCTGCATGGTACACAATACCTCAACAATGTTTTCAGCATCTTGTGGAATCCATGCCAGGTTGTCTTGAGGGCTAAAGGAGGCCCAGCATGTTACTAGGTAGGTGTACCTAATAAAGTGGCCGGGGGCAGTGTATATTTTCATATTATTTTCTGAAGCATTTGTAGTAGAAGTCATTTTAAAATTGATATATCGTATTGATACCAAAACATACTGAACAAAATTGTTGGTTTCTTTAATACTCCATCGGGCGCAATATGTTTCGGAACACGGTCGGGCGCATTGAGCCTGGGAGGCACTGTCTGATTTACTAATCTTTTCTACGTATTTAAAAAAAATTTCTTACAAAAAACAATTGTTAACTGTTATTAAACACCCACACATTATAAAACGTTTGTTGCGATTATCGATAGGATTTGGAATAGTTGATGGAATTTGGAAATTTAAAACACTCAGTCGGGCACAACTGATCTGCTAGGCACACCTCAAGCTCTTTCGTTTGCCCCGCCCTCTCTAAACATCATTCCCACTTCTCCATCCTAGAAGTTTCCTCTCTTCTAGTGCCACTAATAGTGGCAAGGTCAGTTAGTGAGTTTTTTTCTTCATTTCCGATTGAAAATGTAATCGAGCGCAATGAGCCTATTAGATCGTTTAGTCTATGAACTGGAAATGACGAAAGAAAATCACTATCTGACCTTACCGCTGTTAGTGGCACTAGAAGAGGGGAAGCTACTAGGATGGAGAAGTTGGGATGACATTTAGAGGGGGCGGGGCAAACCGAAGAGCTCGAGATGTGCCTAGCAGATTAGTTGTGACCGAAGTAGTGATAAGTTAACTTTTTTTTCCTCCCCGTATCAGTGTTAGTGCTTACTGAAAAATATTATATATTTATATATTTTATATCTTATATCTTTTTGGCTTCTGTGTATGTATGTATGTATTGTCACTACTAAATATAGAAATGAACATATAACCTAGTTTAAAATTTTTATTCTGTTGCAACTTATAATTTTAAATATTTACATAACATTTATGATTATTGTAGAATTTTCAAGAGAAGACTGTAAAAGCAGCCAAATCAGGAGAGAAGGATGACAAAGATAGTAAAAGCACAACAGTAACTTCTTGTACTCCTGTTACTCCTGAAGGAAAACCGGCTGGGAAAGTGGTTAGTCCTGAAGGAAAACCAGTTGGAAAAGAGGCTAGTCCTGAAGGCAAACCGGCTGAAAAAGAGACTAGTTTTGAAGAAAATAGTCCTGAAGGAAAACCAGCTGGAAAAGAGGCTAGTCTTGAAGGAAAACCTGCTGGAAAAGAGGTTAGTCCTGAAGGAAAGCCAGCTGGAAAAGAGG
>JAFIDM010004315.1:66436643-66539216 GCA_023159025.1 Thereuonema tuberculata | reverse complement strand
GTAGAGCTTCTACTGACGGCTTTCATTTCTGGAAGGATGTCGGTAGAACTTCTACTGACTACTCTCATTTCTGGAAGGATGTCGGTAGAGCTTCTACTGAAGGCTTCCATTTCTGGAAGGACGAATTTTTCCTAATCTTGGTAGGGTTTTTATATTTCTTTATTTTGAGAATGGGTTCTATATCTTTGTGATCCTGAAACGTACGTCAATGCATTTTTAACGTTTTTAGATTAATTTTAATTTGTGTGTGCCAGTAAAGGACGCCTGTTTTATTAAACTTGGACATGTTTAGAAGCATGAAGTTCATTTTGTGCTTTAAAATCCAATTAAAAAAATCTCCATGGAATTTGAAAGTTTTAATTACTCCTAGTTGAATGCGAGTACTCCTGTTGTTGCTTGTGATTATCAGACCTTGATTTTCATTAGATTACATTTACATTGTTTTTATTTCGAAATCTTTTCTCAGGAAATTTAAAATTGGGTTTATATAACTCCAAAAAGTGTTTTAGTAGAATAGATCAAATCTTAAAAATTAATTTTATAAATGGTGAGTTAAAATGTTTTGATAGATTCCAGGAGGCGATTGGATTACAGTGTTGTAAGGCCCATTTAATTTTATTTAACAAGGGCTTTGCAAAACTAAGGGATGTATCGACATTTAGAAAGGAACTAAGCAACCCTTAAAAAATGCTTGAAGATTGTCTTGCAACTTCAATTTCTCTACTAATATTATTGTGTAAAAATAAAAATAAAATGTAAGTGTCGCATTCACCATGACTATCAACAAAACCAAATGCAGAAACTTAATAAAATCTGAAAGCCAGTCTGATTACCTTACACGTAAACATGTGCTTACATGCTCCTTCACTAAAGAAAAAGGAAAATGTCCTATATTGATACTCCAAAACTTACTAGATATTGTCCTATATCTTTAAATACTTTAATAATGAAGCTTTCTTGAAATAAGTTAATTTTTTGTAATTATGTTTATTTTCATCTGTAGATTTGTTTTAACACTTTACCACATCCGAAATTAGATTGGATTTGCCCTCTTAAAATTCTAATCCACCTAATCAATAACAGTCGGTATGTAGTTCAGAACTTTGAAGTTCTGCAATAGCAGAGCTTCTAGTTTAATCTCCAAAATCTCCAATTTTAGAATGCCATATCATTTTGTAGGCTAGAAATATATTTGAAACTTGGGAAGGGTTCTTTGTTTAAATATAATATACTCAAATTCTGTAAAGTTATATATTCACTTCACATTTTTAAATAAACTAGGTTTATTTAGCTTAACTTTCTTTTCCATTTATTTCTTGTCAGAAATGTTATCTCAAATTCTCGGAAATTGTTAGGCAGACCCCTTACGAAGTCTGATCATTTGACTGCTTTTAAGAAAATTAAAAATAATCTAAATGTATTTGTAAGTAAATGGACAGAATTTACAGATTTAAAGAAATTCTCATTAATAGGGTTACCAGTTTGTCTTGAATCCATGTTGACAACCACACCCTTTCCAAATGTCTGCCCTTTTTTGGCTTGATTACTTTTTTTTTTTTGTAAGTTTTGTTGAGGTATGAAATTGAAATAATTAGATTATTAGTGAAAGAATCATGTTTTAATTAAGGAATTTGCCTTATTTTCAAGTATAATATTTTAAAAAACTTTTTTTCCCCTCCAGATGAACCTGGCTCTTCCTTCAGAGACAGAGGTCACACAATCTCAGTAACAAACCCAACAAAACATCCTGCAGCTGCTCAGGAGGATTGGGCTTCAAAACGAAGTTCTTCCCGAGAACTATATCGCTCAGGGATTAATCCAAGGTACATGTAATATTTTACTCTTCTTTTGAATGGTTTATGCCTCCATTGTTAGATTGTGTAGGAGAAGATGAGCAGCATAGGGGTAAAATGAGGTATAATTAGGTTATCTTATCCCTACAGTAATTGTTAATTTCATATAATTTCTGGTGAGAATTTTAATGTATTAAAGTTTATGGAGGGAAGGGGAACATTTAAATTGGTAGCTTTACATCTTTCCAGTGAGCCCGGTAGCCGAGTGGTCAGGTTGCTTGGCTGCGGGTTGGAAGTTGCGGGTTCGATTCCCGGCCTTGATGGAGGGCGGGGCTTTTTCCACACTCCTTTCACCTCCAAATGGGTCCTAGGGTCTACCCAGCCCTCTGTAGAATGGGTACCGGGTTTTGTTTCCCAAGAGTTAAAGGCGTCGGGCTGACCACCCGACCTCAACTTCGTCCCGTTGGTCACAAAACGCTGGGAGCCTGACCTCCCGTGCCCCAAAGGTCAGAGGGACACTTTAACTTTTTTTTATCTATACACCTTTCCATTTAAACTTAAACATTTCCTGCTTCCATCATATGACTTCTGTGTATCCTGAATCAGTCTTTGTTTTAATGGATTATTTTATTTATCTCTTAAGAAGGGAAGGATTTCATTGCTGGAATGCTGATTTTAATAAAAATTGGCAGAGGCATAGTTTTGGCTTGGAAAACACATAAAAAAAGTCCCAAGTGCTGAGTGGATTTTTAATTGAATTCATATGCAAAAATAGTACAAATATTTAGAACAAAATGTAAGAGGTCTAAGTTGTGAGAAGTGGAATCCACTGTCTCAGGTTCGATTTGCGACACGAGCATTTTTTTTTACTTACAATTTTGGTTTTAATTAATTTTTAAGTGCTTTTAATGGTAAAAATTGTAATCAAGCTGACTGTTGTATGAAATCTGTAATTCAGTCACTGTTGCAAATTTTACTGTTTTCAACATATTTTTGGTGACAACTCTTCTCATTTGCATCTTTAATTGTTTCAAAATGAATGTCTGGTCATTTTCATTCATGTAATGCGTAGAATCCATTACATTATGTAAAACATTTGCTATAGTAAAGCAGCAACATGATGCAGCTTTTGCTGTAGAACTCGGTGAAAAAGTTGCACGCAGGAAAGTTGCAAATGACAGTTTTGGGCGAAAACGATGCAGCTTGGTGGGCGCCGCTATGCAAATACCACATAAAGCAGAGGACGAATTGCAATTACGTCATTTGACAGGACGTCACGGAAATTGCGGTGTTGGCCTGCAACACAGGAACTGCAATTAATGCCAACAACAAAGAAATATTGCAATACTATTATTAGCCGATCTGTATTTGCAGGGGAAGGCAATAATGCATTACACAAAGAACAATGATCCACAGCCAATATTATTACAATGGGAATTGCCAACAATGACGTCCTGTGGCTGTGTTCGGAAATTGGCAAACTGACAGCAATTGTTGATTTGCCTGTTGCTGTGAATTTACCCTTTCGCCGCTGAAAATACGCGTCACGACTGACGTGTTCCCACCCTTTCCTGTGATTGGTGCCGTCGGGAATAACTTCATCGGCATCAGGTTGCAATCCCATAATGCAATTCGATCACTACCGACACTGAAAAATTGCAAATATCGAGGTTTATCACACACTTTGTAAAATTCTACCGCATGAAATTAATGCATTTACATATAAACTTTATTTCTGCATGAATAAATGTCGGAAATCTCTGGTATTCTTTGTGTAATCGCTGTCTGTCAATCTGAAGCGACGGAAATCTGTTTGGGCGCCATGTTTTCCCATGGACATGACGTCATGCATGATGTGTCCCAATGTTGCGCTATGATTGGGAACTGTACATGCAGCTTTTCGAGTTGCATCCTCTGGTCTTGACAGCTTTTGCTGCATACAACTCCGGTTACAACTGTGCTCAAGCAGCTTGAAAAGTGCTCAAACAGCAAATTTGCACATACAACTTTGCACAAAGCTGCATCGTGTTCGCCCTGCTTTAGATTTCAATTATAGATATCTTAAAAAACCTATATTACCTTGCTGTAGTGAACTATTCCATTTGAAAAGCACCGTTTCTTCTGTAAAATCGCACATAATTGTCCAAAAAATGATTACAAATAAATTGTAATAATTTTAGCAATGATTAAAAATGCATTAACAGCACTAAATTAATTAAAACTCCTGAAAATTAATTATAACCAAATTATGTTATGATTAAAAACTTTGCAAAAAAAAAACCTGTGTCGAGAATCGAACCTGAGCCAGTGGATTCTACTTCTCACGCCTTAGACTACTAACCATTTACATTTGGTTCTCAATATTTTTACTATTTTTGTATTTGAAATCAATTAAAATTTTTAGTTGTCTATAGACCTTGACCAGTGATGCACTCTGCACTTGCGACATTCTTTTTGGCTTGGAAAACAAGAAAAAAAATGTCTTCCAACTTTAAAATCTGTGTTCCACCGATGAAATCCTTGCCTTATAAATCGCCTTAAGAAACACATCACAATTATTTGATAGTGATCACTACTAAATTTCTTTATGAAGCTTAAAATTTTCTTATCCTTGAAGTGGTAAAAGGATTAACTTCAGTTTTTTCCCTTCCTTATGACTCAAACTCATTCATAATAAGCTGAATTTCTATCTTATTTATCCATCATTATTATTCAACCAACCACCATCTTTAATAGAAACATTAAAGAAATATGGAAATTCTGAAAGTAGGCTATTAGGAATCGGTTGGTTTTAACAGCCTTGAATATTTGAAAAAGGACTTTTCTTTAATTTCAACTTCAGTTATCCAATCTATTAATCTTAAGTTTATCCTGTTTTTGTTTTTTTTTGTTCATCAAAAGTTAAATCTGTCTTTGTGGTCTTGTTTGTTTATTCTGCTGTTGCTCTTATCTCTCATGATTTTTCTGTTGTGGGCTAATTCCTAGTACTGCTTCATTTTCAATAACTGTACCTACAGTAGCATTAGTTATGTATTTTTTATTAAGGGTCATTTGCGAACTTAAATTGAAGACACTGTTGCATTATCAAACATACTATTTGAATATTTTTATTTAAGTTGAAAATAAATAACTTGAAAACTAATTAAACTTGTTATTTTTAATGTGTTTTTTTAGTTTCATATTTCTGCAACTTTACCATGGCTCTTGCTTTGGAAGCACGACTGAAAGGCCAGTGCTGATACCAAAAACTGTTGTAAGTATCTAACAAGAAGTTTTTGAAATAACTAAACATTTTAAAGAAAGTATGTTTTTTCATGTTTAAAGACATGAAAGCAATACAAATTGGAGTTTATTTTTAAATTATAATACATGTCTTTAAAAATAAGAAAAAAAATTGTTTTCTGTAGGAAAAAGAAATTGCTTAAATTGCCTCAACCAATAAATTTATAATTTCAAAGCAGATGCTTGAAGATTACTGATTAACTTTTTATGCATTGTTATTGTGGGGAATTTTTGTTGCTGTGTACAAATTTCTTATCAAAGCACCCAAACAGAAAACATTTTCAAATACAAATGTTAGTCTGTTTCCATAAATAATTATATCAAGTTTCAAGAGCATCTATTCACTTTAAAACAGTGATTTTTATGAACCTCGCCATTCCTATGAAAAACTGGAAACCTTAATTTGAATTTCAAATTCAGATTTTTGAAGCCTTGGAAATTCTAACTTCAAAGCAGTCTTTTGGTTTCAGTTAATTTGATCATGTGTAAATGCGAGATAAGATCAGTATACAATACATCGCTTAGTCCCTCGCCATCTAATTTATATAAAATAATCCAGTTGTTTTTGGATGGACAATTTTATCTCCAGTTAATGTCTGAATTTTCATTTACTTAGGGTTTGTTCTTGGTGCTTAAAAATCTTTTTTTAAAATTGTTTTAAAATTTTTTTTTAAACATTAAAATTTTTTAAATTGTTAAAATTTTATTTGATATTAGGAAAGTTTTTTAAAAACATTGGCAAATTAAATAAGCTTTTCTAGAGCTATTACTTACAGTTCCAAGCAAATACAGTAAAACCCCGTTATTACGCTCCTGTAGCAATGCATTTTTCCTTTATCAGCTTTATTTGATATTGCTATTTTTATTCATATAAATGTTTGTCTATATATTTTGAACACAGTTACACTTAAAAAAAAGTATATGTAAAATATTAGTTGTAAAACAACTGGAAGCAACATCCCCAGGAGGTAAAGCCAGTCAAGAAGCGTAACCTCTTAGTTATAAATAATGGAAGATAGTTTAACGGGATAATTGTAATCCCAGTTATCCCAGCATGCTGGGAAGTGATTTTAAACAGCACTTACAATTAGATTGTTTTCCCTTCAAAATAGGTCTATGATAGAGCAATTAAAGTGTTGGATCGAATTACTCCATATGAAACTCATAAGATTGGATTGGTTTATGTTGGAAAATCTCAGGTAAGACCCTGATTCTGTCATAATTAGTGATTGGGTGGGAATTAGTTATTTTTTTTTTTTTTATAATGAAAATTGTTAATCATTAGGAGCTTTAAAATAAATATTCAGAATATATTGAATTTTATCTGATCACTTTCTGTTCAAGATATATGAAATTGTCATTTTCTTTTACGTGTTAGAAACATGCAACAGCAACTGTGATTCAGTTGAGATTTGTTGAAAATTTGTGCTAACTGTATCTTTTAAGACGTCTGAATTGAAAAGTCGATTACTGAATAATAGAATTCCTTATTAAGATATCTACTGTACAGGAATTAAAGGAAGTGATTGTATGATTAGCAAACACCATTACGTAAAGAGCCCAGAAAGGCTTATAATAAATTTTCAAATTGATAATGAAAATATATTTGGTAAAAGCTAAATTTTTAAAGAATTTATTTAAGCTATTTTATTGATAAGATATTCAGACTTTCAAAATAAGTTAATATCAGTCCTCAGAGAAATAAGCTCGCACCATAATTTTTACAGAAAGTATTAACTTTAAATTTATTTTTTTTTAAGAATTTTTCTAGTAAAAGGTCAATAGAATAAAAGAAAATTATTGACCAAAAACTTAATTTTTATATTTTTGTTTTGATTACTTTCCTCTGCTTGTTATTCAACTGCTTTTAGTTGCAATATCATAAGCACGTACTGCTGTACACATTCTCACTTCCAAGACATCTGCTTTCATTGTGTTTTTGTGCAAATTGATGCATAAGATTTGTCCAGGATGACATTAAATTTGTCTTGAAATTTTGTAATCAAAAATTAGCAAAATAAAACTTTCATGATGAAAGGTTTTCATTGAATTAATTTTTCTTAATGTGGGGGAGGTTCATGTTTTCTAAATGTTAAAAGGGATGAGAGGTCAAAATGTTTGGGAATCATTGCTTTAAAATTAGCAAACAAACGATAAACAATGATAAAATTCATTATTTTGGAAGACTTTGAAGTATTCTTGATTTGCATTTAACGTGATAAGTGTTGTATAAGATGTACAAATTTTATTTTTGTGTCAATTTCTTTTGTAGGCTAATAATGAAGCTGCAATTCTTTCAAATGAATTTGGCTCTGTCCGCTATGTAGATTTTCTACAAGGTTTAGGACGTTTAATTCGTTTGCAAGATATTGATCCTCAGACAACCTATGTAGGTGGCTTAGATCAGAAAGGAGAAGATGGAAAATTTGCTTATATTTGGCAAGATGATGTTATGCAAGGTACGAGTCTTTAGTTTTACATATAAATAAAAGCAATTTAAAGGTTTTTAGAATTGTTTTTGTAAATTTATTACTATTTAATATATTAACACAGATGCTATGAAACCAATTTTTAAGTCATGCAAATTTTTTTAACAAGTACATGGCATGAGTTAAAGGTTCAATAGGAATTGTTTCTGCCAATTGAAACCTCTAAGGTTTTCCCCCTCCTAGTACATGTTTATCATTGTATTAGTCTCATTCCAAATTCAATTGTTTTTCTATTTAGTCAGCTTTCTATCTTGGGGGGGGGGGGATATACCAAATAATAGGAATTAGGAAATAAATACTATGGCATCTATGGTATTTATTTTCTAGTAGTAAATTGTTTGGTTTTCTCTATTGTAATAAGTGCAATGGTACTTTCGAGATTACATACTGGGTAGATGATTTTGGTGGGTTTTTTTTTTTGGTTTTCTTTTTCAAAATAAAAATGTCTTAGTATACTAATATAAACAAAATATGAAGCATAATATCAATGTAAAATAAGCATTTCTTATTACAAAACTTGTCATATTAAAATTTGTTTCAGTGGTTAGCCCTCTTCAGTATTCAGTCACTGGCGACTAACTGCTGAAACTTGTATGATATTTCAATGAGTTTTGTAATAAGAATCACTTATTTTATATTGATATTATGCTTAATATTTTTATAAGATACTTTTACGTAGCATATTCTTAATACTAAATAATAATTTCTAAATTTTTTAAAGTTATTTTTCATGTTGCAACACTAATGCCAAAACGAGAATCAGATCCTTCTGGCACTTTAAAGAAACGTCATATTGGGAATGACTTAGTATCAATTGTCTATAATGACAGTGGAGAAGAATACAACATCCACACAATCAAGGTGAGTTCCGACATTTTCTGGGAATTAATGTCTTTTAATTTGCTTCTGCGTTTTATGTTGTAAATGCAGGGGAAAAAAAAATAAGTTTCAACAATAGGAAATAGAACTTGATTATCTTTTTCAACTACATTCAGACCTCATTTGTTGATAGATGATACAGTAAAACCTCGTTAAGTTGTCACTCCGTTTAAGTCGTCGTTTTCCTTTGGTCCCGACTAGGTCTCATACACAATAATGTAAAATAACCCTCCTTTACCCGTCACCAAATTTAATTCTACTCCGGATAACTCGTCACTTTCAAGAATGGCCAAAAGCATCTTTCGTCTCCATTTTGCATGCCATCGTGTTGTCTTTTCAGCCCTGCCCCATGGAAATTGCTAAGGAGTTAAACATTGAAGATTTTGGCGGCAGCAATGGTTGGCTGGAACGTTTCAAAGACAGACATTGTCTTTCTTTTAAAACAATTAAAATGTGGCAACTATAATTTTTTTTTTTTTTTTTTATATATTTTCCACTCATTCATTTGCATGTATTGATTTCTGAAAATCACTGAATCCTACAGCAATTCATAAAAATATTGTATTTCACTGTTTTTTTTTTTTCAAAGTCATCACTCCGCTTAAGTCGTCAAAAATGTTTGGTCCCTTGAGTGACGACTTAACGAGGTTTTACTGTATTTCCTTTTGGCCATCTTAGATACAAGTGGAAGTACAGAAGCTACTTCTAAAGAATACAAGAAAAAAAAAATGAAAACAGTTCCTGTTGAATTGAAATTGAGAAGATAAATATTAATTCCTGTGAATAACAGTAGACAAAGTATCAACATCAAATCCTTCTAATGATGAAACAAATCAGTTAAATGCATTAGAAATGAGTATATTTTGTAGTTTGAGATTCCTTTGCTTTCATTTTTGCCCATACAATGTGATTTCATCTGAGAAGGAAGAGAAAGCACTCTGGCTGCCATGAGATAGCCTAAAAGGACGTAGAGCAGCATTAAGTTAACCTGGTGGCTGTAGTTCCATCAAAATGAAAAACTAAAGTAGTTGTTGCTTAAAGATTGCATAGAATAGTGTCATTGTTGCTTTTAACCAATAAAATCCATTGTGAATTAAAAATAACAATGGATTATTTAAGGTTATGCAATAAGCCATTCCAAATATTGGCCAACTGTTTGCATTTGTTCAAAATAGAAATCGGAAGCTTTTGAAATTATTAAACTTTCTGATCAGAGAATTTTTGTGTAGGAACGAAATAAGATGTCTCAGATTGTAAATTTTAATACTTTTAAAAAACTAACCTAATTGGTAAAACTTAATGGAGAAGGCAGCAAATAGCACTGTGTTCCTCATTACATGTCTTGCAGTAGAAATTTGTCTTGTTTAGTTTTAAATTATCAATATTTTTATTAAGCGGAACTTTCATTCATACATTATATTGTTGCTTAAAAGTGTAACTATTTGTTTTAAAAGGGACAATTCATGTATGCATGTGTTGTGATACATCCCTTGGAACATGGAAGTAATCTGGTTATGGTGAAGACAAAACCAGGTAGGCTAATTTTTTTTTACTAGTATTTTAATAGAAAAATAGATTCTAATGCTTATGAAATAAACAGTAATTTTAAGAAATTCAAAATGCTGCCAATAGTCTTGAGTTGTCAGTCTTCTGTTTTTGTTAACAATACACTGCCATTCAATTGACAGGCAAAATGTAGTGAAAACATTTGAAACAAATATTTCTAAACAAATTTCCAGGAAACTGGAAAAAGTTTCTAATGGTCATTGAAAACCTTCATTTCACCAAAATCATTAATGAAGAATGTGCATCAGAGCCGGATTTAAGCATAGGCTATCTAGGCTGCAGCCTTTGGGCCCGCAACACAAAGGGTCCCACGACCACTGTCCAGGTGAAAAATGATTCTAAGTCAATTTTTTTAAATCAGGTTTATGTAAGTAAATAAATAGCATAAAAGTTTGGTGATCGTAATCATCATTTATCATTTGCATTTGGTTTAACTTAATGGGGTGTTTGACCAGCCTGACAAGAATATCTGCCACTATCTGCCAGCCGCAAGTTTCTCATGAATTCATCAAATTCTAAATACTGTATAGGAATGTCGCACATAAATTTTCTGTAATTTAATAATAACTTTAAACGTTTATTTTTAAGTTTTTAATTGGATAATTGTTGAAAATGCGGTTTTTGTAGGTTAATTTAAAAAAAAAATATTTTGTCCGGAAGGACATGCGCCACAGGTTCAGCCTAGGGCACCACAGTTCCTAAATACGGCACTGATGTGCGTTACAAATTATATTCTTTATTTTTGATGCCTTACGTGCAAGCTTGAATGCATTGCAATAAAGATACCCAAGATCCTTTCTGAAGTAATCAATATAGTAACTGAATAAAGGTTAATTCAAATGTAAAAAAATGAAATAAAGCTTAACATGTTGTAGAAAATATACACAATTCAGGAAATTTTTAAGATATGTCAAGATTCAGAAACCTTTAAAACTGCTCAGAGATATGCATTTTTTTTTAATTTTTTAAACTAAAAGTTTCATTGGAGGAATAATTAAACTTTTTGTCTTTATAGATTTGGCTGAAACAATTGGTCCTACCACAACAAAGATCATTTCCGATCAGAATTTGCCAATTCTTGTCAGACAGTTGGCACTCCATGCTAATGTAAGTATTAAACAAGTTCTATTATTTAGCATTTTCATTTTTACAAGTGAAACTTACCAAATTAGTTGAATTTTGTCTATTTGATGTAAAACTTGTCTGACAGAGTAAATGTGGAGGAGGGTGAGAGTTTTTGTCAACTCAATATCAATTAGAGGAAATAAAAAAAAAAAAAAAAATTTCATCCCAGAAGTATTTATGCTTTTCAGTTCCTTCTACTGAAAGAAAACCAAATTAAAATTCTTTCTCAACTAATAATAGAGAAGTTAAGCTCAAGACAAAGAAAACTGTGAGGGAGTCGTTCAATATGTAATTTTTCTTAAAGTAGATTTGTTTTATTACAATTTTAAATACATCACCTTGTTCCTCAATTCTTTAGCTACAAAAAACTAATTTTCAACATTACCTCCATTCAAGTCTTTGACCTTATGTCACCAAGATGTCATATATGCCTTGATGGTACTACTCTACTGGTCTGCGCTTCAGCCAACTTTTTACTGTGTCAAAAACTATTTGATCGTTGCCATATTTTATCCTTTGGAGGTCCAAATAGGTAGAAGTCCAAAGGTGCGACATCAGGGATGTAGGGTGGATGAGGAAGAAGAGTTCAGTGAAGTTTTGTAATTGTTTGCAGGTATACAGAGTTAGTATGTGGTCTGGCGTTGTCGAGGAGCAGGAGAAGTTTGTTCACGACTTAGTGGCCATGATCACTGGATTTATTTCTGCAGTTTCTTAAGTCTTCACATAAGCTTCTGAGTTGATCGTTACAACATTTCAGGGAATTAGACAGCTTCCCTTTTCCTTCTTCCGACGACGACAGACTATTTGCCCAATGACTCAGTGCTTTTATCAACTACTACTATTACTAGCCAACGCCCACCTTTGGCTGTTGAGCCATTTGGCGACGTGCTGACCAGTAAAGCCGAACATCAGTGGATGTGTCCATGGAATGATTGAGAGGCATGCATTCCCTAAGATGTTCCGCATTCATAACTATATCCGCAGAGGGAGGATACCAATACGATGTAAATGGGCGGCGAGATAATCGTGGCCGGTCTTCATTCTAAAAGTAGCAACACCAACAGCTTGTGGGAGTCTATGGTCAATAGGCCTGTGTATAATAAGACTTTGCCATTTTTTTTCCCCTTAGACAATTCTCTAAGTCGTTGTCTATAGGCCTGATCGATGGCTGCGGTGATAGTGGCCTTTGAACTTTGAATTGAAGGCAGGCATAATGGTTGTGGAAGAGTTGTGCATTTTTTTGCCATAGTAACTGCTCTTTCATTTCCAAATATGTTGACATGACTGGAAATCCATTGAAGCCTTATCTGCCATCCTTTAATTGCCAGATGCTCTAAAGCTTGTCTGGTTTCCACAGTTCTTCTGCAGTCGGTTTCCGTGTTGCGTGACAGGTTTTGTATAGCCGCTTGTGAATCGACAAAGAATACTGCCTTAGAGATAGGAGTAATTTTATTTAATTCAATTGCTGCTGCTTGCACAGCAGCTATTTCTCCATCGTAGTTACTTTGAGGGGCTCCAACAGTTAGATATCCTTCAAAAAGGTGACTATAAAAGGCAGCACCTGTTGCTCCAGTTTCAGGTAAAGAGGAGCCATCTGTATAAATATGTACCATTCTTGTAGTGGGTACTCTTCATCAATTGTCTGTAGGGCTGCTTGTTTAAGTTCAATGTCCAGGGATGCATATTCAGACTGGCTATGGTTCTTTAGATTATATTTAGCATTTGGTAGATTATGGAAGAACTCGTGATAAGTTTGTTAGTAGCTTCTCCCAAAACTATTCCATTCTTTTGAGCAATTCTTTCATAAAGAGTGATTAGGTTAATTTGTGTTTTTAGTCGAGATTGTAGCTGGCCTGTAATTTTTCCATTGATTATTATACACTCTTCTACGCCTCTGCCAAACCGAAGGGCTATTTTTTCTCGATGACTTTCCATTGGACTTATCAAAGTCTGTGCTTCCATTGTAGCAATGGGTGTGGATTTAGGTGCTCCTATTATTATTCTTAAAGCTGTACAATATCCAATTTATTGTGGGTAGTAGAGTTACTCGTAATAGTTACTTCACTCCCATAATCTAGAACAGGTCTAATATATGTCTTATAGGTGGTTAATAGGACATCTTGTCTGACTCCCCATGTTGAGGCCGTCAATCGTTTTAATATATTTGTTCTTTAACAGCTTTTTCCGCACATAGTTTGATATGAGGATTTCATGTTAGACGTCACACCCAGATATTTGGAGAGGTTAATTTCTTTCAGTATATCATTTTTCTACAATAGTGATATATGGGGTATTTTAGTGGAAAGCGTGAAAAGTTGGAAAGTGGTTTTTAAGGGGTTTACTGTCATCGAATTTTGTCTTGCCCAAAGCTCTAATTTTTTTAATGATTCATTTAAGGTTGTTTCTAACACCAGGATACTTCCACTGGTTGCCCATATAAGTAAATCGTCCGCATATAATAGTGCCTTGATTCCCGGCACTTCTCTTACGGCATAAAGCACATTGTTTATCATATTAAACAGCATGCAACTAAGTACTGCTCCTTGTGCAAGGCCTTGTTTATGGATGCGGAACTTAGACTTGTGGTTAGAGTATTTTACTCGGATCAATCTTTGCGTCAGCGACGATTTGATCCACTTTTATCAACTGCCTTGTCTCCGCAGACATTCTGTAGTGCTTGTGAATATTTGTCACGGTCTCCTGTTCCGCCAAAAGAAATTCAATAACTGCTCTTTGTTTGGAACTCATCTTATTCACAGACGCCATCTTGAACGCTACCTACAGTGCTGCCGCCCAGTGAAGAATGATGAAACAATTTGAGAAAGTGCAGGAATGTTTGAAGATACTGTACAGAAAGTTTTATGTGTTTTCATCAAATATTAGCCAAGAAAAAAAATGTGTTGCATTACTTATTGAACAACCCTAGTAGATTAAAAAAATAAGTATGGATGCTATTATGAATTGAAAGAGAATCATCAATTCAAACATAAGCTTGTGAAATTCCCAATAAGCATCGATTTAATCTTTATTGGGCACCTTTAAGTGATGGGGACTAGCTCTTCATCACACATGAATTGTTTAAATAACTGTTGATTAGTTATGAATAGCAGCTACTCGTATTTCAGTGCTGTTTTATGAAAGTGAGACATTAGAAGTACTATAGTGTAACATGACGCATAATTTTTCAAATACAGTAATTGTAAATAGTTTTAAGATTTAAAGTTAAAAAATAATAATAATAATAATAATATTTTTTTTTTATGTTTGTTATATTTTAAGAATATTTAAAAAAGTTGTAAAGTATGAAAGCTTTAGTGTTTAATTAAGGGAGAAATAGAATTTAGCTTAGATTCAATTAATTTTTAAGTTCATGGAATGCGATGGTTTGTATGACTCATTCGCACCTGCAGAGAGACAGTTTCCAGGAATTCTAAAGGTCAGCGCTTCCATAAAAGCAGATGTCCGAACGCCGTGATTTCATTGACAAATGAGCGATTACGTCATGTCAAAGCGATAGCCCATTTGACATATTTGGAAAGGTTTTATTTCCTTAATTGTGATTCGTTTAAAAGAACTTGTGATTATGTCACAATGGCTATAAAACGCCGTGCAGAGCTATTATCAGTCTCTCTTATCGCTGGCATTCCTTACATTGACCATGGACGGTAGCTTAGGCTGTGTTAAAGCAAGAGTTATTATAGCTTACATGGGCAACTGCTTGGATAGCCCGACATTAAACCGTCACCTCCAGCCAAGTCCGTCAGAAAGGTAAATCCTCCCATGCGAATCTCCAAAGCGGTAATTTCAAACCTAAGATATCTGCTAGCCACGAGACTTAGCCAGATTAGTTCCCAGTGTTAATTATTAGTAACAATAATTCAACAGTGCTACGAATAGCGTTAGTGCCCAGGAACAGGGATTTGGAATTTACTACGCTGCAAAACGCAAGTGTTTATTTGCATTTAGTAATTGGATTACCCTGAAAACATTAAGTTCAACCCTAACGTTAAGGTGCCGCCTTAGCGATACTGCATAAAAAGAATTAAAATTAAAAGAAAATTTTTACTAAGTTCTTTGTGACAACAACGTAGTGAGAAAATATCAGCAGAGTAAACTAACTTGACCAGAGCTTTCGTATTATTAGTCAGCGTTTTCAATTAATAACTACGCTACTGTAATTCTTTAATTCAAATTTAATTAGAGCGAGCGACGAGATGTCCCTAAATTGTGTTTTAAGTTAAGTGAATAAACTTTGTTGTTGTTGAATTTCGACTGTGCTTAATTTTGTGTGAGTGAACTCGCTAGGAAGTGCAGACTCCACGACCAAGGGATAGCTGAGTTAGATACCAGGTATTGTGAGGGCAAAGGAGCGACGGGTTGCAACGGGAGTGCAAAACTTTATCGTTAAGTCGATTGGCGCCCAACATAAAATTAATAGATAGAAATATAGGAGTTTTCCTACATCCGTTGCTATTTCCTGCTCTCGACGGGGACAAGTGTTAACCGTTCCGTCACAATAGTTAGTTAAAATTGGAAATGCTTGGCTGTCAATATACTTTGATGTGTTGCGGAAACTAAAGTTAAAAAGTCAAAATATTATAGCTGAATATGACAATAACAGCAATCTATATATAATGTTGTCATATGTTATGTACTTTGGAATAACTTAAATTGATATATACAGCTCACTGAAATTGCTGCAATTATGCTTCATACACATTTTCTAATATATTTGTGAATTTATGAAAAATGTTGGATCTATCATGAATAAGATGCACATTTCATATTAGTCAATATTGAAGCCAATGCATATGAATAATTCTTAAAAAACTTTTAATACAAATTAAACAATGTTTGCATAATGTTTGGAAATATATATAGACAGCAGCGAACCATAGTCAACAAGTGATAAAGGAAGGAGTTGCTGCGATCCATATATAACCAGACATTGTAGATTTTTGTATTATTGCTGAAGAAATCCCCTCGAGGGGAAGAAACTAGTCCATTGTAATATTTTAATTTGTATTAAAAGTTTTTTAAGAAGTATTCGTGTGCTTTGGCTTCAATATTGGATCTACTTTTAATTAATTATTGTATTTAATGGTTCTTTATCATAAACTTTCAATAATAATAATAAAAAATATATTTTCCTGAAAGATTTAAATTTCTTGTTTTAGTTGGCAGCAATGATCTTCAAAAGCCAGAAGCAAGGTTCAAAAGATCTTTATGCCTCAAACTGGTTAGAAAGACTGCGGAATATTAAGAGACTTCGTCAGAAAGTCCAAGCAGAGAAACAAGCTAGTAACAGTGATGACAATAGCCCAGAGACACCCAATAATAGGCATAAATTTACACATGTTCAAGATTTCACAGACTTCGTATGAATTACTTTAAACAGAATCCTAATTCTTCACTTAATTTTCTTGCTATGATTCTTCCCCCAGTGTGTTTGCAATCATTGTTTTTACCTACAATGGAAGGCTAACCATCTTCTTCATTGATGAGAACTAAAACTTTGGTTTGCAACGGGTTCATTTGTACCTGAATTAAAAGCTAATTTCCATGCTTAAAACATGGAATGTAACACAGTAACTAAGAATTTTCAATTAGTGCACATTCAATTACTGTGGCTTTATCATACATACCTTTGGCATTGTATGTTTTTATATGTAAATAATTAGTCAAATTTTGATGTCAATTTGTATATAATATTTTTTTAATAAATTATCATGCATTAACATCTTAAGTTTCATTTATTTAATTAATGATCAACAATGGAAGGTAATAGTCACGAGGTTTTAACCCTGATAATATAAAAATTATTATATTTAACTTTCATTCACTGAGATCTAATTGGATCAATATGTAGCTTTTTGTCAAGATTGTATGCTTATCAACCTATAGTGAGCTGCCTATATGGATCACGTGGGCTAACAATTATTCCAGATTTTTTTTTCCAGATATACTAGTCTTCCTCTTTACAGTAGTATAGGTGGTGGCAATATTTTAACATTTTTAGAAGTGAACATTTTAAGATGAAATCCTCTCCCATGACTCAGGTTTATATGGCTGGCTGAACTTATGCCAAGTTCATTTTTTTTTTTAAAGAATATATATATATCACCTGGGCAAATGCAAAGAATTTAGTTCCAATTGTTGACGCTCTGTGGCGCTACTGTACAGAACAATTTAGTTCAGATTGTCGAAGTTTTGTGGTGCTACTGTGCCGAACAACAATTTATTTCCAATTGTCGACGCTCTGTAACGCTACTGTAAACGTGGGCAAATGTGGCTCCCAATATCTCTTGATAAAAATACAGAATTAAAAAAAAAAAAATACAAGAAAAATATTAAATTTTGGACTAATTATTTTTTTCATTTTCTTCTATATGTATTTTTTATACTTTATATAGCAGTTACGATGTGTGTAGAAATGTAATTAAATTTGAATTTGTGTATTTAATACTATGGCTCTCGATGCCCATACTTGATATATATGCTTAATTAGGGAAGAAATATTCAGAATTAAACAAATCCTTTCATATGGAAATAGTAAAAAAAAAAAAAGTGCAAGGGTTAGCAACATTAGCATTCTTTCCAGAGTCTGATCTATGTATGAGATGGATTTGAGATAATCCCACTACTACTTTCCATCCTCTCCCCAAAACCATCAAGATTACACTTGCCAGTCTTGAATCAACTTCATGCTGATTTTTAGTCAATCACATCAAGTCTGCATTTGTGTGATCTTATTCCCAAGGCTTATTTATATTAAAATATCTTTATTTTTAAACATTTACTTCCTGCACATTTTGACAAGATAATTGTATTCTATTGAAAATGCAATAACTAATAAAAAAAAAAAAAAAATTGTTGTATGATTGGATCTGGGGACAATTATATATTTTGGATCACTTCTCAGTCACACTCTGATGGGAAATTTTTATTGCTTTACTGTTAAGGTGCCTCTTGGTTAATATACAATGGTGAGTCAGATTTGAATAGAAACATATCTGCCTCATAGCAGGCTATTCCCTAGATCACTAGGGCTATGTCAGTACTTTATTTTAATGGGCCATTCATAAGCAGTGTGTGGGTTTCATAATTGCATCTTTTCCAATTTTAGTTTTTTTTTTGTGCTTAGATATTGTGAAACATTTCTTTTAAAATTAATGAATACTATAAGAAATTTAACTAGACATTTTAAGCCAAAGAATAAAATTTTCATGAAGGAATAAATTCATATTAGAATTTATTGATCCTACTACTAGTTATTTTAAAACGAGTGTTTTAACAACTAATGCTGCCATGTTTAAAATTATATACTGAACCTCTGACAAGTTTTCTTTCAAGTTGTGGTTTTGTTCAACTGTCAATTTATTTTTCGATTCTAGTTGAATGATTTAAAGCAGTGGTTGGCAACCTTTTGTTGTAAAAGGACCAAATATGTTATGTGGGGATTACTGCGGGCCGCACTTGGGCCAAAAAGGAAAATCTTAATTTAACAACCATAAAAAAAAAAATTTTCCAACACGCCCCGCAGGTTGCCGACCGCTGATTTAAAGGATTATTGCATTGCTTTGGGAAATGAAGAATCTGAGATGTAACATCTGTTTTATCTTCGAACGAAATGAATGTATTGGCTTTTAGTTCAAATTTTGCATTACTGCTACCATATTACAAGATATACACCCTGTAAAGAAAGTATAAACTCACCCAAGTATTTCAAATAACTTTTTATTACAGGATTTGTTTACTTCCCTTTTTTTTTTTCATAATCTATTTAAAAGCAATAAATTCAAGTACCATTTAAACATCTCAAACATTTTGAGTAGTTTTTAAATTAAAAAATAAAATATAAACTCAAAACATATTTCGAAAATTATTGAAATTAATAACGTGTTGGTCCTCCTTTCTTCTCTATAATTTCTATCATTCTGTCGGGCACTGACCCAATTAATTTTTTCAAATCTGACATCTTCACCTGGTCCCAAGCATTCCAAATTGCAACCTTCAGATCATTCAAGTGATGATACTGATTGTTTCGGTCATATACAATGTTTGCCATCTAACCCCACAGGTTTTCAATTGGGTTTAGTTCAGGTGAACGGGAGGGCAACGGAATGACATCAATTTTCTCTTTTTTAAACCACGCTTTTGGTGGATTTTGACGCATGTACAGACGCATTGTTTTGTTGACATTGCCAATTTGGCCCTCCTAGAAGGAGTCCAAATAGTATTAAATGGTCGAACAAAAGGTTCTGATATTTTTTAGAGTCCGTCTTGCCTTCCACAAACACTATATCTGCCTTTACCTCCTGCCTCAAATGCTGCCCACATCATCACTTCACCCCCACCTTGTCTGCTTAATCTTATCTTTGACGGAGTGCGTACATCATGCCAGTATGCGGAATATCCGTCAAGACAAACATTTTTCATCAGAAAAAACTATTTCATTCCACTGTTTTCTTAGCCCAGTCATGTCGGCTGGAATGATGAGTGGCAGTAAGCTTGGGTTTACCTTTCAGTTTTACAAACTTCATGTGATTATTTGACGTTAAGCTTTTTCATACAGTTAGGTGAGCTACAGTCTTTGGCAACACACGGGCAATTTCACAGGTGGACATCTCATCAGACGCAGCAAGATCTTGAATTCTCCGGTGGTCCCGAGGTGTGGAGATTACTTGGTCTTTTTGTTGTTCCATAACTATCACCTTTCTTGATGACATTTTGAATAACAGTCTGAACGATTTAATTCTGAGCCTAGTTGACTTTTTTTGGACCAAGGAGAAAATGAATTTTAAGTATTTCTTTAAATGAATTTCCATGAGGTATAATAAAGTAGTGGCATATCTTTATGCAAATTTGGGATATTCCAATCACTTTGCAGGTGCCAAAATCAAAACATTTCTTAGCGAGTTTGATTTTATTTTTTTTTAAAGAAAATATAATTTTAAACTGTAATTTAAAAACTAAAAATGTTTGAGATATTTAAATAGTACATAAATTCATTTCTTTTAAATAGATTGAGGAAAAAAATTGGAAATAAACAAATTATGTAATGAAAAGTTATTTGAAATACTTAGGTGAGTTTATACTTTCTTTACAGGGTGTGTATGTATGTATATATATATATATATTAATATACAGTAGAACCTCATTATAAGGGACGTCGCTTACAACGGACAGTTTTTAAAAAAAATTGTCAGCCTACAATTAAGGTGAGCGAAGTGAAAGCCCATTTAAATTTTGTTATTCAATATGTTGAACAATCGGCAAATGAAAATGTTTGCATATGAACACTTACGGCACTTCCGTTAATTATTAACTGAAACAAACCCAGCAGAAAATAAATTATTTTTTCAAACCAATGAATGTAAGCAATCAACATGAACCAGGACCTTCTTGTTCTAAAGATTAATGCTGTGTATACGTACACATCTTTTTCAATTCAACCTACCATGTTGAAGGCTGTTTTTTTATTTGATAGCTATAAAAAGTGTTTATTATATAACTATTGTACTTTCATTGATGTACACCCTGCTGCATTACACCCCTATAAGAATTATTTATTAACCGGACTTTAATTAAAACGGACAACCTTCAGCCCCTATTAGTCCGTTATAATGAGGTTCTACTGTATATTATATATATATTCATAATACAGTTAAAATCAATTTGTATTCTTAATCAAGATTCTTGTTATTGTAAGATCCTAATAACTGAATTTCCCTTCATAATTATGTATTCACTTTGAAATTATAAAACGTTACTGGATTTTTTTTTTTTGATTGGGAGTAATGCTGCCAAAAGCAACTTAAAATATTTGTATTAGATCTATGTTATGAAATGATATATACAGACAACTGCCACTGAATTTGATCAAATGCATTTATAATTGAGAGGAAAAAAATTTACAAAATACAGTGTAGATTAGATTTGTTAATGGCAATGATCAAATGCTTAAATTATGAAATTTCACCATAATTATCTAATAGTTACAAATAAAGTGAAACTTATGAAAATAGAAACAGCTAATACCAATATCATGAGATTATAATGACACACAATACTTGTAAAAAAGTTATCACCAAAGTCAATAAATAATTCATGGACAATTAAAATTTATTACAGTTGAGGAACTTCTGAAAGGAAAAAAGGTGGATTTCAGTAAAATGAATAAAACTGCAGAACCAAGATAAATATCACTGAAACCTAAAGTTTTTGTGTCCTCAACAATAAAAGATAAACTGTAAAATAAACTGTCTGTATTATAGCTATTTGCTACAGATATAAATAAGAAATTTCATTCGATTGGATGATACATGGTAGATTTAATATTCAATTGCCATGCACAGTAAACAACCCTCATAAGGCAAACCTGTTCCATTTTTCTAGAAGTTTGAATTTCCATTGTAAAATACATTCGTGGTTTACTTTTAAAACCAAAGCTAAATGGAGAATAGAAAAACAAATAATGTAAAATTAGTACTACCATTGTGGAATATTTATTTACAAAGAATCCAAAATGCATTAATTACTCTCCCCTCTTCAAAAAAGTTAATCAATTGAACCAGCAAAATAATTTAAAAAATTTAAAACCGATAATTTATTGTTATTGAAACAAAGGATTCAAATTATTGGCATTGACTGTTTCCACCATATTTCCATGTTCCTGTGAATGCATGTGAATGAAATATAATTTAAAAATTAGATGAACGTCTGTTCCATGCTTTCAATTAATCCAGTTCTTCAGTATCCAATGTTGGGCTTGTTTGGAAAGAATTGCTAGGAATACATGAAGGTCCATCGCCTTCGTCATCATCATCCAATCCCCCAAGGAAAGACTGCAGCAAATTTCCTAAGACCAAAAAAAACCTGTTAGAGTACTGAATGTATTCAGGGAAATTCTATTAACTGCATCAAAGTACACTTCATAAACGCAAAAAACAAAAAAACATAATAATACACCAAGAAATTACAAGTATTCAATAATGTTAAATTACTGTCTTCCATACAAATCAATACTCCCTTCTTCCCAAAGAGAGCTTTATTTGATTTGGAAACATCAACTTTTTGATCCAACTCGCCATCAATTCAATACAGACACACACATCCTACCCAGGTTCCAGCCTGCAGGCCGGAACAGAAGCTCTATCTAGAGAATTTCAAGGGAGAAGATACTAAGGTGCGTTCCCAGTGCTATCCCTCAGGACGCCATTAAGGAATGACGTCAGACCGAAGAGAAAGTGAAGAAGAGGCTGACAACACAGGAAAGGAAATTTGAAACATCCATGCTCTCGATCGGGATTTGAACCCGGAGACCGCACGACCATGACATCAATTCAATACAGAAACAAAAATTCCTATCAGGAGGCAGGACACAGAAAAGGTCCCCACAGCAGCTTTGGGGTGTATTAAAACAGTCAGCGGATAAGGCAAGGATGTAGAAAAGTTTGACAAGTTCATACTTGTTGTTAAAGAAAAGCCTCCTGTGGTTATGCTGAAAGAGATCACAGAAGATATTAGTCAACAACTACATCTGAAATGTTTCAAAGGTACCATGAAAATACATCAGGCTATCTATGAAGTTAGCTATCTGTATTGCATTTTCGCAAACTCAAGTTGCAACTATCCTACCAAAGGATGTGTTCAAGGCTACGACTTAGGAAATCTTAAAAGGCGAATATGGAACTAAAGAACCCAACACTATTAATATCAAGAAATGAGACTGGGTAGTCGTTGAGTAGGATGACAAATTTTACCCTGGTGAAGTTGTCTTCAAAAGTTAGCTTTAAGACAGTGGCCAAGACTAAGGGACATAATAGATTACAGCTGTCCAAAGAAAAATTTCACCACCAGAACCATGCAGAAAAGTGTTGCATTTTACTTTTGAAGATTATCCTTAAATGTTTTCTATTTAAACTTTTGTTTCTCCTTGACAACACATTTGTTTATATGTTTGGTCAATTAAATAAGGTTTTTAATGTCTTGGAAAGGAATAGCTAGCCTGTTATTTTATTATAATAATTATCAGTCATGATGTGCGTAATTATATTAAAGAAGGACCAAACACAAAATAGTTATTATTTTTTTTTTTTTAGTAGTTTAGAATTTTATGCAGGCTCTCAATCATTATCCTGGTTTCTGAAATATTTTTTTTCTTCAGTACCTACAGGTAAAGTCTACAGTATATCTCAATGATCAAAAGTTCTCTTTTCAGAAGCAGATACAAAAAAGCAATTCCCTGTACTTTCTGGAATATTTGTTTTCTCCTTAATTTTTATCATTATTTTACAGATTGGTAGAAGAGAATGCATTTACTATATTAATCACTTAAAAAAAATACTTAAAATGTGCATTTGCAGAGCTGAGGAAAGAAATGCCTGTGGACATATTCACCAATGGACTGTTTACCTCCAAACAAGAGAAGCATCTTATTTCAATAGAACTAACAAGGAGAGGACTTGGGTTGTATATCAGGGATTTTAATGTGAAATGAAAGTAATCATCAACTACTTCAAAAATATACCGGGATTTGGGGTCCAACAACCTACAGTTTCAGATATGTTTTTACCATGTTAGCTTAATAGCTTCCTGTGTCGACTGAAAGAAGCAGTCCTCTGATGGCTCAGTGTGTGGCATACTTAGCTGCAGAGCGTAAGATTCTCAGATGTTGCCTCATCTGTAAACAAGACAAGAAGTGACAAACAACGGACTGGCAGTTTGTGCAACAAACCAACAGCAAAAGTTCTCCCATGGCGGGTAATTGGCAGGTGAAAGACCTTGCACACGTTGCAGATGATATGGATACAGGGGCATCTCGTGAAGTATCTCCATGCAGTAGTCGGGCCACCTGTCGTATTCTGATATCTGGATCTTCGGCAACAAACTGTAAAATGTGTACGAGCGACTCTTGGTCTTTCTCGATCCACAGTTCGTGGTGCTACGGATCCTGTCTCAGCAACACGATGATAAAACAGCAGCAAATGTTGGATGACTCGGCTGATTGTAGTCTGGAAATGCCATCTGATACAACCGTGCAGCCTCATGTCCATTACCATTCTCGCGACCGTACATAAAAATCATATCTGCCTGCTCACAAAATGGATATCCTGGAATGGTTCAATGGAACACATTTCAGTTAATGCACTACTATACAACTGACATGTTGAAGACAGACTAATTCACCAAATGTTCACCTATCTCCTTGGCAACACAGCGCTATCCAGCAGACAATCAGTGCAAAAGCAAATGCGAGTTGTTAGATTTTATCTTGAAATGCGTTGACCATAAACTTTCATTAATAACTGAAAACTGTAGGATTTTCGGACATACATTTATATGGACTTTAGTTCTTGTTTTGGTGTTAGGAACCCGCCCCCAAAGTTTGTAAAAGTATTTTTGAAACACCCTGTATATACATTCACACATACTTCTGCTCTGGTTTTAGTCCTTTTCATGTAATTATGAAGTAAACTTTATGCTAAGTTGTTCTCAGATGTTATCATAATCCTTTCCTGAGCACTCTACAAATACACATTTTAACTAAAGTCACAAATGCAACATCTTTTTAAGAACTTTTAAGTGTTTTTAAATCGACGTCGTGGTTGATGCTGCCGTGGATTCTTTCTCTCGTCGATTGAAACCTCCTGCAGCCAACAGGACTTTGTGGTTACTTTGAATGCTCGTAATTTTGTCAACCGCTCTTTTTTTTTTAACATCGGTAACTTCTATGGACATGGACTTTAAATTTTCATTGTGTAGAACTGTTGTAAGTTTTACCAGTTCGATGGCTGTGTAATTTTACAACAGTTCCTTAGCTGTGATTTATTTTTATTTTTCTTGAAAAATTTACAAATTGTAAATTTATGTATAAATTACTTTTGCAAAGAGATAAAAGAAAAAGATTTTTTTTTAGTTTGCTTTTTCTGAAATGAGAATCGGGTTTATTTTCAGTTTAAAACTTAAATTTTCTCATCTTTATTTTCCTGTACATTTGTAAAATTAGTTAAAATAGATTATATTATTGCTATAATTGTTATTCCAAAATGATTATGGAGTTGTAATTTCTTTTGCATCCCAATGGAATAGAATGTTATGGAAATATGTATATTACATATACATATGTTTATGAAACCAGATTTAGGTTGTTGTTGAAAACAGTAATAAATTAAAATCTTTCATTCTGTTCCTTACCAAGCATTCCACTGTTTTTTGGCTTTGGTGGTGGTAATCCAAAAAAAAGTTGGCCAATTCTGGATAAATACTGGAAAATAAGATAAGAGGAAATTAACTAATTAACTACATATATAACAATTATTTTAGTATTATTAAAAAATAACTTATAAAAACTCAAATGATGTAACAATACATAGGACAAATTAATAAAACAATTAAGAGATGTCATAAATAATAATAATAACCTATAATACAGTTAAAATTGCCAATGCAAATTGTATATATCAATACAATGCACTTGTTCAGGGTCCTCCTTCAAGCACCTTATGGTTTAGTTAATCAATTTACCCCATATGTGACAGTATAATATCAGGTGAAGAATTTCATTATAGCCTGATAATAAAGATAAATGTCCGACAACTGAATGCTTTGTACGAATTATCAAATATATCTAACAGACTTCAATTTCCCTACAAATTCTAGACATGGAGGATTAGTCTTCTCTGCTGCATCCAGTGGTAACAAAGTTACTTAAATGCAACTTATGCCAAGTGTGGTGTTTTATCCAGTGATTATTATTTTTTATAATAAGAAAAGTTTGTTTCAAATTGTTTAGAATTTAGTCAGCAGTGTTCAAATTCTTTTCATTATTTGCAGTTATACCATTTATTTTCTATATTCTTAAATCAAAGAACTTGCATGTAGTTTCTTAAAATTGTTAAAATGTACGTTTGTAAGTCAGCCAGCATTTTTCTTTAATTGAAGTAAAGACAAAGTTACAGAAATCGATGCGAGATAATTTATTGTCTCATTCACTTAACAATACCTTTACTTTTAACATGTAAAAAACATGTTATTTTCCCATTTTGTTAAATGTAGAATTCTGCTCTTGGACTTATGTACAACCCAAAAATTAATAACAACAAATAGTTCTCATGCTGACATTTCTTGTCATTTTCAGATAAAAACTATTATGGATTTGTCATTAAACTGACTTGTTAATTACTGATACATGTGACCATCTTTATTGCAAAGTAATAGAAAATTTTCTATAAATGTAGGAACTCTATAAGAATAACAATTTTTTTCTAAACAAGAAATCTACCAAATCAAGAGCAAACATAATCAAAATTCAGAATTTGCTGCTCAGGTTAGAAAATAAAAACTAAGGAGCAAGTAAAATATTGCAGAAATAGGATAACTGAGATCCAAAGAACGGCCACAATAACAAAAGAAAATGGAACCAAGGATTTTTTTGGCTTTTTAGAAGGATCGTAGATAGATTGAAACTAACGACTAACTTTAAGTCTCAGTGATAAGAATTTTTCTTATCACAGTTGTGATGAAAAATGGTTAAAAGGAAAAAAGAAAAAAAAAGAAACTAACTATTTTACATAATTAAAAAGTCAAACTTACAACTACTTATTTCCATTTTCTTACCTCCATATATGATGGATCTCGATTAATAGAAGGTTGATACTGCTCGCAGAGTACCACAAAAACTGGAAGCTTACCACTAAATAATAATAATAATAATAATGAATTTTCATTGTAAATATAATACGATTAATTTTTCAGATAATAAGGTCATATAAAATTATATGGAAGACCTTTACCTATCAATTGCTAGGAGTAAGAACCATACAAAATTTAATAACGGTAACAGGAATGGAGGCCCTTTAAGAGGTCCTTTGACTATGTCGGGATGTTTTTCAGTGTAATTGAAAAACACCACAGTTGCAGTGGATTTCTTGCGAAGGCACAAGTATCTGAAGAAAATAATTAGAAAGAAATTAGTAATCAATTTCACAACAAAGATTGGAATATAAAATAAATTTGTGTTACTAAAATCTACTTAAAAATTTCTTTGCCTATTTGTTTCTTCTAGTTTTAACTTTTTTTGTTTTTATTGCAGATTGGCAATTAATTATTAGAAAAGGTTATTCAAAGATATATTCACAGAACTGGGGAAATATAAGATAAATGTAAGATAACTGAAAAAATATAAGATATATCACAAAACTGGAGAAATATAATGTAAACATTATATTTCTCCAGTTTCGTGATATATTTAACAGTATGTTTTAACAGTATTTTCACTGTATACTACAAGGATCTGCATAAATGGCACTAATAGACGATGTGCAAATTACATGGCGCTGAATTGTGTGGCTAGCTAGTATGCTACCAGCGCTTGTAAGAGGAACTTTTATTGTGTGCGGCATCTCGGTAGGCACCTCAAACTGTAGTAAACAGTTATCGGAAGCACAGTGATGCCTCAAAAAAAAAAAAAAAAAAAAAAAAAAAAAAAAAAACACTATGAAAAATTTGTGAGAAAATTCATGTGCCACCCCTTTGCTGAATTCAATGAATTTTTTAAAGTATAAAAATTCAAACTGCACATTTGAATTGTTGTTGTAAACAGTTGTTGGCACTGAACCTTTGTGGGGGTTGTTCCCCCCTCCCCATAATAATGGGTGATATACCAGGACCTTGAAAAACACTAGATTCTCTAAATTAATTGTTTACTGATTTTTATGTCGATTTTTTAGAATTTAGGAGAGGTTGTAATTTGATCATGTACTGACTTCTAATTTTACCATATACAATGAAAAACTAAATAATCTAGTGGCACCTAGGGATTGCCTAATGGTGGCAGTGTATGTGTTCAAGATTAATGTTTTATTTGGCATTAGCTCTGTAACTGGTCAAGGATTACAGCAACATGCTTCAATGAAGCTAAAAAGTCATAAAAAACAGTATGTTTATAAAATTTCATAAATTATAATATGTTATACAAAAGTATTTAGATATCTTCCTATTATTTAGTTCATTATAACTAATAATTTGTATACTATACTTACTGCAACACAGCCTGAGCAATAAAAAGATCCACTTCACTGGGATAACCTTTATTTGTATGATATTCAACTAACATAGACGCACAGCCATCACCATCACTAGAGTGAAGAAAATGATACCTAGACATGGCATAATTTTTCTCTAACAAAAAGAAAAGAAAAAAGAAACAAAATTAGATAAAAGATAGTTATCTTTTCTTGCAAGTAACCACTGTTTACATTTGAATGAAAATTTAAAAAAAAAAAAAAATTATTGCATATATTTTTATTAACTGAATAGACAATAACTGCATAATTACACTTAATATAAATGATTTTAAGTTATTATTATTGCTATTGTTATCATTGTAAATCTATATTTTATGATCCATTTACATACCCCAAGATTTTCAATTGGAGGTTTTATGTTGATGATCAAACCATAAGAACCAAAAAAATTGGGTTCTTTTCGGAAATGGATGAGGAGTGTGTGTGTGGGGGGGGGGGGTTTACAAATAAAGCAATTAACTTTGCAATAAAAACACGGGTCTAAAATCCTAGATTTTTTTTTCATTTTCAGATGCAACGAACAGGTTTACAACCCCTATCAACACTTCCTTCAGTTCACCAATACTATGATCACAAATATATATTTCTAAAAGAGTATTATACTTTATCAGAAGGTAAGCAACCATTTGTTTTTGATATGGAATCCAGTTTTCGGAATATTTTGGAAAAATGTTTTCATTTTTTATCACTATCAAATTTCAATTCATTTTCTAGATATTTTACTGCAGACATTTTCTCTAACAATTAGTAACTATCATATCTTTCGGTCTGAAATTAATCATCTACAGCCATTCATATATCATTGTCCTTTCCAAGACATTTAAAGCCTTTCATTTCATTGTGCTGTCTCCCTTCCCCTCTCTTTTTTGGAATGGGAACACAAAGAATTTTCATAATTTAATTCAACCTAAGGCGCAGCATAGGAGATGTAAACTCTTCTGAAGCATATCTAATGAGACAATGTTGATCATGGAGGGCCAACACTTTACCCTACTTAACCCCTGAAAGAAACCTATGTCACTTGACAGAACCCTAGAGCCTGTCTGAAGGAGAAACAAATAATCTGCGGCTGCCTTGGGAACCCAAAAACTCCAGCCTACAGATAAGCACCTCTATAGTTTGAACTATCAAGACCAATGTCAATGAAATAAGAACAATGACAAATGAATTTTGCTTGAACAAATTGAAATTGAACCAGTAGTTTGAAGAAGGGAATAAATCCATCTGGCGTGATTTTACAGTAACTCGAAAAAACAAACGCAGTCCTCTATTTGACATCAGAAATGAGATTGAATGGCATTTATTATGCCATGCCACGAGGTGCGTGATCATGTGACAAAATGCAAAAAAAACACAGCTAACTTCCGTCTAGTCAAAGAGTCAAAAATATTCAGTTTATTTAGTCAGTTTAAAGAAGACAATAAATCCGGATTTGCTTCCTTCTTCAAACTACTACTAAATTTACCCAGCTAGATCTCCGCAGCGGAAACGGTTTTCTTTGAGTTCTTAAGGCTAATAGATGTGTCCACGTTTAGAGATGACGTTTTCATCAAAAAGTCAAATTGAGAAATTTTGTGATTTATTCCCTTCTTCAAACTACTGGTTCAATTAAGATTTCGCTAAGAACAGAGAAATTTAAACCAGAAATATTCAACTTATATCACTGTTAAATGAGGTTTGTTTTTCTCAGCTGAATGAAAAGGCGTTTAACAGAAAAGAGAACCTTGTAAATTTTTTTTTTTGCTTTGTTAAACTGAACAAAAAGTTAACTTTACAAAGGAAATTATGACTTTCAATGTTAATGTTTATAAAAAAAAAAGCTACACTCACTTTAAAGCAATAATTTGAAGTTTGTGTGGTACAGATGAAGATAGATTTGAAACCTTGTAATTAATGTAAGTATTTTGAGATTGTATATCCTTTGACAGTAATGCTGTATATGCTTCATGATGTTTATAATTCAATTCATAATAAAATTAATATTCATTTCCTCAGTAAACCTTATATTAAAACTTTTTAATCAGTAAAAATAACAAAAAAAGTAAATTAGTTGACCTTACCTTTCCATAACGTTAAAGCTATCAGCTGATGAAGAGTCGGATGACCAACTTTATGCTCAGTAGACATTTTACTAGACCATTTCAGGGCAGATTGAAGAAATGTTGTTCTTTCTGGGGATTCAGGGTTCATGAGGCTATGCAGCCGAGCTATTTTTTCTAAATGATAAAACAGAAGAAAATTAAACACTATTTAAAATGTGAATTTCAAATGTTAATTTAATAAATGAATGGGAATAGAAAAATAATTTATATTAATTAGGATTTACAAGAATTAAGAAGAATTGGATGTGTATTCAGAATGTACTGTTTGATCTCACTGAGCTGCAGACACTGAGTGAATCCAACTGAAGATGGTAATAACCCTGAAACAGGCTTGTTTTGGATTCCCGGTGTCAAAATTACCAGAAGCAGCTCAGTGATTGTTATTTGTTGTATAATTATTTTACGCATGTTAAAATTTCCTTAAATAGTAATTCTTCAAACACTATTTTGGAGGAAAGCAAAAGCAAATACACATCTCGAAAGACCAAAGTTGAAGTGAGCAAACTGGACCTCCAATTCATTATAACATTAAATATAGATATTTGTAAAATAGTTAATTTGTTTCCTCTATAACTAACACTGGTTCTTGAAGTGGATATTTTTGTTGGACCATTAAAGCTTGTAAAGTGTAAAAAGAGGAAATCATTGCATCAACAAAATATTTTTTTTTTTTTTTTTTTTAAAATTGTAGCTGAAAGACACATTTAAATATCTCTTATCAATTTTGATGGATTTTAAGAATAAAGTCGATTAGAATTTGATCAAAATCTTTTAAGGCTCACAACAATTAATTTAAGACATTTTCTCCTCTTTCTCTCAAAATTTACACCTTATCACACTCATCTTCACTGATGTGACTGAATCAACTCTTATTCTTAAATCGTAGCTTCTTTTAAATTGGATTATTTTTAGGATATACCAAAGAATCTTTAAGAAATTTACATAAAAAAATGGAAGTAAACTGAACTTAAGTCTCAAGTGTGTCCAAGTTCAAGAGGATTACACTGGATTAATTCAAACAATGATTTTCTAGTACAAGAAATAAACTGACGACAGACATTTCACAAATTGCGGATAAAGATAATGGATGTTGTGTAGTAAAAGAAATGCAACTATACAAGGCGTTTCGGAAATGGTAGACAAAGCGATGAGATATGGGTTACAAAGATCATTTTGAGTCGAAAATGTTCAATGACATTTTGTTGTATGGGCCTTAGTTTTAGAGTTAGGAAATGAAGGCCTTGGTCCCTAACCAAAGAAAGCTCAGTTCACATTAGGAAGTGTAAGTAAACAACATAAAGGCTTATTACAAAAAGCAATCCGGATAACAAATGTCACGACTGAAAGCAGGTATAATAATTAAAGAAAATGCTGAAAATGATCCCTAATATCATTCCCAAAGTATTCATTTCCTGACTCTAAAACTGTGGCCTATACAACAAAATGTCATAGTACATTTTCGACACAAAATGACCTTTGGAACCCAATCCTCTTCACTTTGTCTACCGTTTCCAAAACACCCTGTAGAATGAGAAAATCTGAAGCATCACTTAAGGTTAATAACAGACAAACTAATAAATGAAATGTGTGTACAGCTAATTCACAAATACAATTATAATTATTATTATTTGGTTTAAGAAAAGAAGAAAACTTACCTAAATTTTCATCGTTAGGTTGTGTTTCAGACTTATTTAAAACTTCTATAAGTAAGATCGCAACATCCGAACCACTTTCTTTCTAGATAAACAAAATAAAAACAAAAATGCTTTAATTTTTATAAATCTTTTTTTCTACTAAATTATAAAAATTAATTTCTATCTTTTTTGGGGCTGAATACTACACTCCCTTTCCCTCACTCATTACTGCAATCGGCATGCTCTGCTACCGTATTCAGGAGACAACTGAAGTAATGAAACAGTACAAAATTAGCAGGGGAACAGGATATCGCTATCTTATAAAAAGCAATGGAATAACTAAAAGGCTTCAGCAGAGCACCATCTTCACGCAAACTTCATTGCAAAAGGAGCAACTCCAACCTTAACAGAGGGGAGTTAAAAACATTAGATGATAACTGTTTCATGAACATTCCTTAATTATATCTAGTTAAAAAGATGCTGGAAAATTCAGAATCTTCTGAGTATCATATTTATGTTTGGATTACTGAAGGATAATTAAAGCACACTATAAAGTAACGCATGCTAATGAATGCAACAATCACATTTGGTTATGATTTTGCAGAGTTTGCATCGGTCGATTCATTACGAAAATGATAAATGTATTATTGTGACCTTTTAGCAAATGAAAGAATGATCAAAATCTGTGCCGACAAAGTCAGAGATCTTGAAGATGACAAATAGGCAAAGTCTTGAAATTACTATTTAAAGGTGACTGGAACAAAAAAGTAAAACTATAAATAGGAGTTTAAAAGGTTTGCATCCATCTCAATTTCTATAAATCAGTTGACAAAACAGTGAACATAAGATCTTCAGGATTCAAGAGAATCATAGCAGCAATTCAACTGGAAAAGAAATAGGTTTGGTTATGCTTTTTTAAACAAAACGCTAGAAAACATTAATAATGAAGGAGCTTTCATGAATGATATCTTGATATTTGCTGAAATTATAAAAGACCCTTTGTCATTAATAACTTATGTTTTGCGGAATTTCTCTATGCATAAATTTTTTTTTTTTTTTTTTTTGTGCTCAAATTTTAAATTTTTGATCAATACATTAACTTTAAATAGTATTCAACCAGTTCTTGAAATAATAAATAAACAAACGTATGTTACAGGATAAGCTTGAATTTCCTAGGAAGAACTCGAAATGCAGAACATTCTACCACTAAGGCTGGAATTTCTAGTTTTTCCTAGGCCAAACCCAAATACAAATAGATTACTTTCAACACTCCTGTGGGAAAAACATTTTTGCATTTTACACTAAGAGTTAATTGAGTAAAATCCAACAAAATGAACTTTAATATTTTTATTAGTTAACAGGAAATTAAAAAAAGAAAAAAAAAAAGCGGACAAATTGAAAGGTTGAAAAACAAAGCTAACTTATTCATGGTTAAGTTTTTAATCCTAAAAAATGCTCCAATTTTTGTTTTTTTATTTTCTTGACAAATATTTTAATATTCTTAGGAGTCAAAGTTAAACATGAAATAGAAACTAAATTTTTTTTTAGAAAGCTAAAAAACAAATCTGCCTCTTATTTATTTTTGTAAGGTTGGCTTTTGTGGCATTTTAGAATTGCACAAAATGTAATTCTTCCTGCACAAATATAGTGGCATAGGTTGCAGCTTCCTCATTGAGGTTTGTTTATCTGTGGAAATATCCTCTAATGAAAGAAATTTCTGCTGGAAAATATTGAACTCTGAGCGGGAATACAGTTTGCAAAATTCCATCCTTTGTACCTAGTTAGTATAAGTTGTCTTGGCTAATGCTCAAAAAGATCGCCATAATATTCCGGAGGCTTCCTCTTGCTCGATCGACATCAGGAATGGGTGCTGTCACTAATTGTTTCATCCTTTTTGCTTGTGATCACAGGTATGTGTAACAGCTGATTGTCACATTTTCTCAAAATCTTTCCTTAAGATGATGTTACAGTCGTCTTCTGATATTAAGACTTTTTTCTTCAGTTTTTTCCAGATTTTTGGTTACCTCATCAGTTCTACATTCTTCCATGTTTCTTCGTCATCAGTAAACACATCTTGAATATCCTCCTTGGCGACTGCATCAGCTTTTTCCGAAGATAAGTCGACCCTAGGTTCGATCCTGAACATTGCCTTATAAGGAGCCATTTTAACTCCGTCATGTAGTGCACGGTTTTTCATGAACAGCACAAAATTTGATCCTCTCAGACAATGCTCCATGTCATTATCCATAAGCCACTAGCATGTTTTCAATGTCTTGGTTCGCTCTCGATTGAACCCGGGCTCTGACTCTTGTTGGGGTTTGGTATATCCCCAGTTTTAAATTGGACCAAAGTAACTTCAGCTCCACAATACTTCTGTTTGCATTCTGAAAATTGATGTTGCCCAGATAAAACACTATGCCTCACTAAAGAAGCCTAAGCGAGAAAATTGGAGACAAAGTAACAGTACCCATTCCTGACATCGATCAATCAAGAGGAAGCCTCTGAAATATTACGGTGATCATTAACCAACCCTTTACTTAGTGTGAAATGCATAAAATGTTCTTCCCATAGAAGTGTTGAAAGTAATTTATTTGTTCGTCCTAGAAAAAACTAGAAATGCCAAATTTTTCTATGACTGTTTACAACTTTGGTTTGGCCTAGGAAAAATTAGAAATTCCAGCCTTTGTTGGTAGAATGTTCAGCATTTTGAGTTCTGGCTAGGAAATACTAGAATGTCCGAAGAACGTTAGGATGTTGTAGTTTTGCCTAGGAAATTCGCCTAGAAAAAAATATATAAAACATCATAATACTCAAAATTCCAACAAATATTACAATATTGCAATGGATGTTAACTCTACAGATGTTAAAAATAAAGTTCTACAGACAAACAATTTCTATTGTTGTTTATTTCTAGAAAAAAAAAAACCTTATGCTGCTAAAATGCTTATATACAAATAACAACCATATCCACAACAGGAAAAAAGTAGTAACAGCAATTAAGATAATGCAATAAATTCTAGATTTATGGAAGCAACAGGTATTATTAATCATAACGTATTAGAAGACTTTGCAAATTTTCTTTGGCATTCTCTAATCGCTTCAAATTGATTTATTGCATAGGAACACAAGTTCCAACAGCAAACAACTTATGTAGAAATTTGCAAAATTGGCTCTAGGTAGATTATGGCACTGCAGATAATAAAAGAAGAGCCCGATTCACAAAAACAAAAAACTAGAAAAAATGAAAACAGATGACAATTTTAGTTGCGCTACAGTGACTTATTAGAAATGAAAAACCAGACACACTAGATAGCATCATCTATGACTTTACTGGACATTAAGAAGAGGAATTCTCTGACTCATTAAACTTCAAAGAAATTTCCATACCATTCCAAATCACATATAGACCAAGGTTTGCAAAATCATCAACTGTAGCAGAATGTTCTTCAAAGAACCTGATGGAGGAAAAAAATATGGCAAAAAAGACAAATATTTATTAGTAATAAATATCGGCAATTTATGACAATATTAAATTTCACAAATACTTCAACCACAGAAGATCTCAGATTACCCTACATTGTTATTCAGCCTGTATTGCAGTTTTAAATTTGGAATCAAAAGCCTCTAGGTTAGTCCTAAAGAATCTTTGCAGACAGGAGATATTCTGAAAATACTTTCATAACTTTGCTTCTATGATAAGAATTTTTTGAAAGAAATGAAATGAGGAGGAACAATAAAATGTTTGACAAACGAAAGCCATTACTGTCCCAGAAAGTGCTTTCACTGTCATTTATGACAAAGCAGGTTCAAAATGATAAACTTTGTATATTTCTGATCTCTACTGGTGCAGAACAAATATATATATATATATATATATATATATATATATATATATATATACTAAATATATTGAAAGGCAACATATAATATAAAGGTACCTTTGTAAACCAGCAACTTATGGGAGTAGATACTGGGTGAAAGATAGCCGACCTCTCCAAATTAAAGAGCGAATGCTCCAATATTTTATTTATTTATTTTTACAGAGAATGCATTCACATTTCCACTATTTCTAAGCAATGAAAGAATGAAATACAAATAACTCAAAAATCCAAGGATAAAACTTAATAGCCTCTTCTAGCTTGCACAGTACAGTAGCTATCGCAGTATTTATGGAATTGTTTTGTTTGTCAAGTCCTTTAAAATATTCTACAACCAACAAAAAAAGATCTTGTTTGCTATACTTTATTTTATGGTTACATTTTGAAACAAAAGCTGATAGTAACATGTCCTAAATTGCAAATTATTAATTAAATAAACTGCTTTAATAAGAAGATTGTAACCAACCTCTGTTGCATAAAGTTTGATTTAGATAATACAAGCTTGAATCTAATCACTACTGAATGTATTCAGTAGTGATTTAAATTACTTAAATTGAGTATTTGAGTATTCACAATTCACTAGGAACTCACTTAAATCTGCTTCAATGCAAAATTTTCTATATGTATAAAAAGTAAATTTTATTTGCTTATTCTCTTGACAAGATGTAAATGTGTTTACTGCAAAGCTTCATAAAGATACAAGTATCCTGAATTAAAAAAAAGGATTAACTTCTAAACCTGAAGCCAATCAAAGACTTATATCCAAGGAAGCCTTTACTGACAGAAATATCATTTCAAAGTAACATACATATCATGCAGTTCAGAACTAATAAATTTCTGCAGTCATAATCCAAATGGATAATGGGATTGCTGAGATTAATGAGCCCAGTTTTTCATTTTGTATGAAATGAACTGATACAATCCATTACAAATGATATAAACAGTTGTTACACACAAGACACTACAGAAGGTAACATTTATTTTCTTGAAAGATATAATTCTGATTGTAATGATACTTTTATCAGATATGCATAAAAATGTGAGGAATTTCTGGCAATTTTTCCACAATTCCCCTGTCAAACAAGGAACATTTCCATCAAAAGATAAACAAATGTTTTAAAAAAAAGTGATGGTTAATAATCAACTTCACAAGAAGTCAAATATTCTTCGTCACTTCTTTGTCATTTTTAAAATGACAATAGTCGGAAGGGGGAGTGAGTCAACATAAGAAAGGATAACAATTACCACCGAGTATCACGATATGGACTGTAAGAAGGTTGGAGAAGAATAATCCCTCTCAATATGGGGATTTTTAAATGGTTGATATAAGGTGTCATCGTGAAGTAGGATCATTTCCTAACAGAGTAACTCAGTAGAAATGATCTTACAGTTCTTAAAAACATTTGAGCAGACTGGTTTTTGACTGGTAATCTTTTCCAGGAAGACATTCTTGGTATCTGATCAGTTCATTCAAAAACTGTTAGCTTTTCATTTTTTCTATGAAGTGAAACCTTAAGTGCCAATCCATAAATTGTTACTTATGTCGATAGGCAGGATGGTACTACTCTCCATAGCATTCACAATCATCACAATAAATCAATCTCTTGCCATTTTCATAGTGCTCAAATAGTTCCAAATAGGTGATTATCTGAACTTATTTGTGTAGCTCTTAAAAATTCTTACTATCTATTATGCGCAGAACTTTTGAGTAAACAAGTTAGATACGCACAATTTCTTAAAATTCCTTATTTCCGTAATGCCTATTAGTGCTCACAATTTTCCAAAGGCTAAAAATACTACAATTCTACCTAATGACTATACCTTAATGCAAGCGTAGTACTGTACCTTCACTGATATAAGTGTTAGTAAAACAAGCTTTACATCAACACAGTCAACATTTTTTGTATATTTCTTCTGCATTGAGAACTTCAGTCATCGAGCTAGTAGGAAAAATACATATGAGGCCATGCGTCTGTTGCATCTCTCATATTAAAATAAGGAGATTTCAGTGATATGTGGAACAATCTGATTATCATAAAATAGGGAGAATGAAAGTATCACTTTCAAACCATCTTTTGTAAATTTCCTCAAGCTGAAGATTTAGAAGAATTCAAACCATTCTAGAGCTTGGAATGTTGTTGTTTTTTTGGGGGGGGGGGTTGACTGAAAAATATTTTATCTACTACTTTTATATACTTATCTAAATATTTCTCGTAATAGTTTAGGATTAAATAAACCATTTTGATCACATCCATGATCAGAAACCATATCTGGAAAGAATGTCAAATCGCATTCACTGTATTTTGAATTATGAATAAAAAAGCATCAAAATAATATTATAATAAAACTAAATTGATACAATAAAAAAGTTGAAATTTGAATGAAGCCAAATGCATAGTAAATAAAGGCAACCTAGCAGACATAGTGCAGAATGTAGGATTAAACTATTTGCTGTTCCATATTAAAATACAACATGGAACTTCACAAAACAAGACTAACATGTGAGCAGCAGTTAAAGAAACAAACACTTACTTGGTTATGACAGAGAAGTGTAATGGCACCATCGTACAGAAGAACTAAGAGCTCTTGATATTTTTTTTGTGCACAGTACCTGGAAAAATTGTTCAGATAAATTTAAATTTTTAAAATTTTAAAACTAAAAATAAAAAAAAAAATAAAAGAAAAAATATTTAATTATGCTTTATTATTTTAAGGAGATTTTTTTGTTATAAATCACATATCTATTACTACACATTCTTCAATTGTACATGAAATTAATATTAAAATGATTAAGTTTGTACAAATATTGGTAAAACAATATTTTTGAAAAAAAAAGTTGCTAACAAGTAAGTTTAAAAAAAGGTGGCAAGTCTGTTTAAGTCTAAAAAAGACATTTTACATGGCTCCCAAAATACTTAGTTTCAGAAGTAAAAATTTAAACAGAACTTGTTTTACAATAAATCAATATGCTCAAATACATAAGATTCTATTGAAAAATATGTAAATATCAATTTATGAATTTATCACAGAGTACTAATTTATTATCGAAGAAATGGGCACAAAAGCAACTGGCTAAGGCTATGCAATCATGAGCAAGACAGATGTTCGATTATAGAGTTCTGTTAACTGGTTGTGGCATCTGTGCATAAGAACAGTGCATTCACATCTGTTATTGACATAGAAAGCTGGATGATCTGCCCGGTAATTATCTGTTTTAAAGAAAATGTAGGAACTAGGAATATAAATGCTACTGATAAATGTCTGGTGAAATACGAAACCTGAAGTTTAGTCAAAAGCATCGATACTGAGATTTCTGATACCATCCTGCAAAGTGTTAATAGCTGTCACCCTTCCCCACAATCATTGTTGGAAAGAAACCTAGTAACAATACATAGTTAAACTCTTTGATGGCCACCATATGCAAATGGTGATCTGTACCTAGCAAGTGTAAAAAACACATTTTTTTTTTTAAGGATAAAAAGGAATCTATCCATTTTCAAAATTGATTAGAATGGATGACAATAATATATGAACTAAAGTTACAATTTCACTAAAAGTTAAAAAGCTTTTCTCAAAAAGAGTAAAGTCTGAAACCATGCAAATAATTGGGATTAAGTAAAAATTTAATTTACAACTATAAACAATTGCATTGCAAGCCATTAGTTTTGTGCATTTTTAATAATGTGTTTATGTTAAAGAATAAAAATCAGGGAAAAATTAATAAAACTAAATGGAATATGTAAAATACTGTAGCAATAGTGTAGTTTCAAAAATAAATAAATTAAAAAGAGGATAAACAAAGTCACCATATAAGTTTTGACCGTAACCTAAACATATATCAAAGAAATAATGCTGAAATCAGAAAAGTAATTGAATCTGTACATTAAAATTTTTTTAATAAATCCAGTACTGCCTAACAACTGCTTCTGAGTTATCAAACCTAACATCAATGCCACATTAGCGTATGCTCTACCGGCTCAGTTTAAGCTTCAGATGATAGAAAGCATAAGCCGGTACAGCATACACTAAAGGAGTACCCCAACACCTTCATAATTATTCAATTCAATCTTGTCCTTATTCATTATGAGTTTCCATACAAAATCCAAGGTTTGTAACATAATTGATTATAATAGTAAGTTATATAAGCCTGCATCTGTGAATAATAATAAAAATACACACACACTATTTTAGTAGTTATGGTAAAGGTGTTGAATGTTTGTATGATGTGGAACATCATCTCAACTTACTGAAGAGTGTGACAAACTGCAATTTTATTTTTTCCAGTATTGACTAAAAAATTAGCTGCTTTGTCATATTGTTTGATTTACCATGAAAATAATAGCCAATGGTACAAAAAAAAAAATGGTTTTTGACCAATTCCCCTTTTTCAATAAATTTCACCTTTTGTGCTCTGTAGTTTATATTCAATAATGCATGCTATTTTCATATTATACAAAGGAAATGTGTTGGCTATTGTAAATTTAAAATATAAAAAAAATTATTACAAGGCTCTAGTTTCTATAATATTAACATAATGATGATATAAATTAACAATTTATAAATATTAATTGGTTCATACACATACATGTATATACATGCAAAATTTCATTGCCCATATTAAAAAATATATACATTTTGCAATATGGATAAAGATACATTTACAATTAAATAAACAGACTTCACACTAAAAGGTCTGTTTCAGCATAAACTTTTAGGATTTTCTAACATAAGAGTTTTTTGGCCATATTACATTAATTGTATTAGGGAACTTATCTGGTTTTTTTTTTATTATCAGGAAACAGTCATCCGTAGCTTCATTAATCGCTTAGGCTACTTTTAATTATTCCGGTTATCTCGGTTTCAGATTATAAATCACGCTTCCGTTTAATTGTGATTAATTATGCTCTAAAAAGCGATTTTGACTTTTAATTTTTTTAAATGTTCTGAAATAACTACTTCTTCAGATCTTTTATTAATATTCCTTAGTTTTCTTTATCAAAGAACAAGGTTACCAAATAAAGGAATAGAAAATTTAAAAGCTTTAACGACTATTATCCTATGTCTTGTTTGTTTACGCAGTTACATTATATGTTTAAGAAAGTTCAACAATAAATTACTCAGTCATACATCCTTCAACCCTGCACTGACAGAAAACCAGGTCTGAAATTCTAGTAACTAATAGTTTAAATTCGTCAAATGTAAAAGACAAAACAGCTGACATCATTAATTAGAGGATTAAAAATTGTAAGACTGAGCAATCCTGACTGCCCGTATTAAGGGCTAAACCAGTGCTAAATGCCGTTTTCATACGTTGGCATCCCACTGTTAAATTTAATCACTTCTTACGATAAAACGCGGCATTTTTCAAGAGTTGACTGGAAGTTAATATATACCTGAAAAATAGTGTTCTGTACATTTGATGAGCTTCATAATAATTGCCAGCTTCGATGCTAGTTTTCAATTTTTCCAAAACTCTGTTGACTCCGTGGCCCCTACTGGCTGCCATGTTCAAATATGTTTTGATAAACACTGAAACAAGAATAATGGTGAAAACGAAACACGGAAGTCGTCAATCCTGTAATTGTGATTTTCCATACCAGAATAAGTTTGAAAACCTACAGTTTATTTTAAACAATTAATAGCTATGGATTTCTTCCATTTTAGCTAATACACTTTCAGATTTTAATTGTGCACTTAATAAACATATCCAGGAAGATTATTATTTTAACTGTACATTTACTTATACATATGTATATTTTAGCAGTCGTCCAAACAAAAGCACTTGCTTAAGATTAGAACTAAATACTTTTAATGAAAATTTTATTTAAAATATTTTCAATAAAAATAAAACAAATATTCGGATATTTGTTGTTTTCAAGTTTCACATATTCTAGTCACCAGCATTAAAACTGCAAATCACAGCAACATCCGGTTAATGATACCCGTCAATCCACAAAGGTATTTAGCAAACAGACACTCACTAATAATTTCTGTAAATAAAAAACAAACAAACAATAATAATTATATTTATATATTTGGATAGTGGAGTTTAGGTTTGTGATTAACTAATATTGATCATTACTTTTAATTCAGCAGTTCTCGGGTGTGGGTGATTGTTTCTAGCGAAGATATTTTTGAAATTTTGTTAACATTGAAACAGATAAAACCAATGAATTAATTTCGGTTTTTAATTTTCTTCTTTCATTATGAGCTCGGTTTCTTAGTATCATAATCGTTACATAACGAATTTATTAGCTTATATTAACTTGATTGTCATCTACACCATTTTGTAAACCAAAAATAATTAACTAAAAAACTTGATTATCAAAAGCAGTTGAAATCACCATGTTATTAATCTATAGTTATTACGAATAAACAGGTGCAGTGTTTTATAACCGTCCACAAAGTGTACGTTTGAATGCTGAAGTTGAAAGAGCTTTTATTTATTATCGGTACAGGTAAGAATGCAATTGTGAGCTCTTCAATTGATGTCGCATTGCTTTATTTTTTTCTTAGCTGATACTGACTGAAAAGGACTAAAGGGAAAGTGACAAATCTCTTGGATTCGGATCCCAAGTGTTTTGTCTCTATCCATTTGATTAACAGCCAAGTTTGTCCGCGGCACGAACATACGTTTCTCACGGGAGTTTTGGACAATAATGCTCAGAATTGGGCTATAAATTATAATTAGTGGGGAAGCTTATGGAATTTAGGAAAGAAAGTAGAAAAACGAAAATCTTCCCATCATTGATAAGCTCTAACTTTCCCGAATATTTGTTAAAGAATTTTGATTACCTACTTTCTATGCAGACTGAAAAGACCAGTTTTGGGTTTGTCCATCTCAAGTTTTAAGCTTTTTGCAGAGTAGTTTCATTTTCCATTTCGTAAAGTGATACAGTTCTAAACGAAATTTTAACGAAAGGCCAATCGCTTCTTGACTGTAAAAAAATAAAAAGGTTTTTCCAACGTCCCAGAAAATATAGCCATAGGCCTTTAATCTGATAGAACCAATGTTTCCATGATTAAGTATAATCCTCTAGTTTTGTTAAACATTTATTCCACAATAGTATGGAAAATATTAACGGCACTGCCTTCTCATCTGTTAACAATCAGGTCTTAATTTTGTTGTGATACTTTCCAAAAGCATGCACTTACTGTATCAAGATTCCATGTGGGAAAGGATGGGCCAATCTATTATTTCAGTTTCATTGTAAAAATGATCTATCCAGGTGCATTATTTTTGTTAAAATGGTTGAAGTGAACCATTCTTCTTTCCAGTAATGTTTGCTTACCCATTGTAGCCTTTTAGGTTGTCTTGATCACTGCCAGTGCTGCTGGCATGTAACAGAATAGACACACAAAACAACAATGGAGAAGAGGATTTGCATGGTTTCAGCCAACAATCTAAAACAAACATTGAATTAGTGTCTCAGATTTCTGCAAACCAATTGTTAGGTGGTTAACAATGGCATTCATTATGCTTTCTGTCTGTTGGATCCTACAACAGACAATCACAGTTGAAATTCAATATTAGATAATCTTAACAGAAAGAAAGTAATCACCAACCTCATTGTTAGCCACTTAATAATAAACTTCAGAAATATGGATGGCTACCGTTAGGATAATAATGGACTAATAATAACACAGTTATTTCTTTGCTGCATATCATCTTCTGTAATTTTTATTTCTTTTTCAGAATAACATCCATTTTATAATTTCAACAAAAAACAACTTTTGTAGAATCTTGGCACAGAAAGTGCTTATTGGTAGAAAATATTCAGCCTTAGCCAAAAAAAGGACAAAAATTATAGGATCTCATTGTCTTTTTATTAAACCATTTTTAACTTGGTTTCTTTCTTTTTTTATTTTTCTTTCTTTCTTTCTTTCTTTCTTTCTTTTTCTTAAATATGTAAACACATAAAACATCTCAAAATTTAGCTGCAGCCAGAAAAAATTGACTGTTCAAGTACTTGTTAATTACTGTAAATTTTTGGATTGCTTGTTATCATTGCATTCCTTCAGGTTGAAACTTGATTGAATTCACCCTTTTTTTAATAAAAATAAATGAAGAAAAAGGGATCAAAACTTATTGAGAGATACTCATCATGAAATTATACTGTTGCAAAGGTTATGTTACACAGCCAATATGGCAATGAGACTGATGATTTTTTTACAATCCATTTTCTATATCTAATTTTTTTTTAACACTTTTAAGCTTGTGTCTTAAAAGAAGTGAAAAACAAACAAAATAAAGTGCAAGACAGTAAGGATCTGGCATTTTGTGTTAGGGAGGAATTTTAAATAACCTAAGATCATTTTTCTCTACTTTTTGAAAGTATTGTATGTTTTATAAATTTTTAAAAAGTTTGCAGAAATCATGTCTATTATTTTCAACTTTGTGTTTTCAGTTAGTTGCAGATTAAACTCTCTCATTTTGTAGAAAAATAATAAAGACTGTTTGCCATCAGTTTTCTTTTTTTTGTCATCTTTGAACACTGGAAATGCTCGATATGCACTGACAATGTCAAGAGAGAATAAAGATGAAATCACATTCTGGACATGGATAAGAATGTATATAAAAAAGAAAAATCTGTCGGCATTTCTGATATACTTTGCCGGATAATTACATGGGTTGATGAGCCTGTATGGAAGGATTTTATGAATTAACATTCATTTAACTGTAGTAAGAAACTGATCATTGGTAAATAAAACTTCCATTTATTTGAACAGGTAGAGATGAAATTCCATTTGACTAATAATGTGAACAGAGCTATGATATCATTTCAATCGAAAGATTTTTCAAAACTTTTCAAAATCGAAATAGGAAACTTCCAGAACACTGGAACAAATATATTTTGAAGGAGGGAGAGTATTTCAGAAAGTCTCCTTTACTAAATAAAAAGATCTAATTGAAGTCTTGAAACTGCTTTTCAACAGTAGGTGATGTCATTCCCTCACTTGTAATCAGGTATTGGTTGTTTTTGATTAATACTGTTATATTTTGCTAAACTATAGATTTCTATGTTCTTTCGCTCAATTTGAATATTATCTGCTATTTTAATTTACAGTTTGGTTGTAAGAGAAGGAGCAAGCAGCAGCTATGGAACGAATGGAAGATGACATCCTTCAGGCGGCTGATTCGCCAGTGCCCAGCAATAACAGCACTCCACAGATCAGCAATCCTGGAACACCTCGTAACGACGACGTTTCTTTGTTGCCAACGTCAACAACCAATAATTCTCAACCAGGGATCACGACCATCCCTGGTTTGCCTCGTCAGCAACAACCTCAAAGTAAATATGCTCAGCTGTTAGCAGTGATTGAAGATCTGGGAAAAGATATCCGTCCTACTTACGCCGGTAGCAAAAGTTCAGCCGAACGATTGAAGAGGGGAATTGTACACGCACGAATCTTGGTTCGTGAGTGTTTGATGGAAACAGAACGGAGTGCAAGAACTTGATGTTTTCTGACACCTGGGGAAGTAGAGGAAATGTTGTTTTCCACAGAAAACTTAGTGGAATTAATCCACGAAACATCAGCCAAAAAATAATAATTGAACTAAACTGAAAGTTTTTACTACTTTGAAGTGTTCTGTTAATATTCTCAAATAAATCCTTTCCCCTCCCCCTTTTTTCTCCCCAATCATTTTATGAAATTATCATCAGAAAAAAAAGAAAGAATGAGTGGTGCATTTAATGTAATGCAACTCTAATGTTACCTTTTAATGAACAAAAGTACTTTTCTATATTTTTTTAATATTTTTTTTATATTGAGGTACCAAAAAGATAAATCATGAAGTTGATTCATTGTAAGTTTTTGATGAAAAAGAATGTGTGGATACAAATTTTCTGAATGTTTGAAAAAGCTACTCTATGTTGAAAAAATACTTCAAAGTTTGATTATCTTTTAAGATAATCATCAACTTATTTAAAATTTCATTGAAACAAAAAAAAAATATTCCAAGTCAAAAGACAGATATAATGAATAGAATGTCTCCGAAATTCTTAATAAGTAATTGACAGTTTTAAACAGTTATCAATAAATAATCGAAATATAACTGACCTTATAAAAATTCTGAAGTAGACACTTACCAAAGCAAAATGTTTCTGTATTCAAAAGTACAGATGTTAAATTAAAAATAGGCTTGAGTTTTGATTTTTATTGTAACTATGTAAGAAGCGTTATCGTTTTAATAAATTTTATATGTGAAAAAAAAAAAAAAATAAAACTTAGGGAAGAAGTTATAGATCAGACAAATAATATTAATAAAAAGAAAGACCCGAGTGTGGAAGAATTCCTTGATCTGATTCACTTTCATATGAAACTTTTAAAATTATTTTCAAAAGTCCCGTTTGAATTCTTTTAAAATTCTTAGTCATGATGGCTTCCATTTCAAGTGGGTAATAGAAATGAGGAATTAGGGTGTTTATGATTTGACGTATTTAATCAGATTTTAAGTGAATTTCTATTCATCACTTTAGATTCCTTAATTGTTTTCATTGTAAACAGATTATCTCATCTTGGAATTCACATAGTTGCTTTTCTTCTTTCCATTTTATTGATGTTTTCCACCCTATTATTATAAGTAGTGCTGCTTAAAATGTATCTTCAGAGAAATCTCTTGATGAAACTGTTTCGTAAATTATAATGGATACGATTAATAATGAGAAAGAGAAACTGTCATCTCCTATACAAAGTCTGAACTTGTACCCAAAGTTTTGCTCAAATTCTAGAGGACTATTGCACTGTGGTTTGTTTGTGCTGCTTTGCACATTTCCACAAATCACAGATATTACAGATAATCTGTAAATGTATTTCTCAGATGAATTATTAAAGAAGCTATATACTTGGAATTTTTTATTAATAGAAGTTAGGTTAGTCTTGATTATCTAGGATAAATGGGACCATAATTATTCAGATAAACCACAAACTAAAATATTACAAGACAGATGTATGAGAACTCTTAACATTTGTTTATGGGACATTTTTTCTGAATTATTTTTTCATTAATGCACATGCAGCTTTACATTGAAGAAAACAAAGTTTAGAAATCAAACCTTTTTTTTTTTTACGAATGCTTATTTAGGACTGCTTCAATAACAATAGACACAACCCTTGATTAGTCAAGACTGAGCCATAGTAAATTGTTCAGACAGTTATTGTGATTCTTATTAATATTTTTCACTATCACTGAATGTATTTTGCCATGGAATGAAAAAGGAGAATTGTTTTGATAATGTATAATGGATGTTTTCTTCTATCATAAAATAGAAGATTACTCTGAAGTAAATTATAATCTTAAAAAAAAAATCATGTTCTTGTAATCTATTTAAGTTATATTTTATCAACATATTTATCTTTACTTTTGATGAATAAAAATTTTGAAATATCTATTTGTTTAAAAAAAAAATTGCTTGTATAATTTGCATTATAATCCTAATAATTAAAAAAAAAACTTTATTAGGATTTCAAGTGAAATTAATTTTATTAGTTTTATTTTAAAATCAGTTATAAAGTTTTTTTTGTTTTGTTTTTTTTTTGCTAAAAAGCAAAAAATAAAAGGGAAGCAAAATGGAAAATAAATAAATAAATAAAACAATTACAAAATATTTGTCAATGATATTCTGTATTCAGAAAATAGAAGAGATACTTGAAATCTATGCTTCAAATAGAATAATAAAATTGATTATGTATTATATATAGTAAGATCTGGATATATGTAATAGTCTATCTCCTATAGTGTTTATAAGGAAACCTCATTATATGTGAAATTGTATTTGTTGAGAATTCATGTAATGCTAGTCTGTTGTCAGGTGTAAGAACTAACTGAGGAGCAGGAGTTAATCAATCTATTAAAAAAATTTTTTTCCTCTCCTAAAAACATGTAAGGTGCTTGAATTTACTATACATAAATACATAAGGCCTGTTTGGAAATAATTATAACATTGTACTTTATCTATTGAATATTCTTGTGTGAATTAATTTCATTTTTCTATATACAGAGTTCATACAGGTATTTGAACATCTTCAAAATTTCTGAAACGCAATATTTTCCCTTTTCTGAAAAGGCCTTGTAAGTAATTGAATGGATATTTCTAGAATTATTACTTTCACCGGAGGAAACTGAAACTTAATTTTAGTGATGCTTATTTTGCTTTGTTTAAAGCAGGCATCTACATCTTTAGCTGACATCATTTTGAATTTGGGTATTCCGGAAGAACGTAATATCAGAAAAACTTTTAACTCCAAGGCTTTATTAAAATGTTTGACTTTATAACAGGAGACTAATTGAGCTGTCTACATTGCAGGTAAAAATGTAAAAAAAAAAAGAAAAAAAAATCTTAAGAGCAATTCTTTAAATTAATATTTGCAAAGTGGCATGAACCCTGTACATAGAATTCAGAAATTATTCTGAAATTATTTTTTGATACTATTGTCTTTAAAGTTAGAATTATATAGTGAACTAATTAGAGTAGTTAAAGTATTTTTGTTTTTTCCATTTAATTAAAGTTCTGGCATTTTGCTAAAATTTTCATACAATTCAAATTGCTGTTTATTTATTATTTTAGTTTTCTTTATTATGCTTATTTAACATTTTACATTTATTTCACTTTTCATCTCAATGTTTCTTAATTGACACTCCAGTTGCTTTTGCATAAGGTATTTTATTTAACTTTTACTTTATCTAAATCCTTTCAGCAATATAAATATTTATTTTGGTATTTTTATATATTATTATTTTTGATTCATTTGAATAGTTAGCTTATTGAATAATTTGTAAACAACAACTTACTAAACTTTATTAATTAGTATTAATAAAGTTATGCAGTGGCAAAAGATTATTTGAAAATTGTTGTGAAATATATGATCTTGCAAATTGCTTCTTAAATTTTCAAAGAATTTTGAGATATTTGATAGTGAAACTAAACTTTTTTGCATGTTTGTCAAATTTTGAAGATTTTAATTTCATTAATAATCTTTCACTGATGTTGTAAAGTGATTACAGTTTTTAAATTAATATCTATTTTTTTTTTATTACACTTGAATGCTTGGAATCTTACAAGCAAACATATAGACTTTGTATCTTAAATAAATATTTGAAGAATAATTGGTTTTTGCAATGTATTATTGAATTTAGAAATTTGATGTCATCCGTGTTTTCTTTTTCTTTTTTTTTTGTATCCAGTAAAATAAACAAATGATAATAAAATAAATATATTCAATCATTACAGTGCAGTAGTATATATTGTAAATGACTTAAGTGGGGCGAACATGATGAAGCAAAAAGCCTCGTTGTCCATCCAAAACGTCGCATGAGACCTTGTAGAAGGGTTTTCTTTGGAACGTTGCTTGCCAAACACATTGATCGGGCGAAAAATAATCAATCACAGTGAAGCTTTGGAAAACATCAGTCATGACGTCACGCCTATTCGTAGAAATGGTGTCCCTTCAATTGTATCTACTTCAGCTAGACGGAGAGCTATTACAAAATTATTATCGATATCACAATATTGAGATTATCTTTCAAAAATAAATAAAGTTTATACTTAAATGCATTAATTTTATGCATCATAATTTATCAGAGAGTTTTTAAAAACTAGATTTTTTTTCATAATTTCACAGCATCGGCTGTGTTTGCAAGGAATTCTGAGATGGCTGATCGCTCGCTAGTTAAAGAATTGAAGAATTAATCCCAATAAATCTAAGAAATTCAAAAACAAAATATCCCAGGATGGATTTGCTAAATTTCTGTTAATTTCTGAATGTGAATTTTGCCATATTCACATTCAATAATCATCAAATTAATGGCTTCAATAATCATCATATTCAAAACTTTAAAAATTACTTTCGCTGTTTGATTCACAGATGAGAAACAGGCACAATATCGTTCGAAATTCCTTCAAAATGTTTTTTTTAGAGTAATTTGATGTATAAAATTACTATATTTCAGTGTAAAGATTGTTTCCTGTTGAATGGTGATATTTCTTATTACAATAATAGCTTTTTGATGGTTTTCAGTGCACTGGAATTGAGATATTCAGGGGAGCAAACTACGAATGATAACTACATCAGTGATGTATTTCAATTCTGTTCTTTTATTGGTTGGATTTCCAAAAGTCGTGCGTTGAATGTCCTGTTGAGTTCTACCCTGGCAGTCTCATCAAACACATTTCCGCCAGACATGTCGCACGAACATGTTGGATGGTGTTCGCCTAGCTTTAAAGTATCAGTACTTAAAGTAGATTTTTTTGTGAAAAACCAGAGGAATTTGCAAAAACATTTGTTTTCCATATTTACTTGAAGCTAAATGAAAATATTTTAACTTTCTTTACTAACATGCTGTTTAGGAGATAAAAGGACAAATGTTGATTGAATGAATATAGATACTTCAAGTTCAACATATTTATATACAAGAAGAAACTTTGGTGTTAAATGTATTTGTGTTGAAAAATCCAAGATATTACAACAGAGATGTTGTTTAAAGAGTTTAACTGTAAAGATGGAATTTATAATATATATATATATATATATATATATATATTTATTTTGGAGAACCAGAATTCAAGTATTTTTAAGTATGAGATGAATTGTATTACAAGTCTGGTTAAATTAATAGCTTTCTTTTTATTTATTTTATTATTATTATTATTATTTTCTTTGGTGACAGACAGAAAAGATTTTAGTAATATATAGTTAAAAGTTAAAGTGTCCCTCTACAGGCCTGGACAGGCCTTTGGGGCGCGGGAGGTCAGGCTCCCAGCATTTCGTGACCAAAGGGATGAAGTTGAGGTCGGGTGATCAGCACGATGCCCGAACACCTTTAACTCCCGGTAATGTAGTAATATATAGATTATTATTATTATTATTTTTTTGAGGATTGGGAGAAATTTAAGACTGAAATAATTGCAATCGTATTTTAAGTTGACTCATAAAGAAAAATTGTGTTGATTAGTAAGAAAATTAGCCCAGCTGTTGAACGTAATTCAAAAAGACAAAAAAAAAAAATAATCTGAAAATTGAATAGCAAAACTTCACATGTTTCTCATGCTGCATCAATGTAAAAAGAAAGCTATTACAATTAATGAGAAAGCAATATATATATATATATATATATATCAACGTTTGGTATCAATAAATTCACTAAGAAATAAGACCTGTCTTTGTCATTGTAGATAGGAATATTGTAGAAAGAGAATAGATGTTTTTCATATTATATTGCCTTAGACAAAGCCAGATATGGCTGATAATGCCATGAGAACTTGAGTCTTTGTACTATAGTCGGACCTCTATTTAACGAGGTCGCTAAATCCCGAAAAAAAGTTCGTTATATGGAAAATTTGTTAATAGAGATTCACCTTTTAAAATTATTTTAAACTATATAAAACAGATTTAAAATACATAAATAATAAGTACTATTAAAAAAAGTAATAATTTTAATGACATAAAGCTTACTTTACCAATGCGTACTTAAATTTTACTAATAAAGTCTGTTAATTTTGTCTGAGTTTCGTTTTTTTTTTTTTTTTGAAAAAGTGTTTTCGCTCATAGTACGTCTGGCATCTTTGCAAAGCACCAAAAATGCCTTCAGTATTTTCTTCAAATTGTAATTCGCTTCAGATTGTTTGAAACGATTTTAGCATTTTTTTTTCATATCTGCATCATGATCATTTCCATTTTGATCATCTTCATCTTCATCGCAATTCATAGCTGTATGGTTTTTTATTTTTCACACTGTCCAAAATATCCGATTCAGTTAGTGTTTCCGAGGTCTCAACTGCAAAATCAAGTGAAAGATAATCATCAATCAGCACATCATCTTAATTTCTTCTTTTTCCCTCACCTGTATCCACATTTCTTTCATTTCCTCTAAGGAAATATTAATATTAAAAACCATTTCAAGGAGAAAAAAAAAAAATAGATACCACGAAAAAGTTCGTTAAATAGAAAATGCACTTCGCTATTTGGAGGTTATTTTACGAAGAAATTAGCAAAATGTTCCTGGTTCCAAAGAAAAGTTTGCAAAATAGAGGTTCGTTAAATAGGGGTCCGACTGTATATTTCTATAATATAGTCAGACCCTTAAATAATTCCTCAGTCTACTGATATGATCACATAGCACTATATAAAATTCAAAGCTGATTGCTATCTTCCAAGACATCTCTCTCTCCATTTTTACCTTTAATTGTATCTTTTTCTACATAAAAACCCAAAACAAAAAGGTTCAACTAAATTTAAAAATTGAATCAACATTTAAATTTAACATACTGAACCATTTGAATTTCATTTTTTCAGATACTTAAATTATAGTATATTATATTAAAAATGTTGGCTGTAAAATGCTAGTTTTGAAAAAAAAAAAAAAAAAAAAGGAGTGATCAAAATAAAAACAACATTATAAATATTTTAGTGATTAATAAACTTTCTGTAATTTAAAGTAGTAGCTTAAACAATACATGCATTCTGAGCCAAGAGGAAACTTACGAGTTTGTGAAAAGATAAAAAAAAGTAAAGTTTTGATTTATTTTTTTCCTTTAACTCTGTAAATCTATATTAATGGAATTTCTGTCTTATTATCCTTATTTCTTAATTTAATTCTTTACAATTAAAAAATGTATTACAATAATATTTTTTTCTTTTCAGATGAGTTCTGATTCTGTTCAAACCTTGCAGACATTTGATACTGGTTACCATAGCGATTCAGTAGAATGGTGTCCTTTAACCAATTACAAAGATATCTTATTATGTGGAACATATCAGTTGAATACTTCATCGGGTGACAGTGTATGTTATATTGCTACCTTTTTTATTAATAATTTATAATGCTTATTGCTGATAAAGATTACTTAATCCCAATTAGAATAACATCTTTTACTATTCTACTTTATACATAATGATGATGCGTCCTCTGAGTTTAAATGCGACAAGTAATTTTTGAAGTACCTCACTTACATTTTTTACATTTGTTACTTCTGGGAAGCCTACTTTTCCAGGAAATTTTAATGGGTTTATTTGTTCTTCAAACTTTAGAATGCCATTAGAATTCAATGAAAAGAGTTTCATTTCTTTTCAGCTTCTTTCTTTTGTATTACTAGATAAATATCAATGTCAACAAAGTTTTCTAACCATTTTGGATATACAGGATTGTTAACATTACCGTTCCTCTACATCTAAATAGAAAGAAATTTGGACAACAGATACTTCAAACGATGCACTCACCATTTACTGAAGAAAAAAACAGTCCAAAAAATGGCCAATAGATGGTGCTATAGCAATACAAATCACTTGAACAGCATTACAGATGTTCAATGTGTCTACCATTACTGTAAAAAAATGGATTCCATTTTCAAAATAGCATTTTCTAATGTAGAACGCAGTATGTATGCTGGAATTGCTAGAACACGATATCTAATGCTTTCCTTCACATCTGACAAAGTTTGACATCTTTCACGATACATCTGGTTCTTCAAAAAAAAAAACATAATCAGAAGTCACGTTGGATGGGGTCGGGTGAAATTCGCCAACATGTCATACGTTGTCTGGTTATGGAACAGGTGTGGGGCCCAGTTGGAGTTACCTCTTCAAAAAAAGTGTTCCAATAATGAAATTAGCCAACACGATAACACGAGGGTTTTCTGTTGCCCATATTTGACAGTTGTGAGTTTTGCCCATCTAAGCAGAAGTGGGCTTCGTTACTCCAAAGAATGTCCCATGGCCAAGTGATATCAACTGTCATTTGTGCCAAGAACTGAAATGCAAATGTTACACGAATTTCTGCGTCATCATGCTAAAGCTGCTGTAGACTCCTTATCTTGTAAGGATAGTAGTGCAATATCAATTGCATCTTACAGTGGCATATGGCATGTCCACTGCAGGGCAACACCTGGTACACTTACACTATCACATGGAGATTGATGTGACAAATCCACAACAGCTGTAGCCACATCTTCAAGGCTTGAAGAGACCACTCGTTTTCAGCCTCTACCTGGTAGAATGCCAAGTTTTGTTGCTTCAAATTTTACAATCATTTTGTGGACAGCATGAACAGACATTGGTCCACACCTTTCATGCTTCTTATGCCAGAATATTTATTTGCTTGCAGCAAATAAAAGCATTCTAAAAATAAAGACACTTCCAGTTACACTGAGTGGCCATTTTATTAGAGATATCCTCATTCTAACTTGGATGGATCCGGCAGTGACTCACGGTATTGTAGCAATTTGTATATAAATATTTTTAGAAATCATTTATTTATCTGTGTTCATTTTTATCCTTAACTGTTATTTATTCCTATGCATTTCCTAATTACTGATGTCCTGTTAATTTTTAAATTCTTTACTATTGCAGCCATTGACTCAGTTAATTAATTTAAATTTACAGAGCCCTCAGCTATGAAGAACTTTACAGGCCAATCTGCATCTACTGCCATTGCGAAGGATGATTTCTTGTCCAATCATTATGTATATTTTTAATTACTTAACCAATCAAATCACACTATGTAAATATCAATGTTTTTCGTTCAATAAATTAATTCAGTTCAGTTCCAGAACTTGATTCGTTGTCTTTAGATCCCAAAGACTTTCCCACAAATACCATTACAATTTTGGTGCCGAAACCATGGTCTTCGCTGCTTCAAGCCGAGGAAGCCTCATTATTTCCCGCTACAGTTGAACACTTCGTATGACCTCTTAATGCCACGGGCTACCTCAACATTGTTGTCGAGCAGATGCACCTGTTTATGGCTACAGTGTTCCCCAATGCAGAAGGCCACTTTCAACAGGACAATGCACCCTGTCACCATGCTCGATTGGTCTCCGATTGGTTCAGTGAATATTACTGAGTCGGCCAATGAAGCAAGTGGAAATCAGTCTCCTAATGTCAACCCCATCGAGTATTTGTGAGACAAGGTGGAAAGATCCATTCAAAGCCTAGAAATGCCACCATCCAATTAAACCAACTAAGGGCTGCTCTTAGTTGTTCAGCAATGGGTCAATATTTCTGCAGAACGGTTCCAATGCCTTGCAGAATCTGTACCTAGAGAAATTATGGCTGTGATCACAGCTCTAGGAGGACCATCTCATTATTGTATGTTGTCTCTAATAAAGTGGCTACTCAGTGTATATTATTCATTAATTAGAAAGTATTTATAAGCACAGTTGTAAATACTGCCTTGTCCTACTTATTCATGTCAATTTTTTTTAGTTCATCATAATTCTGTATTTTGTCATTAGCCTGTATCCTTAACAGTGTCTGACCTATGTTATCTAATTGAAAATGAATTATGCTGTTAGAAAGTATTGGTTTTTAAAGAAATTTTGTATTTATAATATTTTTATTTTTTTACCATACGATTGATTGATTCATTTTACCTTACATTAAAAGATGTTATCTTGTATTTTCAGGTAAATAATGAAGAAAACAAACAGCGTTATGGTTGTTTGCATATTTATAAGCTGACAGACGATGCAGCTCTTACACATTTGTTTCGCCTTGAATGTTCAGCTGTTCTGGATATCAAATGGTCACCAGAGTTGATCAGAGAAAAGGCTGTTTGTGGTGTAGCTGATGGTGCAGGAACTGTCAGACTCTTCAGTTTCAGCAGAGACACTCCTTCTTTAGATGAACTAGAATCTATAAATCTCTCTGAAAATGGATTAGCTTTATCTTTGGATTGGTCAACTACAAATTCATCTGAGTAAATATAGTTCTTTAATTTTACTTCTTAAATTTTAATTCTTTTGGAACATTTGCTATTTTTATATTATCACAGCATAGAGGATATCAAATTGAAAAGCAGTTTATGAAAACAGGGATCTAAAGTTGCAAATATCATTTTGAAAGTGATAAATATATAAATGTTGCATTTCGATCAATGAAATTCTGTTGTTGTTTTTCTTTTGAAATAAATAAAGTATAAGAGGAATGCCATGAAAATAGGTAATGCCAGTAAATTGAAAGTTATGAAATGTTACTTATTTCATATTCACATAAGGGAAGTTTTAATTCTAGAGTTTGTAGGATAGATCCTCCATGGGTGAAAGTACTCATAAGGTGTCCCTGCGGCCCTACTCAGAGTGAAGGATAATAAGAACTTGGGAGTTGATGAACATACTGGGGCTAACTAAAAAAAAAAAAGAAAGAGAAGTTTGGTAATTTTTACTTGTTAGCTTTCATGCAGGAAATAGCTTCAGAATAACTATTCGAATAGATTACGAGCCATCTATTGAAGTATGGTTGCAACACACAATATTGTTATGGAGTCTGGTAAAAAAAACATAAAGTTTGTGGGGATTTACTATTTTTTTTTTTTTTTTTTTACTTTTACAGCGTTTTGTATAATTTTACATGCATCTTTGTAGACATATCTTATTCTGATAATTTCATTTTAATTTTGAAATTTTTTCGTTTGTTATTACTTCTATGCTTGTCTTTATAGTTGTCTTCATTGTTAAGCTGTATAATCTGGTACCAGGCTACCAATTTCAAATTCCAAGTCACCTTTCTCATTATCGAAGATTAATCAATTGAATCCAGTCGATTTCTCTACATTTTATTCTGAAAATTATGTTACCTGATAGACAAAGGTTCCTGTCATGTATTCAAAAAAAATTAAAAAAAAAGGTAGCTGGCTTCAGCAAAAGCAGAGTTCTTCAAAGTTGGGTGAATTGAACTATTTGAAGTGGAGTCCCCTCTTTCTATTACGCATGATTTTCATTTATAAAATTTGAAATTACGTATCATTTTGTAATGCTTGCCATTGGATGGTCACCTTGATTTCTTACATCTTCTCTTTCAGATAACTTTATTACAGCCAGTGGCCTTTTGTTAGCTTAAGAATTATGAGCTCATTAAAAATTGTAATGGGGAGGACAATATATATCACTTTGTAGTCGACTGATCTCAAGACGTGTGTTTGTAAAGTGATATTATTAATAATCAGAATCAACATTTTTTTTCAACATCCAACGTACCTCGGCCTCATCCTTGATGATGAACTGAGATTTACACAACACCTTGAACAAATATCCAACAGGGCCTTAAAACGACTTAACATCTTAAAAAGGCTGTGCGGTGCGTCTTGGGGCTCAAGACCAGCAACTCTTCTTAATGCTTATACCTCGCTCGTTAGGCCAGTTCTTGAATATGCTGCTCCCATTTGGGCACCGGCCTCATCTTCTTCAAAAGACAAAATAGACACTGTACAGTACAGAGCATCAAAAATCATCATCGGTGCAGTCTCATCCACAAATAACTATAAAGCTGAAACTGAGTGTGGCCTAACACCTCTAGAGAGCAGAAGAAAACTTGCCACCATAAAGTTCACAAATAAAATCAGAAGTGTAACAGATTTCCATATCTCAAATAAAACATTTAGGGCATGGAATGGTAAAACTAGACTAAAACAGGTCTTCCACCCTCCAGTTTGATCAAGAAACAAGAATGGAAATCAACTTACAGCACGAAGATCTTACTTATGTTCAAGAACCCTCTTTTCCCATCAGTCCCTCACCAAAGGCAACTATAAACTTAAACCTTCTACAGCCCTGCACGAAAAAAGAACCAGCTGCAGTGATTCGGGAGAAGGGGCTCCGCACCATCCGTGAGCTCTCAAATTCAACTCAAAATATGGCCATCGCTTTTACAGATGGCTCTTCAGACTCCAGTCTTGACCGGGGTGGAGCCGGCATCTTTTTGACCTTTGCTAATGACAAATCCGATTCTCACAAAATATCTGTCGGTAAAATTGCCTCAAACTTCACCTGCGAGCTGATGGCTATTAAGGAGGATTTGAACCTCTACTACTCCAAAGCAATCCAAAATTCTAACGGACTTTTGTTATTATCGGACTCTCTCTCTGCCCTCCAGGCCATTTTAAGAGGAAACTCCCAGCTCACCCAAGATATCATTCTACTCTTAAACAAAATAACCATGGCCCAAAGAACCTGCATTCTTCAATGGATACCAGCACACGTCGATATCGATGGTAACGAGAAAGCTGATATCCTAGCCAAGGAAGCCCGAGATAACCTTCAACTTTCCAACAGCCTGACCCTAACTGATGCTGATGCAATTGCCAGCCGCAGACTACTTTCTGCTCCCTCTCAGAAACACTCCATCCCTGCCTTAGACTGTGATCGAGCCATCTCCACAACTATTGCTAGATTGAGGACTAAACACTTCAGGGGAATGAAAATATCTCCAGATGGCCATCGAAGCTACAGAAGTTGTCCTCACTGCATTGATACCGAACTCTCTCCCGACCATATCTTTGATTGCCCTGCCATACTGGCGAAGCTCTTCAGAATCCATCTGGATCCCCCGCATCAACTCCTTTATTCCACAGAGGTTACTGATGTGGCCAGAGCTGTTTTGGACACTTTTGGACAAATTTAATCCTACGCACTACTGGACAAGACAACAACAACAACATTTTTTTTTTTTTAAGAATAGCCGTTTTATCTTTAAATGATAATAAAATGAATGTTTCCAAATAACTGTGTCATAAAAAGTTCAGTAATAATAAAATACAGTAGAGTCCCAAAAACTCAGCAGTCCGATAACTCGGCCACCCCCTGGCAGGGTGGAAAACCCCGTGCGCAGACCCGTTACAAGTTACATTTACATACAGTTCATGTATTAGGTATTTTCTTAAGTTTATTTGGACAGTTTAAGTTTGAGTTATAGCATTCTTTGTAAACTGTTGTATTCTCAAGCAACAAATAAAAGTATTTTATGACGAAAAAAATCATACTTATTCTTTTTTAACACTTTTCCCGATAACCCGGCAGTTTCACAAACTCGGCCACCCTTCAGTCCACATTAGGCCGAGTTTTCGGGACTCTACTGTATTAAGTATTTTTTAATTAATGAAAAAGAAAATTCATGTGCTGGGCTGACAAAAATGTCAGCCTCAATGAATTTCTAACGTGCATTTAAAAAGTGCCTAAAAATGCATAAATACATTAAAATTTTAGACCAATGTTCATTACTGACATCTCAAGACAGCCTGTTTCATGCTAACTTAGCGATCATCAGGTGAGAGTAGTCAGAATAAACAAGCAGGTCTCATAACAGAGATGAATTGACATAGGAATGGGAAGACAAATGAAACCTCCACAAATATGAACTAAAAACAATAATATACATTAAAAATAAAGAAAATTAAAGAAAAATTTAAAAAAATTAAGAAATGTGTATTATTGTTTTTAGTTTAGATTTGTGGAGGTTCCATTTGTGTTGCCATTGCCACATGAATTCACCTCTGTTATGAGACCTGCTTGTTTATTTCTGACTACTCTCAACTGATGATCGCCACGTAAGTGTGACACAGGCTGTCTTGAGATGTCAATAATGAACATTGGTTTCAAATTTTAATATTTTTTAATTAGTTTTACTTATCTCTGTTTATTTTTATTATTACTAAAATGAATGTTTGTTGTAAATTCAGTAACTTTATAAGCATTTCTATCTTAAAATTATTTTTGTAACAAAAATTAACTTTAAGGTTTATTGAACAGATGAAAGCATTAATTACAGGCCCAGAAAACTTTTTGAGTGTGCTGTTTGTTTCTTTTTTTGGGTTGATGATTGTCTCTATAGAGGAGAAAGCATCAACTTAATCAATAAAGAATTACCTTCTCTTCAAAATTGGTATTTTATAATCACTCAACTCTCCAAAATTTAGTTTTTCGTTATAATCATAATATAGCAATCATTATCTTGAATGTTATGTTGGCAACTGCAAATCTTAATTAGAATCCTAAGGAAGATATCAATATTTCTATTTCCTTTCCCATTACAAATAATTGCTTCGGTTGTCATTTATTCTTTCTTTTTTTTTTCAGTTTTTGTTATTTTCAATATTGACTTCTTTATTCTTGCACCATTTCTTCTGTCCAGAAATTGCAGTCACCAACTGAATAACTTTTAGTCAGTTTGTTCTTTATGAACTATGCATCATTCAACTTTTGCATCTTGCAAAAGCAGTTGCTAACTAGATCATTTTTGAATAATAAAAAAATACACTTCTAGATTGTTGTTATTAACAACATGTGCTTGTTTTGTATTAAGCCAAACATTATTTTGTCTTGGCTTATTTAGTTTTCATAAATTAAGAAAGAAAAATCTTCAGCACTTTTCTCTCTACTGAACTGAAATGGTTTGCATAAGAAAACAAATTTTTCAAGCAGTAAATCTAAGGTGTTATTTTCTTCTTAAGTCTGTAACATTATTTTCCTTATTTATTTCATTTCATTAACTGTTAAAATCTATGTAAGAAAAAAAAAAATTCAGGCTTGTTTTTATGTGCTGTTTTGTTTTTCTTTTTTAAGTTCAAGTGCCAATAAACACATAATTTCAAGCACATCATTAGGAGACCTTCATTTAATACAATGCACGGAGAGCAAATTACAACAAATCTCTCAATGGAAAGCTCACATGTTTGAAGCCTGGATTTGCACATTTGACAAATGGAATTCAAATATCATTTATTCAGGTATTTTTTTTTTCTTTTTATTTTTTTCCAAAAACCTATAGAACATTAATTCTTAATAGGTAACCTCTCAAATTTTAAAAAGTAATTTATATCCTTTTTTTGTTCCTAACGTTTTTCTTCTGTTTATTTCTTTTTCTTTTCTGTGATTTAGTGGGATAAATATATTACCACTCATTTTTTATTAAAGGATGTGTTATAAAATAATGAAAAAGAATTTTCTGTTTATTTGCAGGAGGAGATGATTGCAAATTTAAAGGATGGGATACACGTCTACCTTTAAGCAAACCTGTATTTATATCAGATAAGTAAGAGAAAAATTTGTATTAAAATTCTTTACAGATTATATTTTAAAGTTAAATCATCTTGCTCAAATGCTCAGTTAATTCTGGGACCCACAGAAGGTAAAAGCTCTAACTTAACAACTAATACAAAAAAAACTCACAATAACTCCTTCTCACAATAACTCACAATATATAAAATATTGAAATATCGAGTAAAGAAGTTTAGAATGATGAAGAAGGAGTTATTGTGAGTTTTTTTTTTTTTTTGTGTTAAATACATTTAGGAAGAAGATTAGTTTTTTCATTAACAACTAATAGTTGGTATAAGATATACTTAATTAATGTCAAGCTATATGTATAGAGATTGTGATTGAAAACCAATATATGGCATGGACTGTAAGCTTTATATAGAACTGCAAATAGATGAGAATTGTTTATGAATTGATTCACACTTTTTTTTTGGCAAATCTGCTTTAAAATATAATTGAAGTTTTTTTTTACCCTAAATGACGAAATTGAATTTGAAATAGAACTTTTAGAATCCCAGCTGTTTCCATAACACTTCATTTATCAGTCTTTATCTGCTATGTCGAATTAAATGGTAGGCATGTATAGTTTCCAGTCATCTGCGTCTGACACTCAACTGCTATTAATAGATTTAGAACTATACTCAAAAGTTACCTCTTTGATGAACAGATGGGATAATTGACACTTACGATGCAACTTTTCTAATTGGTTATGTATTAATTGAATGATTAACAAAGAGTCTAAAAGACCCATTCTTAATACAAACTAATAGGTTTTGTAAGCTTAATTAATTTTATAATAGGTTGTTTATGTGTTATTTATCAGGCTTAAGAGGGGTAATTTGATATAGTTTTATCAGTATTGTTGTTTAATTTGTTGGTATAAAGAAAGACATAAAGCAGTATTACACCAGAAATCAAAGTAGTTCATTCTCATTAATTGTAGCTGTTTATGGTATCAAAACAATTATCATAGCCTACAATTACATCAGTAATGATTGTAGTGAGTAATCAAAACATTAGTATATCTCCAGTTAAGAAAAAAGGGTGAGAAATCCTTTCTTCCTAATCTTGTAACAATGTTCTATAAACTTACTAAAATAGTAAGAAATTACTTGAAACAAATCTCAAAAGTGAACCTGAAATTGTTAGATGCATTATTAGCAAAGCTTTCAGATTCTATGAGAATTTCAAATAAATTAGCATTTGTTTTCACATCAATTCTGTGGTAATATCCCTGAAAACTATTGCAGTTTATATTCCAAGAGCTCATTACTAAGATTGATCAAGAGAAGAAAAATTGGATGGTAGCATGTTGGCCTGACAAATTCCATGAATAGAGGCTTCATGGGAGTATAGAAAGGACAAGTATTTCCCTTTGCATTGATCTATAACTGACAAGGAGAGAGCACACCCTATATATTGTCAAAATCAATGCCATTTTGTAAAATGAAATACACATGGAGTACTCAAAAATATACATAGGTTGTGGAGCCAATATTCAACCAATTTTAAGATATTTCGCATTGTTTTCATCGATTTTGAATATTAGCTTATTAATTTCAATTGATCTTGTGGCTTGATACATAAGGCGTAGGACTGGAGATCTAAGGAGCCAGGGTTTGATTATGCTGAGCAGAAAGCTTTCTTTTCTGGTTTTTTTTTTTTTTTGTTTGTTTGTTTTGTTTTGTGCAATAAAAATCCTTAGTCTATAATTTTGTTAGTCAAGTATTATTAAAATCCTGTACATAAAAAAATAATTTTTCTAAATTAAATTACAATTAAAATCATTTCAATTAAAAAATTTAAGAGGTGTAGCCATTAACAATTATAATTGAATATTTTTTTAGATTTCTTGTCCATCAATTTTAATGGTTCAAGTAGTAATATTAACAAAACGTTAATAATATATACAACATTTCAACTATTTATTTAGCAGTCTTCTTCAGGTTTTACAATAATAAGCCTTCCTACATTGCTGTTCCACGAAAGAAGCAAACAAATCCAGTCGAAGCATTTTATATATATTAAAGACTAGGATTCCAATGACTAGGATTTTAAAACATATGTGATATATGCCTGATTTGTGTATATTGTAATACAGATTATCTTAAAAAAAGAAGGAAAAAAGAGAAAGGAATTAAAAAAAAAAAAAAAGCAGCAGCTTTCCCCTCACAAGAATTGAACCCTGGCTCCTCAGATCCCCAATCCAATCCAATGCCTTACACATTGTATCACAAGAACACTTCCTTAAAATTGAACAACAGGAAATGAATAAGCTGTTGCTCAAAAATCAATGAACACAATGTCAAATATCATGAAATTGGTTGAGTATTGGCTCAACAACCTACATATATTTTGAAATAGTCCATGTGTACTTTCAGCTCATAAAACGGCATTGATTTGATGATATACAGGGAATGTCCTCTCATTGTGAGAGCTGTAAAGATTGATGTTGGTGGAGTGACAAGTAATGGTAAAGAAAATCCTGAAAGATAAATTAATATGCTACCATGCACATATAATGCTGCCTTGTGTTACAATTGGTGGGTGGTTGCTGATAAAAGAATATTCCAGGACACAATAACTCCCACTAGTTTTGTCAAGTTGTACACCTTTATTACATTGCTTGTGTTCCATATATGCCTTTCACTCCTTTGCCATGATCCAAAGACGTGAATTCTAAGGTAAGTTGGTGACTGACGACGTTTTCCTAAATCACACCTTATCCTCTTTTGCTCAAGTAGTTATGAATAGAAAGTAAATAAATATAGAATAAGCTTAAGAGAATTAATAATTATTATTTTTTTTAATCACTAGGCATTCTATGGGCGTTACAAGTATTGATAGCAATCCTAAAAAGGAAAATATTCTTTGCACTGGCAGGTAATGTGTTCATTTGTTAATAAGCTTATTATCAAATATATATATTTTTTATTTGCAAACTAAAAATTAATTTCATTCATTTCTGTTTTGTTACTGTCTTAATAATTTAAAAGGAACTCTTTTACTTGAAACTAAATATTATTATTATTAATGTAGTTGAATATATTTAATTTTCCTATTTCTACCACTAAATTAAACTGTGACAAATTTTTGGCAAGCATTTAAAATTCAAATATTAATGTAAGATTTTAAGCATTATTATTTTAATCTTATAAAAAATAGAGTACCTTACAATTAACTGATAATTCCATGAAAAATCCAAATAATTTTTTTTGAAAAGTTGTAATAAAAAAAAAAAAAAATAAAGCAGCTCTAATAGACATATAAATTAGTTGAATAGATTAACCAGGTTAATGAATTCTCAGATCATCTACAGATGGCTATCATTCAGCTGTTAAATGATTTTTAGATTATTGTTTTATTTTGCAACATTTCACTAATGTTTTGTTTGCTGTAAGTTCCGTTCATGTCATTTATAAAGACCGATGGCGAATTAGGCAAGTTGAAGGAGAACACTCACAAATAGAGATCATGAAATAGTTCATTGTGAACCCTTTGTCATGTAGGCAGTGATATTGATCTTGAGACAGACAATGTTCCAAGAAGATTTGTTACCTAAATGTAAGTAGTTCTTTACTGAGGATCCAGCAATAGCAAACAAAGCAACTCCAATTTGATGCGAACCAGTATATTCCAATGTTTTCCAGAGACATTTATGCCTGTCTATTCATGGTCTGCACAAGCATTCTACTGAATGGTTCTACAGACCTCAGGGATTAATGTAGTGAGATATACAGATACTAGACTGATGTTTCCCCATCTGCAGATTACAATAGTAAAACAGTTTTACTATTTACGGAACGAGTGCCAGTATAAATTGCAGGCAAATGACATTGGCTGTAGAGCTTAGAAAAATACACAGCTTTCTTTTGTTAGCTTTTGTAAATGGCAGTTAGATTCAAACTGAATCATAAAGTCTTGAACAGCAAAGAACTATTTCACAGTAGAAACAGTTAAACATATATGTCTTTGATCCATTTTGCAATTAAATTCTGAGATTATTTATACAGATTCCAGTTCTATTTTGAAAATTATAAAGCTTTGCTGCTGTTATTATTAAGATAAAGTGAAATAAATTAAAATTGAAAAAAAAAAAATGTTTAGGTAAAGCTTGAACCATCTTCGATATGAAATAAAATGAATATTAGTTTGTTTTTTGTTTTTCTCTTCAATATAGGGTTGGAAAAAATAATATGAACATCATTACTACAGGGGTTAATGTTATTTGTGTGGGCTATACTTAAAAAACAAAACAGAAATAAAGAAATGTTATGATTTTCTTTTAGTCTAGTTCAGCATCAGTTAGTGTGAGTGATCAGGGAAATGGGTTACTTGTCAAATTTCTAAAAAGAGAAATTGTGGGAGCTATTTAGCAAGAGCGACTGTAACCATAACAGCCAAATTGTTTGATGTTTCAGTCTCCACAGGCTTATGACTGCATAATATAAAAGCATGGCAAGATATCATTAGCAAAGAAGAATCGTGGGTGGAAACTGAATAGCGACAATCAACAAGGATTGTGTCCACAGAACTGCTGCATCAAAAATAATAGCAGAATCAGTATCCACTTTGAAAACCACATTTTTTAAAAAAATAACAAGTCTGCAGAGATTGTTGCACGAAGTGAACTTCACAAAGCTAATCCATGGAACATCTGCAATTGCTAAGCCTTTAACTGTGTAAACTAATGCTAAAATGCTTTTGAAAAAGATGGTGGCATGATCATAAATCCTAGGTAGTTCATGACTAGGAACAAATGATATGGTTCTATGAGTTCTCATTTACATTTTTCGCAACAGCAAGTTGGGTTTATCTTTGGAGAACCCCAAGAAAGCGTACAATTTGAACCATCTCGTTCCATCTGTGATGACTTGGGCAACCATATCTAGTGCCCTACATTTGGGCAATCATACATAGTGTGTACTTGAATATTCTAGGTGATCAGGTTCATCCTATGGTCCACGTGTTGTTTCTCAACATTGATGACATTTTCAAAAGGGTAAAGCTCTATCTATAGACACAGCCACAACATTTCAATCTTGGTTGGAGCTACATCTGTCCTGACTAGTTCAGTCACCTGAATATCATCTAATTGCTATGGGCAGTTTTGGAAAGCAGGTGAGAAGTAGATTCCCTCCTCCAACATATGAAGCAATTGGCAGGGTTTTCTGATGTACGAATGATAGAATAGTCTCCAGTGGAGACTATTCTAAAAAAAAATTACAAGAAGGTTGCAAGATGTATTAAAGGCAAATGGTTGCCCAACACCTTATTAATAAAGAAATATCACCTATTTCTCAGGTATTCACATTATTTTGTAGGTGCATTTTTTTTAACATATTTCTTTTGTAATTTCAGTTATGATGAAAACGTCTTGCTTTGGGATTCCCGAAAATTCTCTGAACCCCTCAACACTTGCTGCATTGGCGGAGGAGTTTGGCGACTCAAATGGAAGAAAAACCAACCCAGTTATTTGGTTGGAGCATGTATGCACAATGGTTTTCATATAATGGAGTTTACAGAGACAGGTAAAGATTATTCTTAAAAGTAAAGCTTGATTTCTATACTTCCTGTGGAAGTAAATCGGAATTAATGAAATGCTAATTTGGATTTTATTTTGTCGAATAAGAACAAACTTTAAAAAGAACAAATGTTAAAAAGAAATACAGTAAAACCCTGCTTAACTGAACTTGGGTCAACCGAAACGCCTCCGAAAATCGAAAATCCAACAATAATGTTTCAACGCCGACGGGACATCGCTGCTCGAAAACATTGGGACAGATGCAAGAAACAAACAAAAATTACTGAGTTTTTTTAAATGAGTAATTCATATGCTACAAACTATTAAGTAGGGGTTCGGTTCTCATGTGGGTTTCGTGATGGTGGACGATCTGCGTTGGGAGGTTTTCTCGGGGTTCTCCTGTTTCCCCTGCATTTCTCCCACCATACTTTCTCAGTCTTTCTCTTCGTATGTCCTTATTTCCGTGGGATAGTACAATAGACCTCAGGTCGCAGTGCTTGGCTTCTCTGCCACCCTCATTCAATACATAACATAACTATTAAGTACAGAATACTGTATATTGATGTAGCCTACTGTAATCCTAAAAATGTAATTTTAACTTTAATAAAGAACGTAAGTGTAGCACACAAAGAGATTTTTGAATTCGTTTGACCTTCAAAACCTTTCAAAAATATGTACTGTAATTACAATACAAAATACTGTAGCTGTATTAGATGTTCATGGCTTAATCGAAAAAATTGTTATCCAAAACGGCTTTCCCCCATTTAGTTCAATTAACCGAGGTTTTACTGCAAAATGTTTAGACGCCTTGTCCATTAAAATCTTAATTAGTAAAGTTAATCAATTAATTTTTAGTGTTTTCGAGGAATCTGTTCATATTACCACTGATAACTTTATAATGTTTATCTTACAAACTTATCTAAAAAAATTAAAATAAAGACCACCCGGTAATACACTGCATAACCTACTCCAAACTGGGGATACTGGATTTTGGTCTTTAGTCAAGACAGGAAGAGCGAGAGGGGGATGGAAGTGAATCGATTCATTACAGAATGCTAACTTACAAATTAAAATTAAGATTGTGTGACATCAGATGCTATTTAAATTTGAATGGAATTTTTGTTATGATTTTGTGATGTTGGAAACGGTGGAATATTCATTTGCATATTTGAGAAGGATTAAAGAAAAACATATGTGTGAATTTTAACGTGTGTAAAAAAATCATTAAAAGTCTAAGAAACACACAAATTAACTAAAATAAAATTAAAAAACAAAGTTTAAGGCGACATGTTTTGGGCCCGTTATGGGTCTATCATCAGACAATCTTCTATAGGGAACACAACCTCTCTAAACGTCTTATTGCTGAATCGTATTTCATTTCATCCAATCCATGTTCATACAAGGCAGTTAATCCATATTACAGTATTAAAACCTATCTAGGTTAAAAATAACCAATATTTTTTTTTTCTTTCCCCCCCCCCCCCTTCCCTTAACCTTTCTCCCCACACTTCAACATTGATTTTCCCACTCAAGAAATGCGCAGTAGTTTCCCCTCTGTCTCTTATCAGTGTCTTTAAATTCAGGGTTTACTTATTTTTATTCCCAGTCTGATGACGTGCCCGAAACATGTCACCTGTCTTTTTTAAACTTTAATCTTATTTTAGTTAATTTGTGTGTTTCTTAGGCTTTTTAAAGAAAATCATGTTTGGTAAATGCATGAAAGCTATTCTACAAAATTTTATCTATTTCCAAGATGGAATATACTTCTTTCATAATTATTTTAAAAGGATTTTAAGGAAAGAAGAAATGTAAAGTTTTGTTATATTTTCCATTTTGATGGAAAATTGATTATTTTAACCTGTATAGTCAATAATAATATTTAACTACAGGAGGAACTGAATGATGCGACAATCCTGGATAAGGTTTGAAACTCAACTATCAATTTCACTTTCCAGTCTTACACAGACTGTTTCCTGATGGAATAGCAAGTCTTTTTTTGTTAAGGGATACATTTAATTACGTCTCACCCTGACTATAGTGTGCTTGTCTGATTCAATAACATTTTTAATTTAATTCAAGAAATTATACTCAAATATTGTTTTCTTCTTCTGTTAAATAATGTTAGATATTATTCAGTAACTATATTTCAGTTTCCAATAACTTATTGCTAATCATACCTTTCTTTTCTGAAATAGATAACCTGGATGTAGTAGCTTCTTATATGGAACATGGATCTCTGGCCTATGGGGTGTCTTGGTGTGAAGATGGGACTCAACACAGTAACTGTGACTTAAAGGATATTCTAGCATCTTGTTCTTTTTATGATAATAGCTTACATATCTGGACATGGAACCATGAAAATAAACAGTTAAGTTGATTTAGCAGTGTTGTGTTATCTATTATAAATTGAATTCATAAGCTTATATGGGTGTGATATTAATAATGTTTTTTTTTTCTTTTTTATTTTTATGAATTAATCTATTCTGAAAAAAATTAAGAGAACTATTGATAGAATATTGTAATCTAATGCTGCCAGTAATTAAGGAATATAAAATTCTTATTGACAGATAAGTAGTAATGTTAATAAATTTAGTATTGAAACAATTTGCAACAATATCAATGACAATCATATTATTAAGGTCTTTTTCTGCAATACACTGTATACTCATCATTGGCCTAGTGTACTGTATTTAGGCATGACATGAAAAGTCAGTAAGACTAGGAATCATCTTGTCAGATGATAAGCTATAGATAGCATTTGGAATGTTCTTTAATAAGTCAAGATGATACCTCAGCTATTTTAAGCTACTAGCTACTTTCGGAAACAAAACAAAAAAATGTTAAATCATACACATCCATAGTTAGTCTGTTTCTTGCAAAATTTCAACTTGACTGTTCATTTAATTTAGTCAAATGCATTTCAAAGATTGGGTTTTCCAGGATCAAAGTAAAGATTTGTGTTGTATTATCCATCACGAGGAAAATAAAATCCAATGTACAGAGAGAGCCCAATTTATCTATTTTAACCAATCAACCCCTTCTGCCAAATCAGCAGTGTAACTATGAAAATTACAAGTAAGATATCTGTGTACATACATATATTTGGTCTACTTATAATAATTATAGAGACTTTAGGCCACCTGATGCTCAGAAAACCTGGCTTAAAAATTTCTCTTCAGTTTTTTTTCTTTTTGTTGCACTGGCCATAGGTTTATTGTAAGTAATGCCAATTTGCATCTCTCCACCCTACTATCCACAAAGCACATCAAAAACTAATTACAAAATAATGGGTGGTCCAAACATTTTTGATTTTAAATGTTTATTAATGATATAGCTTTTAAAGAAATAAATAATGATCAGAAAACTTGAATTTTTCATCAAATTAAATATATAGTCACCTAGAATTCAGAAGATCTAATTTTTTACAAAAGCATTATTTATAATTTCATTTTGAAAATAAAAATTGAAGAGATTTGATATTGTAATATCACAAAGCAATTTAGAAGAATGCTAAATCACTACAAAATAGCTGCATCAGCAACCTCTGGAAAAGGCAAATTAAGACTCAGTTAATGCACAGAAAGCTACTAGGAAAATTCTTAACAAAGAAGTAATGGATTAAGCAAAAGAATTTATCTTCTGCAGACATCCAATATAATGAAGAAAAATGACAAGACAGCAAAACATTCAAAATCAACCACAGAACACTAATTTTATATTTAAAAACAACACCTATAAAGCAGCAAAAAAGCTTTAGCTTATAAAATATTAAAAGCTAAATATGAGTAATTCTTCAATTAATTTATTTTAAGATACAAATGTAGGCCCAGTCATATTAATACTGTTTGAACTATGTTTTAATTTGAAATAAAGACAATACTTCCTCAAAGCAAATTAGTTTTTGAGAAGTTCTTTAATTCAACAGATGTTTTTACAAATCTTCTACACAAATTTTAAACAATGTCAAATGGTTATTCCCAATTGTAATATTTTGTACAAGAAAGCTTTAAGTATATTGAGTTTTAGAACTCATCAGTCGCAATCGAGTGAGTTTTCCTTGATGAACAATTATCATATTATCAAGACACTATCACAAGCAGAATTATCAAAATTAGAAAATATGTATAATTAAAGGCCCTTGTTTGCAGAACAATGGATTCACATGATTTATAAACATTTAGATTTTTCTAGAAATAACTGTTTGGTCTTGCTCCAGAGCTTTTAGTTATGCCCTTATCACTAGTAAGGAAATGTCCATCACTGAGTTTCTGCATTGTTGTTGAGGATTTATTCTTTGCTGTTGAGTATTATCAGTTTTTCTGTGCATTATATGCCTTTGGCAGTCGTTTCCATTAGCAATTGTGTTCTCTCTCTCGTCATTTGACCTTTATAGTATGGAATTTGATGTCAGTATTAAAAATGGCCGAAAGTAAATGTGCTTACTTGCCATATTTAATGCATTGTGTTGTTTGTAATGATATTATTCTGGATAAATTACATTCAGTTTTCTTTTCATTGTTATCAACTGTAGTCTTTTCATTATGTCTTAATTCATTGTATTCTGGTTCCTTTGTCTTATCAGTGGTCAGTCTGTATTTACATACTTTATCAGCTCTGTGTGAAGGTTCATCTCTACCATCTATTTCTACTAATATAAATTCTCTAGTATTAAAATTCCAGCACAATTTCCGGAAATCCAAGGCACTGGTCACCACTGTTGCTGAAAGATTTCATCTCCAATTACTTTTACCATATTTTGTAAGCAATAACTTTTTGCACCAATCAAGATTTCTGCTTGGCTATGTAGCCTAAAACTTAAAATTATCCCAATTACTCACCTTGATAAAAAAACAAATATTTTTGTTTTTACAATATTTAAGCGTGTTCATATTACTACTTCTGTCCATTCAGATTGTATAAAAGTAGATCTTTGAAAACTATTATCCTATTATAATAGCGATTATTCATATATTCTCTAATAATCTTTAAGTATTTTCCTGCTACCATATGCAATGGACTGTTACTTCTGCCAGTTTGTTCACACTGTCCAATGAAACATTTCCTTCATCTAAAAATATACAAATGCTCTTTCAGATTACACTGAAATTGGACAGCACTTTTGTTCTAATGTATCTGATATGTTTGTTTTTTGTTTGTCCAGATTCTTCTTTTAAACAATCCTATGAGATCTGTTTCATTTACAATACGTCCTGAATCTCCATGACTTATTTACTTCACGTTGTTATAAGTTTAAGCTTATGAATGTTCTCCTGTAAAGTTATGGTTTCATTCATTCCATTATCTCTTACAGTGGTAATAGGTAACTGATTCTCCTGCACAGCAGCAATGTTGGAACATCTGCTAGTTTACTTCTGTGAGACTTCTTTGGTACATCACTTTGTACTAATTTCTCTTTCTTAATTCATTAAATCACATTTTCTTTCCATTACAATCTTCCATTTTGCAAAATATATAGAAATGGAATATTTGAAAGAAATGTAGTAATTTTAATTACTATTTCAAGGAGTTTATTTATCTTAATATTTCTCATTCATTAGCAAAATCCTTTTCTTCAAAATGAGTTCATTTATTAAAATCTCTGCTGGAAATATAACAAAGTTGTAAAATTCACCTTGATGAGGATTCAGAAGAGCTATAAAAATGTAAATGTTTTTATCATGTGACTTATAATTCTACGGCCAAGGCATGAATGAAGAGAAACCAAACAGAATACGAACTGTCCTAATTCAAAGCAATATATTTTCATGATTTAAAATATGCAAAACCTATGATCGAATTGTTCATTCAACATTACAATCAAGCATCAAAATATGTTTTTGTTTGTTTTTTTTTCTTTGTTTAATAATTGGAGATTTAAAGGTTAGTTTAGTCATTAAAAAAAAACTAAATATATTTCATAAAATATTAAAATATTTAGGTGAGACTGTTTTCAGAAGTTCCTTTAAGCATTGGTTATTAAATAACAGTTTATTTGATTGAGTTCAAAACAAGCTACTTTTAATGTGTTATTGCCATTCTGTCTTCCTAAAAACTAAATGAAATAGATATTAAGCTAACAAATACTTGTTATTCTGATTATTTATTGCTTAGTTAAATACTTATAAGCTGAAGTGGCTTCTGATACGATGATTATTTACATCCTTATTGTTTTAAGATACAATAGAACTGGTTAGTCACTTGGACTAGGAATTCTCAAGATGATTTTGGGAACCAGCGATAGGAAAGGTCACAGTCAGCAGTGTTATGGTGAACTATATTTTATGAATAAATTAATACCACTTTTTAAAACATGAATTCAAGGACTACTGTTTTTTTAAATTTATTGATGAAACTAAAGATAGTAAAGTTTCATTTCTGAGTTTGTGCGTAAGTATTAGTGAATGGTAGAAAAGAGATCTGTAAATATTAACATAAGCACATTGAATGCTTTCAAAAATTCTTAAATAAGGCTTATCAAAACTTACTTTCAGTTTCCTACTCAAGATATTTATTCAATTGCCAATTTATTTATTTTTTCCCCCCAAGGACTTTTCAGGTAAGAACAGATTTTCTCATTAACACTAATGTCATTCAAGTTTTTTAAGCCCTTGTATTAGTTTAACGACTGAACATTTAACCGAAGATTAATGTGAATCTATTTTTATAATTCCTTTTATTCAGCAATTCCTACTTTTTTAACAGCAAATTATTTATGAATGTCAAAAATACACATGCATATACACAAAAGATCAGGAAATGTCAAAGATTTAAAGAATGATGGCAATTCTTTTACAGTAGCATAAATTAGGAATTAAACAACTCTTGAAGCAATAAAAATTAATAATAAAAAATGCTAGAGAGAAGATAAAAAAAAAAATTAGAAAACATTTAATCAGATGTTTTGGTTAGTGTTGAAATTTAACTTGAAAATCCATCATATTTAAAAAACTGGATATCTTTTTACGAAGCTTAATAAAAATAACTATAATCAACCCTACCAAAAACAAATCTGCACTACATCATCAAACTCAAATGATTAACTTTTCTCTTTGCAATTTACATATCTTTCAAAAAAAGTTGGCATTTAAAATGGAATTATTTTTTTGTCTGAATATAATAATTGTCTCAAGGAAATATCACCTGCTTATTAAGAACTGTAATGTATCATAGATTTTGTAGCAGTTGCAATGATTTTACATTAAGTATTTCTTTTTAATTATATGCTAAAATGAATCACAATGGGAAATGTTATGGAAGCAAAAAAGAAAAATAAGCCAATCACATTTAAAGTGACCTTTTGTTTTGGATAACCATAAGTAAAACAAATCTAAAATTAAACAAATGAAAAAAAAAAAAAGTATAATATGTATATATAAAACATTGAGCATATGCAATCTCATTTCACTCTTGTTTGCCATCTGATATGGCAATACAACTGAGACAAAATAAAATTCACTGTGACATAATATAAACACTAATGCTATTGAAGTAAACAAAGTCATTCAAATAATTATAACTTGAAAAATAACACAATGTTCACTTTTTCCTTTTAAAGAAATAATAGCATTAAAACTTCATCTTCCCATAATGCCAATTAAGAAGCTAAAATTGAGGATTTAGTAAATTCCTCTAACAAAGTATCATTTAATTTACGTAAGCCTTTGCACATCATTAAATAAAGGAGTTAAACTGCAAGCAACTGGAACAGCCTGGTCTTCTATGTTAAAATAATGCACTGGGATTAAATGACACATCAGCTATGCAACAATTCCAGCATAAGAAGAAATTAGAGACATCTATGGCATCAAACTGTATACAAAAACAAAGAAAGAGGAGTTATTTAAAAATTACAATCCCTGAAAAGGATCAAGTGTATCAAAAGCTTCAATGAAAATTAAAATCGATTACTGTGCGAAACTGATAATCGTTCAGTGCAGAATAAAACATCCTACTGAAACTGAGAAACAGTGACTTAAAATACCCTAATCATATGATCAGTAAACATGATTTAATTTCATTTTAATGTAAACAAAAGCCCTAAATAATAATTGAAAGATAATTTAAAGATCTGTTTAATTAACTCTGGTAGTTACGTTATTATTTATTTAATTACCTAACTATTTCACAAATAAAAGTACAACCTTTAATATTCTGCAACTGCACTTAATGATCTGTCTTCAATTAAACAATAGAAGTCTAACTTTTTTTTTAACCATTAATTTATTCAAAGTAAAATGAAAAAGAAAAAAAAAAAATAGTAAATACCATCATCTCTAATACTTAATTCAGAAGATATAGTATTTCAAGCTTTAATAACCTAACAATACTAATATTTTCAATTGTTTATTATTCAAACAATTCACACAAAAGCAACAATGTGATAATGGTAAAGCCTTCACTGAATTGTTTAATAAATTCTTATTGTAAGAGTGGATAAAATATTAAAAAAAAAAAAAAATCACTTAAATATGATCATCTGAACAGGGTATAGTGATTCAATAACCAATCCTCTTAAATATTTTAAGAACTGGCGAACTGACGGTAATTATCTGAATTTATAACTTTAAAAACTATTGCATTGCTTTAAAAGTAGCAGCTATTATAAAAATACTTAATGCTTCATAGAAAACCAGGCTTATGACGCTCTATAAATAAGCATTAATATCATTTTGGGAGAAAATACAAAAAAAGATCTTTATCTCTTTAAATTCAACTCATTCAGTTAAGTTCTAAGAACTTTTCGTTAATTGTTCATAACTGCATCTTTTGTTAGTTTTCTGTACAGGACAACAGTAATTAAAAATCTCATATTTACAAATAATTTACAAATTTTAATTAAGCTATTTCGTTTAAGCAATTGTACATATTTTGTTACACATGGTAGTAAATTTATTTAGAATATATTGTTGTCAAAGCCATGTTTTCACTGACAGTTAAAGTAGTTAAAATAAAGACAAAAATTAAACATAACCAGCCCAAATCATTCACCATTCTTTTCCTTTTTTTTGTTTTCTTTTTAAGTTCCAATATGAATTATTTTAAAAAAACTCAAAACAGTAATAAAACTTTTAAAATATTTCAAAATAAGAAAAAAAAAAAAAAGAAACAAAAGTGGGATGAAGTAAAACTGAATTCCATAAGCTAATAATAAAAAAATATGAAGTAAAATTGTATAACTATAAAAAGAGTCCACAGATAAACATAAATGCATTTTTTTTTTTTTTTGCTTTTTTTTTTTTTCATTAATCTTAATTTAATTTTGAGGACAGAGAAACAAGTTTTGTTAAATGACTAAATCAGATGAGTATTTCCCCAATACACTTTTCTCTTCCTCATAAAATAGCTGCTCTATTTCTTCACAACACTAAATAGAATTTCACAAAATCTATAATTAAAGTTCTCTATTTATTTACAATCTCTGAAGTATTAACTTCAGTCTGTTTTTTTTTTTCACTCACACTAGAGCTGAAATGATCAACAGTTTTGGGCACCAGTGTAGAATGCTGGCGAGCACGTATGCTTGGTTACAGTCACATGAGTGCTGGTGGGAAGACTGTGCTTGGCTCAGCAAGTGAGAGACAAAGATCGAACGAGAGGCTGCAAACCAAACAAGGCATTGTGTCAGACAGTTGTGCTGTAAGAACTGTGACTGTAAGTGACTCTCTCCCCGTCTGGCTCTAAGGTGATATCTTCACTTGAAGCTAGGTTAATCGTAACACTCCCACTGTTCCTGTTTGTGCTTGTACTTAGTCGGCTACTAGAACAGTCATCTAAAATGCCCATGCCTACATTCCCTCCTTCAGGACCGAGAGAGAGAGAATGCCTTCGTAGGTCTCCAGCCCCAATTTCTTCGTCTGGCTGACTAGCAAGTGACTGACTGTCGGGAGGTGTTAGATCAATACTAACATACCTATGCTCGGATCCTGCCATGTCCTCAAGGGCTTGAAGAATGGCCTGACACTGTTCACTTTCCAGCGGAATGGGGTCTTCGTTCTCTCTATTATAAATAATTATGGTAATCAATGCTGGATGAGGAATCGGTAATGGAATCAACAGTTTATCTGCATTAAACTTAGGTCTCTCCTGTTTCCATGGGGAAGTGAATCTAAAACAAACAATGCAGTAAAAAACATATCAATGCTAAAAAGAAACAAAATAATGTTATAGAATTAACTACTTTGTAAATTTTAACAGGGTTTAACAGGGTATTGGACATTTGAAAGATGACATAGTAAGATCTAAAAGAGAATGTTAAAAAAAAATTATCAAACTAGTGTTTTTTTTTTTACTTTATAACACTGCTTTAGGGAGATTTATGTAAGTTGTGTGTGCTTAGCCTTAGTTTCTCATCTATTGGGCCAGTTTTTGTATAAATCAAAGGGATCTTGCTCTTATTCTAAACCTATCACTAAAGTTTTCAACTTGATACAATACTTTTGGATTTACCTTGATCACCAATAGAAGGACAGACAAACAGATTAAATTTTAAACTTTTTTCTCTCTCTCTGTATATTGTTGAGTTATAGCATTAGATCAATTTCTAATCTCCTTTGGTAGCTATATTTACCATAATGATGTAAACAGTAGCCCTTGAAAGAAGAACGATACGAAAAGAAAATGGTAGTTTGATGAAATTATTTGTAAGATTTTGTAAACAGACATATCCAGCAGTTCTAAATGACCCATCATTAAAAAAAAAAAAACAACACATTTATACACAAACCCATTTCTGACATTTTATATTTCTTTGTATCTAAAATGTTAAAAGAATACAGCATTCCAAATTGAAGAGCTAATTTACATTAATAAAACCATTATAAACAACTATTTTTTCCTAACCAGTTAAATGTTTTGTTACTGGTATTCTTCATACAGTTTTACTGAATAACACAATGAAGATAGGATAGCATTTCAATAAGTAAGGAAAGATTAGGACTGCTCAAGGTTTGTGAACAAAAAAAAATAAATAAATAATTGTCAGACTAGAAGAAATGGTGCCAAATTATGAACACACAAGATGATGATTCTCAAAACAGTGGTGTCTTCCTCCTTTATTTGCCTCAACCATCTCTAAAATGAGATTTGAGAATTGTTCATGCTCCCAAGAAATGTCCTACGTGGTACACTTACTTTAAATTTTCTTTGTAATTGTAATTTAGGAAATAAACATGCAGAGGAATGAAAAATTGAGGTGAGATTGTAAGTTTTGGTAACAGCAACTCAATAAGACAATTGTCCACTAGTGATAGCCAAGAGTAGCCAAACAGTTTAATTACAGTCACAATATTACCCAAAAAACCCTGAACCAAGAAAAGGAAGGTTTAAAAAATTATGAAGATTATATCGACAAGTCTTCATGAAAAGGTGGAGTTTATTAGCTAGGCCTAAAAACTGTACATGCAGTTTTGAAAACATTTGTGTAAAAAAAAATATGCAACTGAAAATTCTATATCTGGAAACAAAATCTTTGGATACTGTACACATTTTTTTTTTTTAAATACATTTACTCAATTGAGTATTTAGCTACTTATATCTTGATTTATAAGAGCAAATGTTAGAATCTTCTTGTATTGCTGGTGTTGCTGTTTTGAACCAATTTAATATAGATCAATGCAGGCTGCACAATATCACAAAACATTGTTTGTGATGAAACAGCTATTTTTTTTTTTTTTTAATTCTGTCTTCAGAACAAAAAGAACATTTGCTACAAATTGATAGATTATTCCTTTTACTAATTAGATTGTACTTTTGAAACAATCAATTCCTTTGCTCATTCAGCTTGGCAAACGACTTTTGGTTAACTAATGTGAAAAGAAACCTTTTATTCAGTTCAGAAGTCCCTTTACACTTTTAAAGTGATTTCTTGCCTAAAGTAGGCATTCTATAGTTCTCTTTGCAATCCAATCAATTAGATCATTATCATTTTCAAACAAGATCCTTTGGAATCATGACAATACCAACTTTCAGGCATCATTATATTCTAAGTACAAGCTATTTAATTGTGATATACTGATATTAATTTTATATTATAAAATTAAAAAGAACTATGAAACAAAAAATATACTTATTGATAGTTTTTAAGTGAACTAAAATGATTTATATAGATGGGTATTCTTAGGAAGCTCTTGTACAATTTCCTGGCTTTGCAAAGAGCTTTTCGATATTTATTTTTTAAAATTCAGTTTCATAAAAATGAATTCCTAAATGAATTAAATTAAGGACTTGTTATTTTTTTAGTGCTTTTTTTTCTCTCAACTGGATGAAAAGGGGTTAAAGCTTTTACAGATCTTGCTTCAATGTGATGTATGTTTAAACTACATTTCAATAATTGTAATAACTTTGACTTATCTGTTTATTATTGTATGCTGTAATTTAATCATTGGATATTTGAACGTTTTAACGTTGAATGACAAATGTTGCAGATTATAGTTAATAGATTCTTCATTTCTCTCACTTAATGAGATTTCAGAAACCTCGCTTCTCAATAACATGCATGAACTAAACATTCAGACCTAAAAAGATGAAATTATGGTCCAATCTAAATAATAATAAATCTCCATTTTACCTTCTCCTCTCAGCAGTTTTATGAGTTGTGGCATTTTTCTTCCATGTCGGATTGAAGGTTGTCACATCCAGATAAGGAGAATGGACTTGAACATTTCCTTAATTAAAAAAGTTTATTACAAATTAACATTTAACCGAGAGAGAGAAAGGTCTACTGAAATGAAAATCATTTTAATATTTTCTAACAACTGTTAAAATAGAGATAGATTTATGTTTAAAAAAATTGCATAAGAGAACTGGCATTTGTGCTTGGTTAATTGATGATTAGGCCTATTTTATTTTGTAGTTACTCAGTGATTTTAATTTATTTATCCAGAAAGCATAAATGTTTGTTTTAAAATACAAGAAAAACTTGAAACATTCTGAGAATAATGTCAATGCAATATTAAACCATTTTCGTTTTTTTTTTTTTTTTTTTTTCCACCTTTCACAAAATTTTGATTTTTATACTTCTACATCATGACTAAAATATTAGGAATCTATTTTTATTGTATATTTCCCACATTCTTAGAAATGAATTGCTTATATGATCATTTACACAAGTTCTACTTGCTTTAATGACAAGATTAGCTGTTTCCTTTGCAATGGGAAACTAATTCCAGGGTTTTTGTTTCAGAAAAAGTCATCACACATTCCTTCTAAGCAAGATCCAGTGAGGGAGTGAAACAAAGACATCATATAACAAAAAATCATATACTGATAAAAACAATACAAGAAATGCTAGTTTCTATGATTTTAAACGAAAAAATTCAGCATTAATTCATCATTACTTAAATTCTTTAAAAGAACTGCATATAAGCTTATTATTGAAAGAAGTCAGGATTATAAATACAGTTTGCTTTTCAAAAGAGAGTTAGTTATGGGTGAAACATGGCAAATGGCTAGTGTCAGCAACTGCTCTCGCTGCAATTTAGTCTTAAACTTCATTTGAGTTCTTCTTTTTCTATGAGAATTTCAGTTTAAGCTTATTAACATTTGTATCTTATTAAAAAGTGTGTTTTTAATATTGTATATTACTGAATACTTAAAATGTACGATATATATTTTTAGATTCCTGTAGATGCTTCCAGAATATAGTCCAAGTTATCCCATTGGCTTTAGCTAAATTTAAATAGAACTTTAATCATAATAATTAATTTCATATTTACTGTGTAACCACAGATGCGAGACATCTATTTGGCAGAGTGCCAAGAAAAGCCGATGCGTATGAAGGGAATAAGGGATTACGATTTCATATGGTTAGATATATTTCTTTGTATATTTTTTTATGGTATTGTTAAGCAAAATAGTGATCATTTTAAAACTAGTATGTTCACAAAATAAAGCTAATTTTCCAATTTTAATAATACACAAACAAGATGGATCCCGCAAGACTGATTGACTACACTATTATGGAAATGAATTCGCAGTCTTCTGCCGTGCGCAGAAGTGTCGAGGGGTCTTGCATCTGTGGTCAGACAGTACATACAATTATAAAACAGAGAAAGAAAAAAAAAAGCTAATACTTACCTTTTGGAGTATGAACTGTACTAACGACATCTAAATCATCACGATATTCTGCAGTTCTAAGCATATCAGCATATCTTTGAAGATTTAAATGGAGAATCTAATAATATTTAAATAATGTTAATTCTTCTTTAGTTTAATGAACAACAAAACATACACATAAAATTATAACTTATCCACCAAATATTTATTTTAAGATGTTTTATTCCATTGGCTAAGTTCATTCCATACCAGGATGCTGATCTTAAAAACTGGATTCAATACAAAATAGTGCAGATTAAAATTTATTCTTTTGTGATAAAATATATATCACTTGAATGAAATTTAAACTTCTAGCTATCTTATCAAATTAACATTATGTTGATAATTTATTGTAGATCTTAATTACTGTATTTCATATTTCTATTTAGTATGGCATAAATGAATTTATGAATTGGCAATTTTAATTATTCAACAACTTTCAATATATAAATATTTCATTTTCTGAAGATTATGAAATTTGTCCAAAAACTCTTGATAAAAAAAAAAACATTCAGTATCTCACTGCCACAGATACAGATAAAAATCAGTGGCGTCCAGTAGATGAATTACATTAAAAGTTGTTGCAAAGTATCTGGTAATACTTCAATACAAAACTTAATCAAAATACGAAATTAAAAATCTTCAATAATGGTCTTACCATCTGTAGTCCAAGTTCTATAAATGCTGTTTTATTTAGCAATTTTAAATTAAATAACTGACTGAAAAACAACAAAAGTTATAGTTTTGGAAGGCAAACAACAAAGAATACAGTAATTGAGAACAGATGAATTTTTTATTTTTTTATTTATTGGTTTTGGAATAATAATTATCACCTTAGCAGCAAGAATTTCATACGCAGTGCTGGCTATATTGGTTGCAATACATTGGTGATCCGCCAAGTTTTATCTAGTGATCTTTATTTATTATCAAAGCTGGCAGCTAAAGTGTTTAATTAAAATGTACATAAAGTGGCAAAACATTACTATACCTCCAACTTGAATTGAGTATCAGTGTCTTCAAGGGGAGTCAAAAATTCCTGAGAAAATATCTCAGAAAACATCAACCCTGCCAAACCTAAGTAAATACATCAGAAGGAAATTAGAAAGGGATACAAAAAAAATGAATATATTTTTTTATAGAAAAGTGTGAAACATTGTATAAGGTAAAGTTCCTAACACAGTAATGTGTGTGTGTGTACAGGGTTGTTAGCAAGCTGACTGCACATTGCAAGAATAGAGTAAAAACAAAACAAAAAAGTTTGATTCTTTGAGTCAGGTTTCAGAAGATTAATATTCTTAAACCTTACAAGTGATCAACTCACCTGGCCAATCAGAGAAAGGTAATCCTTTCATTTCCCAAAACTCCTCCTCAGTGATGGGCAGCCTTCTTAAAACATGATTGGGATAAAACTTTTCTAACATGATAGCAGCCTGTTTGATGGTAAGCTGGGGAGGGAAAAAAAAAAAAAAGAAGTCATAAAAAAATTGTAAGCCACTGCAACAAAGCAAACTCAAAGGTATCACAAAGGAGTTCTTATAATGGATAGCATCTGCCCAATAGATTATTTTTATTAATTGCAACTGATAAAAGGAATTCCAAGAAATTACTAGACAGGAACATAATACAAGCAAATTAAATGCTTCACATTTTCAGATCAATTTAAATTCACTGAAATCCAAATCAGAGCTTACAAGTGGTGTATCACTCATTAAGATACAATTTTAGATATTTAGATTGAATCTAAAACTTATGTGATAAACATCACATTTGCAATTTATAATTTAAAATTTTTCCTTGATAACTTCCAGATAAAGTATTAAAATTTTGTTCTCGTTCTCATGTTTGCAATTGCAATAAACATTTAGAATAAAAACAGTTTGGTTCTACTGAAATCAAGAGGCTATGTAAGATGGTTCTATAATTTAAAATATAATTAATATCTTAAAAGTTCCCTTTTGTATTAATCATCCTGACATTCATGATATTCTGCAATATATTGCTGTACAATATTGATTTTTTTTTTCTTTCAACCATGAACCACTTGCTTCACATCTGTTATTTTTTTATAGATTATTTCTTGTTGTGTGCAAAAATTGTAGACCACCCTAAGACCACCATTCAAATTAAAAATTATTATTCACTGAACTGAAACAATTTCCTGAATGTATTCCATATCTTTAATAATCGTAACATTCAAAGAATAGCTTTTAAAATAGATTTACATAAACTAGGGATTCCATGGCGTGCAAGACAAAATAGAATGAAGCTTTTAAGTTGTTCAACTTATATTTACTCATGAAAGACAGAATGATTAGTGATCTTATGAAGTAAACCATCTGTGGTCCTTCCATTGCCCAAAAATTAGCCCATCTATAATTACAATTCAATCCCACTGTTAAAAATAACTTAAAAATCTTTTTTATTTAGAAGAGTCTGAAACTATTAAACTTTACCTTTAACTCCCTTGATGTTAACTTAATCTTGGAACGAGCAGTTATGTTCAAACATGTCTGAAGTTCTCGTTTCCGTCTACAAAAGAAATTTTGCTTTTAAGTATGACAATTTATAATGAAACAAAATTTCCATTCTTTTGAAACTGTCAAATAATTTACTCCCTCCATCTGAAAATATGGTATACATTTTAATGTGTTCCCAGGATGCCCTTGAGAAGTCTAGATCCCACTTCAATTAAAATAATTTTGTATTTTGAATTTTATGAATAAATACCGTCAATACACTTAACCTACTTTTAACTGAAATTGAAATTTCTTCTAAATGTTATACCATATATTTGGACAAAAATAATTTTAAAATGTATACCATATTTTCGGACGAAGGGAGTATTTTTTTTTTTTATATAATAATTATTAGTTAATATACTTACTTATCTACTTTCTCTTTTAGTGCTGAACTTATATCCAAAGCTTCTTTTTCTATCTGTTTATAAACTCCTTCTTCCACTAAAGCTGCTGAGAAGGGTAAGAAGCACTTCTCCACAAAATTGCTGCAAGTTAATAAAAAAAGTCAATTATCAATTTCCTTATGAGACAATGAACATGAGACAAGTTGAGTGGGTTTTTCTGTTTAGTACAATAACAATCCAAGCCTGATTCTTTCATATTAATTGATAAAGATCGATCATTTTAAGATGGGTTTGCTAGATACTGAACTGAGTCTTGCAGAGTTTTAGATAATGTAACTGAACTTTATTTTAAGCAATTGAAATCTATTGACAGTACAGAAAGTTGTACTGTCATCTATCTGCTGAGACAATCACAGGAATGTGAAGAATTCAATGATTCCAGGAAATCTGTATGTAAATATCAGAGGTGGCCCAAATATAAGATAAAAAATTTAGCCTATTTAAACAAGTTATGAGAAAAGATGAACCGAGCTCATCAAGTTTTTGGGAATTTGAATATCAGTTTTTCATCGTATTGTCAGCAACAGTGGTCTAGACCAGGGGTCGGAAACCTTTTGTTGTAAGAGGGGCAAATATTTTATATGGGGATTACTGTGGGCCGCACTTGGGTCAAAAAGGGCCAAAATCTTATTTTAACAACCAAAAGAAAAAAGGAAATTCTTATTTTAATAACCAAAAAAAAAAAAGAAAAATCTTAAGACGCCCCGCGGGCTGCGGGTTGCCGACCCCTGGTCTAGACTGAAGACGGGAGATGTCAAGAGTTCTGATACTTGAAAGCAGTTTCTTAGAAGCAAAATAATTATTTTGGGTTTTTTCCTCCCCCCAGAAATTACATGATGATTCTAAATATCTTGACATTAAATAACATCTAAATATATTGCCTTTGTCGATTACAGAATTATACTTTGAGGATACACAATCAAATTTGAGATGGCTGTTAGTCTATTAAAATGTACCCAATAAAGTATAGATTTCCTAAGCAATATAAGACTGATCCTAAAGAAACAATGTGCTGGACCCTGTGAAACTCTTCCAATATGAAAGAAAGAAAACTAACAGAATTACTTAAAACTGATACAGAAAATGCACAGAATGAACAAGTATCCAGAGAATTCAGAAAATTTCTGAGACATATGGGAGGAAAAAAATTAGGAAAAATAACATCAAATCTTTATTCTATCTGTAATATCAATTGCTCTATATTCTTCTCTTCCCTTTATGAACTGTTTAAGTGAACTGTTGGATGGAATTGGAAATTCTGACAAGTGGATGAAAAAAACCTTGTCAAGAGATGGAGGTGGCTCATTTCCGATTGAAAATTTGATACGTATACTCAGTTAGTGACTTAGATTTGTATGGCTATACAATCCCAAAAATTATTAAATAATTTACATCTTTGTTGTATCTTTGAGCCTCTCAGATCTAATTTTACTTTTCAATTTATAAATTTGAAGTCTTATATATTTCTGCAAAATTTGATCTCATTGTAATACCCACAACTTGTCAGACTGGAAATTACATTATATTTACCTGTACTGAAGTTGAGGTTCTTTTATTATGTGTTCCATTTCATCTTTATAAGCGTTCAGTTCCTCCATTTCCATTTTGGCTTCAAATGCTGCCAGGGCTTGCTCTGGTCGTATCTGAAAGATACAGCTCACATTAATCAAAACCAAAATGACAAATATACCATTTTTTTTTTTAACGAAATAATGAAGCATTAAACTTGCCTGATAAAAGTAATTTGAAGCCAAACCAGGACCTGCAACTCTTTTTGCAACAAAACTATCACTAGCAGGCACTCGACCTCTCTTTTTGATAACAGCATGAAACATGAGAGTATCCCAAATCATACGGCACGATCGACGAGCAATTGCCACTAGAAATTAAAGACAAGACTTTGTAATTGTGTTTAATTGTCATTAAATTATTTCATATAAATCAAATCAGATACATTGTTCAACTGATGCTATCCTAGATACACATTTGTTTTCATGCCCATATATTTAACAATAATGGTATCCAAGATTGAAGCAAATCAAGTCATATATGAAAGAAGTAAACAGTTAAAGTGAAATGTATTAATAAAAAAACAGCAGCAATTATGATTTGATTGTAAGTATTCAAATAATTTAAAACTTCTACTTTATTAGGAGGAAGTAAATTTAAACTTAAAGGAGAATGATGAATATAAAAATTAGCATTTAACAATTGATCAGTTATATCAAATACTTTTAGGAAACTTGGCATCCAACAGGATAAAAACTTTTTTTTTTTTTTTTTTAAAGCTACCTATCCATTTAATCTTATAATTTAATCAAACTAAATTTGGGTATGTTGTTACGTTGAAAACTTAATAAAATAACACAAAGTAAATAATGATTTTACTAAAATTAAAATTAGAAAATACTAATTTGATACTGGATTAAAGTATAAATGAATTCAGACTCATAAGAAGTTCCCAATTAACATGACTGGTCTGAAACAATTTATGATAAAACCACACATTTCTAGATTAAAATCTTTTCTCTTCCCTTTAAATTATTCCTATAAAGATAGATGACAAAAATCCATTTTCAATGGTGAAAATCATATATCAGTATTTTTGAAATCCTATTTTCAAAATTTGATTACATTTTTTAGATCTCATTATTTTCAATCATTTGAAGTCCTTTCTAATTCCTTCAGCCTAAAGCTTTTCTTTCCTAGTAAAAGCAATCAAGCTTTTTGATTTAATTCATCCATCTACCATTTTCATGGCTTTATCTCTGTCAGTTTTCAATCTGTTATTGTTTTCTTGCTGTATGTGTGTTCCCAATTACAGTTTCAGTTTCTTTGTGAACAAGTAGGACATTTCCTTCTCAGACCCATACATGCAGGCTACATTTATGCAGCAAACTGATAAAAATGTGATTTGCCTTGTTCATAATTTTCATGAGTTGCAGATGTTAGAAGCCTTTTCTGTGAGATAGCAACATAATACTGCCAGTGAAACCTATAAACTTTGTTACACGAAGAGCCTTACAAAAAACTATAAACCTATATAAAATACCTATAATCTTATCTAAAGTTAATTTGGTGAAGGATAAGTAAATCACTGATCAGCAAATAGTTGTGGTTATTTTCAAAAGCCATGAACTTAATGAATTCACCCTATTTTGGTGATTATTTTTTATTTTGTTTAATATACGCGCACACACACACACGCACACACACACACACACACACACACAAAAAAAACAAAAAACAATTATTAAACAAATAATTCCATATTTTCTCAAAACTAAAAATAAGATTCCAAAACAACATTGAAATGCCAATTCTTATCTACAGCTGCATGAAAAGTTATGCTGATCTTTGAAAGAAACTTTCATTCTTTTCTTCCAATTGCCTTGGATCATGTCAAACCTAAAAACTTCTCTCTAGAATCATCAGTTGCCAACTACATACAGATTTCTACAGACAAATATTCTTTCAAAATGTGCACTTATTTGTTATGCTGCTCTAAGTATCATCTCTTCAAATGCTGCTTTATAATATTAAAGAAACAATTTCAGCTATAGGAAGAACTGTTTTTATAAGTTTGCTGTACAACTTTTCAAAAGTGACAAAGAAATCAGTATTGTATTAGATGGAATGAAGAAATTTTTGAAATCTTCACGTAGCAGGAGTAGGTGGTTCACATGAAACTGCAGAAACAGCTAAAAATAAATAGAAATTAAAATGTGAAATTTTCATATTAAACAGTGCAATAGATATAGCAATTACTTGGCCTTCATATGAAATTGCTCTTTACAAATTACAGCCCAATAACTTTGTAGAGTAGGAAAAACAAATTAGAAAAATAAACCTTAATTTAAGTAATATGCAGCATGATGAAAAATCCCTCTCCCTACAAAATTTAGTGAATATTTTCTAATTACTATCTTAATAAATAAAATGTTATTAAATTCAAACACTGTGTGATTCTTCTTTTTCCATTTTCGTTGAATTCATTCTGTTAATTGTACAATTAACTTATTCAGTTTGCGTAACTGAAACATTTGATGCTTACAATATGTATTTTTTTAATATTTTTTTTATTTCTTTTCTTTTGGTTCTAAAGCAATTTAAAATTCTTATGATTGATCAACGGACCAAACACACCATATTATAAACAGAAAATACTTTATAAAACTAAGCATATTACATGTTTCGAGGGATAACCCTCATCATCAGATAATGAAATACATACCAGGCCTTATAAGGGTCCTGAAAAATATGAATAACAAATATAGGAACATCGTAAACATTAATAATTAAACTCCATATATAACAATAATACTAAATCACTACAAGAACAATATTAATTTAGGCCATACTCCAATGCATTTAGTATTGAAACCTCATTATTATAACAATGATGCGTTCTGATAACTATCGATTCACAGAATTTTCTTAAAATAATCATCCTTTTCTTGCGCGTAAACAATACACACAATAGACGGTAATTAAAATTCTAATGTTTATAATCATCATGATTCAAAATAAGTACTTTATATTTTGAATCAAAATGTAACTGATAAGTCAATAAGGACTCTGTTTCAAAAGTAGATGAAAAATTAAAAACTAAAAGGAACTATCATTTGAGAGTAGGAAAATCAGCTTCAAGTTGGTTTTTACTTTCTCCTTTCTCTACCCATTTCCTTTTGTTACTGCTCCATCATAAGTGAGCATGGTTGTGAGTCATCTGATTTTTTTTTTTTTTTTTAAAAAAAGGACATCTTTTGAAATGGAAGGCACTATTTCTTACAAATGGAGTCCCCGGGGGCAAGATCACATCATAACAGAAGCCTATGAGTAGCTTTCTCCTTGAGTCTGTTTTATTGGAGTTGTTTTTTTTTTTTTTTATAACTTCAAATTTTTCAATTTTTATGTGCTACAGAAGGTTAAAAATAGGGTGACCAGACGTCCCGATTTTTAACAATTTGTCCCGCGTCCCGCGGCATTTTAAAAAAGTCCCGATTTTTTTTTTTTTTATTATTGAATTTCTTTCTTTCTTTGTTTGTCGAACTGGAGATTCCTTTTTTTTTTGGTTGTTGAACCTGGAGATTCCGTTGTTTTTTTGTTTTTTTTTGGTTATTGAACCTGGAGATTCTGTTTGTTTTTTTTTTTTTTTTTTTGGTTATTGAATCTGGAGATTCAGTGTTTTTTTTTTTGTTTTTTTTTGGGTCTCTCCCCCCTACCCCCCCGGGTCAATGGTGTCCCGCTTTGCCAATGTAAAAATCTGGTCACCCTATTAAAAAAAATAAAATAAAATAATCAATATCAAAAAATCTATCAATTTCATCCTTGTTTATTCCAAATTGTTTTATGTTACTCAAAATTTAATTGACATTTTACTATTTCCTGAATTGTCACAATTCAGCTTCACATTTACTATTGTTTCTAAAGATTTTAATTATGCTTTTAAATTAGAAACTTATTATGCTTTGCTTGGATCGCATAAAAGTTAAGCAAAAGACCTTTCATATTAGATCTTATGAAAAGTCCTTTTCAGGAAACATCAAATCTTCCTTAGATAATATGAATTTAAATACAGGGTGGCACAAAAGTCACTACCCATTTATCCATTTATTATTACAACTTATACTTTCTAAGTTATTGAACTAACTAACTTTCTAAGTTATTATACTGTCCATAGTGATTTCCAAACTTTGCATGTTCAAATTGTCTTCCCTCCGCACTGATATGTAGCTGAAGATATCCAGGAACGCTGAGACAAACGGCCTGGCAAAGTTGTCGATCTGTATTAATGTCATGAAAGGCTTGTTTAATGGATGCTTTAAGATTTTCCAGTGTTCTTGGTTTCATGGCGTACACCTCGTCTTTGACTAGACTTCCCCCAAAAAAGAAATCCATAGGAGTAAAGGCCTGTAGACCTTGGAGGAATTTCAATTGATCCTCTCCTTCCGATGACTTTCCTATGAAAACCTTCCTCGACATAGTTCAGCACAATGGTGGCATGCCATCATGTTGAAAGTACAAGGAATCAAAATTATTGTAATGCATCTGTAGTCCTGGAACAACCTACATTGGCAGCATTGAAATAATTCTGATCAGTCACAGTACCATCAAAAAACTATGGCCAGATATTCTGTGGTATGAGATTCCAACCCCATACTGTAACACCCGACTTCTGAAGATTGTAGACTGTTTTACGAGCTGGTAGCAGAGAAATAAAATAATCATTCCATTGATTCATAACTAAATTATAACGTTCTTTATAACATGTTTTCAAGGTAAAAATTCATTCTTCCTTAGTAAACACTGTTACAATAAAACAGTTGATTACAATGACTAGCAATGCACTCTTGCAGTAGACACTGAAATTGAAGCTCCACCAATTTCCAACATTCAGATTGCAAACAAGTGCAGATGCTGCAATTAAGGAGAATTTATAACAATGGGTAGCGACTTCTGCTCCACCCTGAAGATCAAAATGCCTCTTAATTTTAATAAAGACTTAATAAAAACTGTTATATTAAAAATAAATGTATACTAAGTCTCACCTGCAAATACTGCTAAAGATGACAAGGGACAAATAATACAAATCACAAAGAGAGCACAAATTGGTTGCAGACAGCCTTGGATAAGAATCCTCCAAATCAACATTTCCATGATTAGAAGCCATTTATTCTTTGATGGATCTGTAGTTTTATTAAAAACAAAATAAAAAGGCTTAATTATGAATGAAACTAATACTTTCAGTTCTTATAGTTAAATAATTCAGTTATTACAGCTTAAGATTGGCATTTGCAGTCTTTCAAATTATAAAATATATGTTTGAATCTAAAATTTGATAACTAAAATTTTTTTGGGACAAATTTATCATACAGTGATAGAAATTATTTGCAAATGACACCAATCTCATAATTGATATGATTAAAAAAAAATACTGAAGAATTACAACAATTTCATGAGGTTCTCGAAACCAACACTAACACTAATCATTATAATCACAACAACTAATCAGAAATGTGTAATAGATTTTACTGCAAATTGTACATCAACCAATTGATGCTTCAAAAGTTCACTCCACTATAAATGCTTTTCTTTGTAAATCCTGGGATCTACTTATCTCTGACATCTTATCAGTCCACGCCACAGTGTGAAGTGTTGAAGAAGATATCCTAGACTTCAATTTTAAAAATACTTACTCCGTTACAACAGTCCTCAGTTTCTAAAGGAAAACTATATCTAAATTGTAATCAATATGGTTTGTTTATATGAATGATCCATTCTCCACTTTTAGAATGAAATCAAATTGAACTTGAACTCAGTATCTGAAGTCTGAAAGTTACAATATCAATTAACCTTGAAAATAAAAAAACAAGAACAAAATTTGGAATAAAAATCTTTGGGCAGCACTCTGGCTACCACAAAAGGTATTTGACCACAAATATATATATTATATAACAAACCCTCTAATGGGTAAAAGGAAAGCAATCAATTCAAATAAGAATACCTTTTGAGTCGAGCTGAGACTCTGGGACGGATGTTTCAAGCTTGTTGGGCTCTCCTCAGCCAGAGCTACTCAGCCACATGGTAGCCTGAGTGCTGCCCAAGGATTTGTATTCCACATTTTGTTCTTGCTTTTTATTTTCTTGTTTTTGGTCATTGAGGGGTCACTGTTTACATCAATCAATCTTTTTCGGTAGTTTTAAATTTCTTTGAAGGCTGAAAATCTCTCTGTATCACAAGCATTTCTGTTCTATTTCACTATTCTGAAATCTATTTTTTTGCTGCACATTTCTAAGGAACACTTTTGTAGGCAACGATTATCATAAAATTTTGTTTTACACAAGAATCTGACAAATCCAGTTCAAACAACAATCTCACTGAAATTCTGAGAAAGTGCTCTTTTATTTTCTCTTCATAAATAATGAATTGTAGAGCAATTAAAAAAATTAGGAATATTCAATCTGGTTATTAATTAGTAAAGCTTCTTTAATGAAAATAAACTTTTAACTACTTACCGGGCCCATCAAAATCATATATCAAAATACACACCAAATGGAAAAGGAAAGTAACTACAGGTACCCTAAAATTAAGTGAAAAAAAAAGCACTTCAGTGATAATACTATCAAAATTTAATAAATAAAAAGTAGTTCACATCCAAATTACATCTTAAACTTTAAATTAAATCATTAAAAACCTATTTAAAACCAAAACTGTGAATGTAATTTATGACTGCCACAATTTATAACTCACAACCACTACATTCAATCAAAATACTTATAAACATTTCAATTTGGCTAATATTTCATTGATAACTGCTTCCCACTGTCGCGCAACACCAGCTTTCTGATTTTATCAATACTTAAGAACCAGAAACGCAGAAAATAATGAATATCTTAACTGTATCAAAATTACTTTGATTTCTGAATTAGAAATTAAGAGATAAGTTTATCTTTCTCTGGTATCTAAATCTGTTTAAGATTAAATTTTTGTGGCTTAATATTCAATTCCTGATTTACTTTCATTCATTAAGGTAACAATTAAAAAAATTATTATTGTTTTTATCATAAATGGGCCAAAAATTTTGAGGAGTTAAAATTATAATTAGTGCATCAAATTCTTAATGGTATAATTGTTATATGTTGTATCTTCTGCAAAAAACACTGATAAATTTCTCAAAAAACTTAGAAAATAATTACGTAAAGAAAACAAATGCGATTAGTATTTTAAAAAGCAAATAAATTAATACAAAATAGAACAAACAGAAAAGACTCCATGAATGAATACTATGGAAATGGTGTACAAATTAAAGTGTGGGAACTGCAATGAAAATTATTACAAAAGTACAGATAGAACACTTAAGAATATTAGAACATGTAAGTGCTTATAAAAATAATATGATAAATGTGTTAGATTGGGCCGATTACTGTAGGGTTTTAGGCCATAATGCAGACCCTACAGTTGATATTTTGTTCCACGTAGAAGATGAGAAGATAAGATTAATGCGAGAACCATGCAGGAATAAAAACAAAGTTTTAAAAGTTAGTGAAATAGCTTATGAATGGTTTAAGAATATATCGGAAGTAAATAAAAAGGAAGATTGTTTTTTATAACTTAGATATAGATATGCTTTATGTTTTTGGTTGTTTATTCATGGGATTTGAGTTGCATTGTAGGTATACTGTTTATTCACAGGGTTTACACTTATATTATTTTGTAATGAGATGTAGATCATTAACAAATTCCTGTACAGGAAAAGGAATTTTCCTGTCCTGATGATCCTGAAGATGATCTCTGCAAAAAGAGATCAAAATATTGATAATAAACAAGTTAGGAAAGAAGAATGTGTGTTCTTGCGTTTGGAAGAACACAATATGAAAAGGAAAATTTTGGAAGCTATACTACTCCAAAATAAATTGAAGAAGAGTAATTTTTTTATGAAGAGATAAAGGAGTAGAATTAACTCCACAAATATTGGAAATATTGCTTAAAATAATGCCCCTTAGTGAAATATATTGTCTACAACAATTGTCTCGCACACACACTTATTAAAATTGTCTATGTGTGCTAAATTCAGTTTTGTTTTATTATAATATTGTTAGGTTTTCGACTGCCATACTGAAGCATAGTTATATGAACTGTTTGTTTTAATTTTGAAAATTTATTTTTGTGTACCGTCTTCTTCTGAAGAAGATGCTTCTCAAATGAAATAAATGCAATTATGTGTTATTATATATTGTTTAATTTAGAGACCTCGCATCCTTTTCCATGATTGTCATCATCCATCTTCATATGGGATCTTAAAGTATACTCAAACAATTATCTAATTTAATCTAGAATTAACAGACAATCAGTAATAAAGATAAACACGTGTTGTTTACTATCTATGACATCACCCACTAATTTTTTGATTTACACTAGTAAATTTTATTCCATGTTTAAGGAATTTAAGATTACAGATGCTTCTCAAAGGAAGCAATTTTCATTTCTAAATCATTAATGCATCCCAGGACAACAATGCCCTAAATTTTACTATCTCCCTTCATCTGGAAATTTCTCAAAGAACTCACTTTTATTAATATTGCACAAACATTTTACTGTAAAAGTGGTGACATTAAACAACTTTCAGAGAATGCTTAGATCTGTTTAAAAATGTCTGTATTATTTATATAGTGTTTTAAATTTGACATGTAAGTTAAAAATAAAATAATTTCATTGATAAATGTAAGTTTTTAAAAACAAGAATAATACTCACCAAACAGGTGCAGCAAGAGCAATAATTATAGAAAATCCTGAAACTATTAGGCAAATAATTGGAAAAAATAGAACAATTGCTAAAGTACCGCAGATGCCCTTTAACACATAGTTCCATACACGGTTTAAATGTCGAGAAAACCCTTTTCCGATGAAACCTGAAAAACAATAAAATAATAATGCAACTCTCTTCACAGAAATGTAAATCCTCTGAAGCAAAAACTATAAAGTGATGCAATGTAATTAATTATTAAAAGCATGCATTTAAATAGGAAATTTGTTCCTATTTAAAAGTTATCAGTTTAACTGAGACAGAAAACAAACTGCAACCAATGAAAAAACAAAAAGCATAAATAATAAAAACCAACTATAACATTGTAAAAAAAAATAATTTACGAAAAAAAAAAAAAAAAAAAGATAATTTGAAGAAACAATTCTGAAGTGGCACCCAAGATGGTTTGGCAAAATTCAGGTGAACAAGATGGCCAAGGTGAAAATGTTTGTGGCATAAAGATGAAAGTAACCTAAAGCAAATTTTTTTTTTTTTTTAATATGAAATGTTTTATTTTACTTTTAATGTAAGTGAATTAAGAACTCAATTTAAACCAAATCACTTGGATATTATTATTATATTTAGCATTTCAGATTCCCCTAAAGGTGTGCCTAAGGAGAATAGATCCATAATAATATAACAAAATAAAAACACTAAACTGCTAATAATGCCTCTACTTGAAACAACTGGTATAACCAAAGAAATATCTCCATTGTAATTCAAGAAATATTATTGCTACTTCAAGAAGCTCAAGATAATTTGGATTATAGTAGTCCAAAATAAGTGGACAGCAGCCTGGATAATAGAAAATTAATTTTAATGAACAATATTGTGTACTATCATTAAAAAATGTTCTCCCTCTTTTTTTCTGAGGATTTCAGGTTAAGAACTGATCTAAATTGAAAACAAAATCAATTGGCTACTTTCAAATGAAGAGGCCAGAAGAAAGTGCTTTAAATATTCTATTCAAGGCTTTCATTCATTCTACATAAGGTTTCCCTAAGATTACCAGCCAAAAGGACTCCCCTAAAAAGTTATTGGACAAAGATGAATATTAAAATGAAATTAGAACACTCGGAATGGAAATGAAAGAACAGTTAATGAATAAAGAAAGATAAATGCTTCACAGAGACTTTCATGGAGATATGTGATGGAATTTAATAGTTTCAAAATTCTCTATATACCACAAGGGAAATAGAAGAAATAGCCTGCAATTACAGCTTATAAGTGGACACAATATTATGAACACCCATATGAAAACTGGCCATAATTCATTTGCGCAGCAGAGCCTCGCCATCAAGAATAGATGTCTGCCACCTAGTGGCCGTGAGGGCAGAGCATCAGTCGATCAGCAGCAGTCGTTCGGGTTGCATATGACAATTGTGCTAGCAGTGAAACATCATTATGTCCAACATCTCAGACTTTTAAAGAGGCATGATCATTGGAGCGCACCTCGCTGGAGCTTCAATGACAAAAACAGCCAACCTTGTAGGTGTTGAAGAAGTACTGTGTCAACTGTTACGACAGGCTATACAAAACATGATAAGAAGTCATCTGTGAAAGAGAACAGTGGGTAAAAGCCAAAGCTCACCATCGGTTATACATGGGTGTTGGAGCAGATAGTGACCCGACAGTACAAGACAACGGTCCCAGATAACCTCCAATATAAACAACCATCTCCAGGACCCCATATCAACCAAAACTATCCAATGGAAACTGCATACTGTGAATAGTAAAGCGGCTATTCCTAAACAATTGGTGACATTGCAGAATGCGTTGAAGGGACAGCAATGGTGCGACGAGCACACACATTGGACACAAAAGCAGTCGGGACACGTCATTTGGTCTGACGAATCTGCATTTACATTTTAGACCAATGGATGTGTTTAAGTGTGGAGAACTTCCACAGAAGCGTTTCATGTTGACTGCCTCCTTCCTACTGTTAACTCCACACTTTCTGAACTAGAGACTGCTCTGCACAAGGAACGGCTATGTATTCCCTTGAACCTTGTGCATGACCACTATTTGTCCATCCCATATCGGATACAAGCTGTAATTCCAACGAACACCCTAATAATAAAGATATTGTGTCGTTTCACAGGTGTTCATATTATTTTGTTCATCCACTGTATTATGGTATTTTGAAAGAAAGTTGAATTGCATTATTTATCTCCATATAGTAAGTGTTTTTATCACTATCATCTGTTAGCAAAGAGATGAAAGTGGTAAAAACTTTGTGTTATGGCAATTAAGCCATAACACATTTCCAAGGTTAACCTTGTATAAATGAAGTTTTCCAACTCAGAACAATTTCAAGAAACTAATTTGATGTAACTATTTTAATGCAATTTGATGATGCAGAATTGATGACCTATTAAAATTAATATAGGCTAACACAGTGCTAATTCCACAGTCAGAGGGAAGTGGAATAGGGAGAGGGGTGCGACAAGGATGCCCTCTATCACCTATGCTGTTCAACATCTACTTGGAGGAGTTAGTGAAGAATTGTTTTCAGAACATGGGAGGGGTGATAGTAGGAGGAAGAAGAATAAAGTGCATAAGATTTGCTGATGATATGGCATTGTTAGCAGAAGAGGAGATGATACTAAGGGATATGCTACTGCAGCTGAATGACAGCTGTGAAAAATATGGAATGAAGATAAATGTAAACAAGACAAAGACTATGGTTATCGGAAGAAAGACAAAGAAGATAAACATAAGTATTCGGAATGAGACATTGGAACAAGTGAACAACTTTAAATACTTAGGGTGTACTATAAGTGGTGATATGAGCTGCTGCCAAGAAGTCAAGAGGAGGATAGCAATAGCAAAGGAGGCTTTTAATAGGAAAAGGAGCATCTTCTGCGGACCTCTGGAAAAAGAACTAAGGAAGAGACTAGTGAAGTGCTTTGTGTGGAGTGTGGCATTGTATGGGGCAGAAACATGGACATTACGACGCAGTGAAGAGAAACGACTAGAAGCATTCGAAATGTGGATATGGAGAAGAATGGAGCATGTGAAATGGACAGACAAAATAAGAAATGAAGCTGTGCTAGAAAGAGTGGGTGAAGAAAGAATAATGCTGAAACTGATCAGGAAGAGAAAAAGAAACTGGTTGTGTCACTGGCTGAGAAGAAACTCCCTAATGAAGGATGCACTGGAAGGAATGGTGAACGGTAAAAAAGTTCGAGGCAGAAGAAGATTTAAGATGATCGACAACATTGTGGTAAATGGATCTTATGTGAAGACGAAGAGGAAGGCAGAAAATAGGAAAGATTGGAGAATGCTGGGTTTGCAGTGAAGGACCTGCCCTTGGCAGAGAACTATGAATGAATGAGTGCTAATTATAAATAATGAAAATGCAATTGGAAGTGAAGTAAAAATTAAAGGATAATGTACTTACAATTTATTAAATTTCATAGTTTCCAAGATTTCTTTTTATTATATATAGTAAAATGAAATATAGATATGTATTTTCCCCTTACATATATTTACATATACAGGATGTTCCAAAGTTAGATTGATAAGCTTCGACTGGCTATCAAGGACACCAAAACAAGTAATTTTAGCACAAGATGGAATCAAAAGAACATTGTATTAGCATGAGTGACAAATTTACAGCAATTGTTCGAAGTATTGGACATTTACTTCAATATAAAGATTGCACTATCGGTTCATGGATTCACATACTCTTAAGGGCATATTTGAAGAATAACTTGTACATGTGCAGAAGTGACCATCACTCTTGTCAGCAGATTGGACATGGGTTTATTGACAAAATTACTTTGTCTTGGTGTCCTTGATAACCACCTGAAGTTTGTCGGTCTAATTTTGGGACATCTTGTGTATTCCTTTTTGTTGTTCAAATAATGCTTCAGAAAAATTACTTTTGTCAATACTATCTACCAAAAACTTGCAGAATTTATAGTTGCTTAGAATTATGTTCAAAAGTATTAAATCATATAATTACATTTTTAATTACAAGTTTCACTAGAAATCATGAGAGAAAATGGTTAATTAGAACTGATAATGTAAGCTATTTACTTTCCAGAAATTTTTGATTAATTCAAATGAATTTTAGATCGAGATTGAAGGATATGTGAGTAATTGCAAAGTTTAAAAATGGCAACCCATCTTAATAAAACAAGATGAAGGAACAGCAAAAAGAGCTAAATCTGACATGAGCCTGCTCAGCGTGAGATAAAGCAAGTGCAGAAACTCAAATTTGGCGCAGCAGAATATCATTAAAGGCTAGCAAGAGTATCATTTCAGAATCAATGCCATTACTTAAGCTGTCACTCAGAAAGAAAAGAACAATCATTTGGCTAAACATTTCTACCCCGTATTAAGAATGTAAGTAATGAAATTAGGGCTTATGAGAATATCTCAAAAGGTGAATGAAAGAGAAATGAGTGACTTGGCACTATGATAGCCTAATCTAATTTAAAGGCCTGATGCTGAATAACAATTACAGCTGCTTTTACTTCTGATTTATTGATTATACAGCCATTCAAGATCTGTGCCTCCTTAAATAATATGAGGAGTGAAAGGCAGAGTAGCAAAAGATTAACTGTTACCGGACGAGGAATGACACTTGTCATAAGAGGAGGATCCAAATGCGTCTGGCACGAAGGCTTGAATGAACTTGACTATGCTGTTCTGAGTACGAAGCCCTGTATTATCAAAAGTAACCCTCTGTTGTGGCTGGAGAGCTGAAAATAGATTAGAGGTTGTCAAGTGCAAAAGCTCCCAAGAAAGAGCTGGTGTTTAAATGCGATCCTGCTGGCAGTTAAATGGAGAACAGTAAGGCAAAGATCTTCAGACTTTTTTTTTTTTTTAATAAAATAAGATAAGCATAAGCCCCCTTTAGATAAGAATCTTAATCATGTGGCTTGGCATCACAAGCTGGATACGAGTAATTTCATGTAAAAAAAAGGCTTTCAAAGGACTATTGAGTTCAGGTGATCTTGACTCCTGTCTAGCATTTGTAGTTAAATGAGATTAATTTTAGTCTTGTTTAATTTTAATTATTCCCATATTTCTGGATAAAGATATCTATATTCCTCCAAAAATAAAATAAAACACTGTTGACAAATTTTGATTACTGCAGTTTGTGTCAGTATTCCACATTTGAAATACAAAAATGAACACCTTAAACCTAAATACAATATGTTTCAAATATCTATAGTGATTCTTGTTCGGCAGCTTAGTAAGTGACAAGTAGATTACAGATTACAACATTAGTAAGCAATTAGGATAAACTAAGGATAAACTAAAAAAAAAAACGAGTTAAATAAAAAGGAAATGATAGTCAAGTGTTTTTAGAAGCATTTTCTTAATTTCTTCAGTCATAGCTTCAGTTTGTTGCAATTAGACTTAGATTAATTTTAACTTCACTGATATTCTTGGTTAGATCAGTGTAATTTGATGAATGTTTTCAACAACAATTTCAGAGGCTTCAGGTCAACAAAAACTTCTAAGTTTCAAAAATTGTGGTCCTAGGACATTCCTCAAAAGATACCTATTCTACATATTCACTTTCTAGAATTTATTATTTGATTATTCTTAAAATAAACAGTTTTTTGTATATCGCAACTAGCTGATATAAAAAATATATTTTTTGTGATACTGTAAAGTGAACTGAAATTTTCATCTTCAGCTACTCTTTAAGAATTTTATTAAAAATAAATTAAAAAAAAAATATAGGCAAGATAACTTTTTTTAGAGATTGGAGAAAAGTATGTATATAAGTGAAACCATTTTACAGCTCTTATTTAATGATATCAAATTTCACTGGATGAACTATTGCAATTCTTTTGAATCTTCAATTTTAAAGACATTATTGAATCAAAAATAATCATTAAATGCTACTTTGAATGTAAAAATTATCATCAAATAAAATCGTCAAATCGTCAAATTGTGCTCTACAAAATAGCTATATACTCTGAGAACAATCCTCAGCCAGTCTGAAAGTTGAATAATAAAGGAGACAAACAAAAATATCTTTGATTGTAAAACAAATATGTATTTTTTGTTTTAAAAATTAATTTGTCTTCATACCAAAAATTTCAAGTAGAATAAAATTCCCTGTAGTTGTATAATTCCGTTGCCAAAAAAAAAAAAAAGTTAACCTTATTTGACAACTGCCGAAAAACAAGTGTGCAGATTGGAAACTGGTTTTCAATAATCATAATTCTATCCTGCTATGATTCTTACCAATGATACAGAAAGGAAATAACACGAGTGCAACTATTACAATGTTGAAGATAGAAGTATCAGTACTGAAGATGGTTTATTATTATCTATGAAGACCAAAGAGACATATCTTAAATACGAAGGCTGTTCAATAATGAAAGACCATAATTTTTTTACTCTCACAATTTTAGTAGTACAACAATGGTTTTGTGATGTATTGTTGGTGTAACGCATCATCTATGACATCAAAGTTATGTTCCACAGGTACCTTCCAGTTTTGACAGGCGGCATTTGATCACATTGAGTCGAGTGTAGTTTCGCCTACGGTACAAGTTGAGTCAAGAAAAATAAGTTGCTACATTGAAATGTTGTTTGTGTCTTAAGAAATCATGTGCTGAGGTTTATTCAATGTTACAGCAGGCTTGCAGGAAATCTGTACTTCCCTACTGTACTGCTCAGTGGTGGTATAAAATGTTCAAAGATGGAAGGCAATCAACATCAAAAGACACCAGTCCTGGGGCTCCGGTCACAGCTCTTACAGAGGTCAACATCAACACTGCCATTGCAATTGTGAGAGAAGATCGATGATTCAAGATTACAACAGCTGTCCAAGATTATATATATATATTTTTGGTGCTTGCCATACATTGTTAAGAGAAAATATGCACATGAGACATATTTGTGCTCTGTGGGTTCCAAGACTGCTTACTCCCAAGCAAAAGGATGTTTGCATGCAAGTGTGTGTGGAGCTCAAAAGAATAACAGAGGAGGACAATGCAGAGTTTCTTTCAAAGATAACTGAGACGAGACTTGGCTTCTTCATTTTGACCCTAAGAGTAAGCAACAAAGCTCACTGTGGAAATCTCCATCACCAACGCCAAAGAAAGCCAAAGTGGTCGCATCTGCAGGTAAAGACTCTTGTCATTGCATTCTTCGATATTCAAGGAATGATTTACCATCATGTTGTACCACCACACACAACTGTAACAGCAGAGTTTTACAAAAGTGTATTGAAGACCCTTAAGGACCTTATCAGGTGAAAACGATCACATCTCCATGCCACAGGATGGATGTTGCACCAGAACAATGCACAATACATTGCAAATGTAGTCATGGAGTATCTCACCAAAATCAATGTAAAGTGTGTTCCTAGTCCTCCATACAGCCCAGACATTGCCCCTTGTGATTTCTTCCTGTTTCCTCAATTAAAAAGAAAATTTGTAGAAGGTGTTTTCAATCTTCACAAGCATTGGTAAAGGTTTCAGAGGCGATTCTGAAGGATCTGTCAAGCAATGGCTTTCAGTTAATCTTCGATGACTGGCAGAAACTCTGGGATAAATGCATTGCAACAAATGGGGACTACTTAGAGAAAGACCACCAGAAATTGGAGGATGACTGAAGGTGTGGAGTCAGAAAAAATTTATGATCATTCATTATTGAACAGCCCTCGTATGTATAATGAAGAACGGCATCAAAATTGCAAATCCTCATATTAATGCAATGTTGAGGCTTACTTATATCTTTAGGCTAAATAAGAGGGACACATTTTTGTCAATCAAATATGAGGAGACAAGCAATTTTATATTCAAGAAAGGAAATAAGTAGGAGAAAAAAAAAACTAATCAAGTTAGCTCCAGAAATTTAATCTAGATCCAAGCATGGCATCAAAAGTCTAGACTGGGCATCTAGAATAACTATTTGATCCTTACCAAGCTATTTGATAGAAGTCAAAACCAAACTAATTTTACCGACATTTTGTAGCATATGACACATTGTGGAATTTCAACATGGATTCTGACACATTTGGCCTTTTTGTAAATGAAAAAAAGATTATCAGAGCATCCCCAATAGGACAATTTTGTTTTTGATTGAAGTTTAACCCAGTTAGCAAAAATTTCAACTGCGCTTTAAAATCGGGTTTAATAGCTGAAGTGGTAAAGAGCACATATATATAGTCTGGAGAAGTTGGATTTTTGGTTATCTCTCTTCCAAACGGTTTCTAGGGTTCACCAAGCTTTCTCTTAAATGCATACTGGATTCCTTCCTGGAATTACGGGGAAGGAGGGGAGAAGGCACTGGACTAGCCCTCCAATCTCACTTAATCCCATTGGCTGGTTACTTTTAGTTGCATGAGATCACATTTTAGTCTTGATTTAAAAATTCTTATATTTCTGGATAAAGATCTGTATGTTCATTCAACAATAGAACAGAACACTGTTAAGACAAAATTTGATTACTAAAACTTGAGTTACTATTCCACATTTGAAATTCAAAATTGAATATCTCCTGGTGCAAAATAAAAAGATAAAGGGCATCTTCAATCACCTTGGATTTGTAGGATTCTTCACTGATACTTTCCACATTCGTCATCACATTGTGATAGGCATAATAGGATTCTTTCATTGTCTTGTGGAATTCTGGAATAATGCGGCGCATATTTTTGTCTAAGTGCTCCCATTGTCTCTTTCCATAGGTCAGCAGTCCAACCATAGTTGCTAATGCAGCACCCAAGGAAGCAACAGTAGCAGACACTGAGCCACCGCCTGGAGCTGGAGTTCTAGCTGCAACACAGTGGATGAAGTAATTCAAAGGCTGTCTTGCCAAAGGATCCACATTGTCCTGGGCCAAGATATATTCAATGATCTTCTCCTTAGGATTGAACTGACCAAGGGAATTCAGTCCCAATCGATTGATAGCCAAGTGAATTTTCTGATCCTCTTCCAGAATGAAAAGATTTTCTTTGTTCATATAGTAATCACCAGTTTGAATCATTGCCTTCAATGGCACTAAGCCTACGATCTGGGATCCTGTCACAGCCAAGTTCAATTCCATTGCATCTTTAACCACTTCTTCATAGACCGTATACATTGGCGTTACATCAGTATCAGTGAGG
>JAFIDM010004315.1:66405437-66436243 GCA_023159025.1 Thereuonema tuberculata | reverse complement strand
AAAATATGCGCCGCATTATTCCAGAATTCCACAAGACAATGAAAGAAGTCATTCCTATTATTGATGCTGATACAGCTGCTTTTAGTGATGTCATGGAAGCCAGCAGACTTCCAATGAAGACACCTGAACAGATTGAAGTAAGGGATACTGCTATGCAGGCAGGCCTCAGGAAAGCTGTGGATGTGCCAATGAATCTGGCTCATATTGTTAACAGGAGCTGGGAAACCTTGGTTGAGTTAGCAGAAATTGGCAACATTAATACAAAATCTGATTTACTGATTGGAGCCCGTTGTTTGGAAACTGCTGTTTGGGGTGCCTATCACAATGTGATGACGAATGTAGATAAAGGGCATGTTGTAAGAATCATCTAGAATCATCTAGAACTTAATGCCCTTTGATGATGAAGTTTCTTCCTACGTTGGACAGTGGATGATTTCATGTAATTTACTATTTTTTTACCTTCTTGCTCAGTAAATAGTATTTACCATAGATGATTCCCTCCCACAACATGAGATTACGAACAATAAAAAAGGTGTTTTGCACATCTTTCAAAATGTTGAATAACTTACAACTTGAGTGTTTTTCATTATTTAGGAAGCCGTTTTATAAACTTTAGTAAAGAATTCATGGAATTTTCTAAAGACGTTTGTGAAGTTTTTTCATATGAAAGTGCTTTCAGGATAAAATTACTAAATGTTTTCCATGATCAAACATTTTGGCTTTCTTTCATTTTTTCTCATCATATTTTTATCTCTAACCACCGTGTTTAATTTCTTTTACAGATATGACTGCTTCATAAGTAAAATCAATGGCAAATATTTATTGCAAGTATGGTTGCTTTATCTTTTCATATTGAATATTACCAAAACTAGCAAACTTAAGTTGTTTTGCCTTCTTCGTTGATGGTGAAATTCATTGAAATACAGAAGTAGATCATACATCCAACAAAATGTTAGATGCTTACGATTCAGAGGTTGAAATATAGACTACTATAAAGATCTTATACCACTGACTGACTTACACCGTTCCACATCACATGAATCTCCCTCAAGTGTTATAGATGATTAAGAAAAAATTAAGAAAGCTTACTGTGAAGTCTAGATTATGAAGACTTTGCTGCTGAGCGAATATACTTGATGGACAAAGCAAGGAAAAGCTTCAGTGCCAAAATATAGTTATGATAAAAGCTAGTCTTCTGTAAATCAGATGTTCTTAAAAAGATGATTTTAGAACAATTGTGTTAGTGTGAATTATCGAAAGATGTATCAACACTTTGTAAATATATAAAATGCAAAATTCAAACAATTGTAAGCAATTTCTTGTGCTGGAAAAATACTATAATCATTGTACACTAAGCAAGTTTGATGTTGAGCCACAACATTCATAAGTGTAAGAAAACAGTGCAGAGGAATAAACCATGGAATACAAAAGTGTCTTGAGACCTTCAAAAAACCAGATTTACAATTAGACATTGTATTATTCCCTCCTTTTCAGTGATTTAATGCCAATTATATTTCACATGTCCATTACATTTTACTTTTGCTTGATTCTAACACAAATCTTTTAGTTTTGAAGTTTGAAATAAATAACTCAACATTATTGTAGTCTTTTAATTATACAGGCTAATTTTTTTATGTAATTTTAATTCAATTTTTTAATTTATTAAAATGATAAGCATATTATATTTATAAATTTATATTAGAACGTGATATTTTGGCCTAGAAAAGCAAGAGTCTTCAAATCAGTCAGTCTGTATGTAAGTGTTCCCACATCCTAATAACTTTTGAATCACTCGATGGATCTTTTTGCAACTTGATGTGTTTTAACTAAGAAAGTGCCTATGAGACACTAGGGCTATTTCCCATATCGCTGAAAAGAAGATGGAAGAGGCCTTTCTCGTCCTAACGTTTGGGAATTGTCGTCAGGTCTAAGAGGTAAGTTAGGAGGTTGTATAAATAGATCGTCAAAAAGCAGACAGGAGAGAGATAGGTAGGTTTGGTTGGGTGGAAAAACTGGCGAACCGAAGAGAGATCATTGTTTTGAAACTGTGCTGGGAAACAGAAGTCATTTCCAAATTTGGTGGAGGCCAAGGCAATCATTTAGATTGACAGAAGTTGAACATGCTTTGAGAATTTGGACACATTCTTCAATGTTTCTGAAAATGTAGGTAGAGGGTCGAGATGGCTTTATTCCAGACGGAGTGACTGGGGAGGTTAGTGTGGCTGGCGACAGAGATAGTTTTTCCGTTTTTGATGTCTTGTTGGTGTTTGAGCAGGCAGTTGCCAAGGAAACATTAGTTTGACCAATGTAATGTTGACTGCAGCAACACTGAATGAAATAGATGCCTTGTTTTTGGGGGGGAGGGAGTGGGATCTTTAAGGTAGGATATGATGTTTCTGATTTTGTTGGGGGAAATAGGGCGAGAAAAACTTTTGGGAGAGCATTGTTGAAGGGAGTGGTGGACGTAAAGTGCAGAATCTGTTGTTGTTGGCAATATTTTTAATATATTGCAATTTTTCTTGAAGGACTTCGTTGGTGGAGGAGTGGGAAAGGGCATGTTTCATGAGGGTACGAAAAGACGGAGATAGCCGAGAAGGGTGATGGCAAGATTTGGCATTCAGATATAAGTGTGTGTGTGTGGGGGGGGGGGGGTTTCCAGTAAATTTGGTGGTGAGGAAAAGGTCTTTTCATGGTAATTTAAACACCTAAAAACAGGAGGGATTGGTGAAGGACGTGCGAGTGTCAACGTTGTTGAGGTAAACCAAAAATTCAGAGTTTGAGATGGTCATGGGGCCATACAGCAAAAACATCATCAAAACAACGCCACATATGGGTTTAATGACTGTCGATTGTAGGGTGGCTAACTTTCAAGAGATGAAGACAATTCCCAAACTGTAGGAGGCAAAAGGACTCTTCTATCTTCTTCTCAATGATGAGGGAAATATCCCAGTCTCATATGTTATAACTTCGTCCACAGTCACATTAGGACTACATTAACTAAGAAAGCTTAACGTGTGACACTGAAATAAAGTGTATAACACACGTGTTGATAAAATAGCAGAAGAGATATATTATCCAACTAAGCATGTTTCATCTTCAGGGGACAAAATTGCATCTAAAGATGACAAGATAACATACATGATTCCCTTGCTGTGACCACACATTTTGTCTACAGTCCTACATGTATGCACAATCCTTGAAGATGGAACAAACTTAAGTGTTATGAAACTGAAGGATAATATTACCTATACTTTATTTTATCAACAAGTGCGTTATACATTTTCCTTTACTTTTGTATGTATATTTTAGGACATAAGATAATCTAAATTTTATATCCTCAATCTTTTCCAAGTACATAGTTGTTGAGAAATTAGCCGCAAAGGTGGCAAAGTATTAGAGGGGAAACAGTATTGTCTAGCAATCAGTTTTAATCCATTTAATCCAGTTAACAATGGATTTCTATGATCTTAAACAATTTAAGGAAAATGGACTAAGTTCTTTAAGGAACTTATAAGTTTCTTTAAGCTACTCTAATTAAACACTATAACAAGCATATAGCTGATTTACAAATACAATATATAATTTTATTTGTTTTAATTTCGGCACATTGATGTATTACACAATACTGGCATGCAAAACAGTCATTTTCTGGTTTGTAGAACATATTTTTGGTTGAAACTGTATGAGTATGGATGCTTGTGGGAGGGAGAGGGGTCAATCTGAGGACATCAGTCTATTATTTAATATCCTACTTATTTAAAGAGTAATAATTTTCCATACCTGAGATTTGATTTTACTCTATCTACATTTTGTTTTGTTTTACTGGACGGAATCACAATGCCTTTAAAGTAATTCAAAAAACAATACACTAATCTAAATCAGATTCCAAATTCTTTAGTTTAGTCATGCTGTTTAGATCAGACAAAATTTTAGTATTTTTAGAACCATTTTAAACGATCCTTACAGGACTAATCATTACATAATTTTTAAAGTGTTTGGGTTATGTTTCCATACTTGATTCAACTTTTTAATATATGATTTTTTTTTCTTCTTACAGCTATTTGGTTAGTTGCCAAAGCATTGCAGGAAAAATTACCAGAATATAAGTAGCAACTATCTGTAGAAGTTTTATAATACTTCTAAAAATAAATTTAGCTTGTGAAAGTTTTGCACTGATTGCATTATTATTCTGTATGACAAACAGTATTGCTATAAATTTACAAATATTTTCTTTGAGATTCAAAAAGAGCAAATGCAAGATAATAAAGCAATTAAATGTGTCATTAGATTAGGAATAATAAGAATTAAGGAATGGATTTTAAAACTCTGAAGAGCAATGCCATCAATGCCAAAAAGAAATGTCACCTGATGAAATCATTTCAGATCATTGTCTCAAGTTAGAGTGTGGAAGTACATAGGATAAAATGGAAATGCTAAATATCCTTCTGGTGCCTTGTTTCTGCAAACAATTAGACCCATTCCACCCCCTTAACCAATCTTGGATACAGTGAATTAAATACATACTGTCAATTGCATGATAAAATTGTAAATTTAACTAAAAATGGGTTCGAGATAATGAGAAAGGAAAAATGTTTAAAATAAAATCAAAGAAAAAGAAACTCAAGGTGAGTTACATGAACATATTTTCAGTGATGAACAAAAAATAGAAAAAAGGAAAATGTGTTTAAAATGATATCTCTTGATTCTGAGGAAATGAAATAACGTTAAATGGAAAGACAACCTAGTAATCCTTTCACTTATTCATAGGCTTAACAGTACACTTATGTAGATGAATATTTTTTTTCTTATTATATGTAACATATAGCTTCATTTCTATTTTCTATTAACAATTTTGAACAACTTTATTTTTTAGTGTTGCATGACACGAGCACCAAAAGATATCCCAAAAAATATTCAAAAAAAGGACAGCATTTTTAAGTTGGAGCGAATGGAGACCATCTCGCCTCTCTCCCAAATCAACCCTCCCAGTTCCCCAACAAACGTTACCACATGGTATCACAAAACTCTTTCAATCATCAGAAATGTATTGGACAAAATACTAAATTTTAGCCAATAATTTATCAGTATCAATATAAAATCAATTTGATACTAACAAAGTCTATTCAGTGAAGTTTGTTACAATCCCACTGCTGAATTTAATACTAAGCATATTTTTCTTTTGAGCTTAAGTCAGGACATTTCAGCTTAATATATGATCAACAAAAGGATTTAAAAGTAGGATTCAATGACTAAGAAAAGTTCATCTGAAATCACTGAAATCTGAAGATATAACAAAATCCAAAAGTATTGATATTACAAATATGCAAGCAAGAGACAGATGTACTGCCGTAAAAATCCTTGGGGCTATTAATTCTGTGAAACAACTATAACCTTGTGTCTTTTAAACTCAATTTCTAACTCCTCACTTCTAAGTGTTCATGTTCCCTCCTGACAGGTATAACAGGTCATGATGAAGGATTCTTCTCTGACTGCTTTAATTGCAAGATCAATAAATGATGGCTTCTATCAATTGCCATAAACTGTAGTCTTACATTCAAACAATTAGTGTTTCAATGGAAATATTTTAAATATTCAGCTTTCAAACTATGGCTGTGGAACTGTAATTTATTAAAACTTAAGCTTGCATTTTTATAAGAGATGAATGTGTAATATATCACTAAGATTTTTTTTTTGTTCTATAAGGTTTTCGAAATGCAACATTTGTTAATTATAACCGATGTTACAAGGTTTGTCATTTGAATTTTTTATGCAATCTTCATAATTAACAATTGAACATTGCATAATACTTCTGTACTATTAATTTCTTAAAATAGGATTTATGATTTTAGCTAAAATAACCCAAAATTGATTAAGATTACATTACTGAATAAAATTTCAAATTAAAATTATAAAGCAGTTGAAAAGTAATAATAATAATAATAAAAACTTAAAGGATGAGACCAGTGTTTACAAATGACATCCCAAAACAGCTGTTTCTCACTTAATTGGCGATCATCAGTTGAGTAGTCACTGTAAACACCAAAGGTCTCAATACAGAGCTGAACTGAAATGGTAGTAAGGCAAAATATGGCACCTCTACAAATCTAAATTAAAAACAAAATAATTTAGAAAAAAAAACAAAATAAAGATCTTACCAGTGTCAGGTCTGCTTTCAAACTCCGTGCGAGATTTCGATATGTGTCGCCATAGTTTAACAAGTCTAGAGCACAAAGTCTGTGTCAGAGATGATTTTCTTGGGATTAATGTACCCTAAAATTAAAATAAATTTGTTTAAGTAAAACTAAAAGAAAAGTGATTGTCTAAAACAAAAAAAATGACTTTCTTTCTAAAACTAATGAACTGTAACATTAATAAAATAATGAGCCTGTCGGAAATTTTCCTTATTATCAATGAACAATCACTGAAGCAAGCACAACTTAAAATATATAAAAATAAAGATGATATCCATTACTGGTTTCTCTCTATGTTGCTGCTAAATACTACTGTGTCATAGATTTTGTTACAGATCCAGTGTAAGATTAAATAGCACAACTTGAGTAAGTACTTAATACAAATAAATAGAATACACAAAGATAATTAGGAACTTACATCACTCCTTGGTTCCAAATCAGGCATAAATGGTTCTATAGAGAATAATGCTCTAAGGCTTACTGGACTGCACCAGGGAATGACAACCTAGACAAAAATAAAAATAAATAAATAGAATTTATTTAAAGTTTCATTAAAATGATACGCTCTAAATATATTCAAAAACAGAAGTAAATCTAATAAATACTGAAATAATTTTTGTAATGGGAAAATTTTCGCTAAAAGTATCCTGATAAAAACAAAACAGCAGCAGCAAATTACTGTCGCATACTTTAGTAACAGAAATGAATTACTTTTCTAGATCTTTATCTCACATTAGCCAATGTTACTCCCATTAACAAATAATGTAGAATCAAATGGATAAAAAAAATATGAGAATGGACTAATTGCCTAATATTCATTTGTACTAATGTCTAACCTGATGCTAGATCATATGTTTATTTGTTCATTTCAGTTAACAAAAGATAATGTTCACAAAGAGAGTTCAAGGTCCCAATAATGGGGGGAAAAAAACCCAACAACTTGATATAGGAAAGTTTAATGCTTAAGTATATTCATTTTTAATGAAAAACCTAGTACATAATTTTTTTGTGTGCTTAATTTCACATTATTTGTCTTTATCTTTATGCTTGCAAGTATACCTTCAAACCCTAAGAAATCTGGCCTACTGTCCATTGAAGTGGGAGTATTGTTCTGCAGTTTTAAGGTTTAACTGATGTTCCATTGTCCAACCAGATACAGAGGAACCAATATCTTACCTATTAAATTTATGGTCTAAATATTATGGTTTTAAGTTCTGAATGATAATATTTCTATTTTTTTTTTTTTTTTTAATTGATCAGTTGAACTATTAAAGTAAGTTTTAATTATTTTATCTTTCTTTTATTCATGTTTCGAATGTTTTATTTGTAACGTTTCCAAAAAAGAGTTATTTACTTACTCCAAAGATAAACATCGCATTACAAAGCCAAGAAAATGTTCTATAAATATAATTAATCCATCTCCAAAACGGCCACCTTGTGCTTGTTGTTCGAGTTACTTGTTTTTCTACTAAGTACCTGGGCTAAACAAAACAGAGAGGTATATTAATTAATTTTTTTTTCAATAACAACAATAGTAATTTTATATTTTAAACAATCAATAGTCATAATCTCTTATACACAAATCCCATTTGCATAATATATAGAATTGCAGACTGGCTTTGAGATATATACTACAGAACATGCTACAGTCAGTATAGCCTTACCTACTGCAGCCTCAAAGGATCATTAGTAGATCCATAGTAGGATACTTTAACTATAGTACATTAACTTAGTTATCAAAAGAAGTAATTTTAAATATGTAAATGTTTTAGCAAACTACATTTACCGAAAAAGAAAAAAAAATAAAGTGGTCAGTCAGTCTTCAATTCCCAATATTTTTATTGGGAACATCTAAATAAGGCTTCACAAACTCTATAACTTGCTGTTTTGATTGTAGAGAAAACAACTTAAATCAGAGTTTTTAAAGTTCATGCATAACTTTAACTCCCCTCCATCTCACAGTTCTGTAAGTAGCTAGAGTATTCCAGCTCATCAAAGCAGTTTACACAGACACAAATCTGCTTATTTAGTACTGGAGAGTTGGAGATATTTTCCCTTGTAACAGCTTTAAAATTTGCGTACAAATTTTTAAAAAAGTGAAATTTAATTTTGTTAAAAATGGGTTAAGATAATAATTTAATATAGGAGTTTTTACTAAACAATCTGAAAACAATTTTTTTTACAGTTTTTCCAGCACATATTTTAAAGAGTATATGTAGGAGGACACAGCTCCTATAAGCTATAGCGGGGAATCCATTTCTGTTTAATTCCCTGCAAAACTTTGTATTAACATTTTGGTTTATGCAAATTCTGAATCACTGTAAAAAAACATTTAAATAAAAAAAAAATATTATTAAATTTGAATTTTGCTAAAAAATGAAAAAAAAAAAAACACAGGCAACAATATCTTATGCAAGAAGGTGGACAATGAGTAAATGTTAAAGATAGAGCTAACTTATATAAAATGTTTTTAATTCTTCAACTGCTCTAAACAATGTCTAGTTTTGTTTTATATATATAAACAACTTTAATTATACATTAGGATTGTATTCTTATATTGTATTAAATACTTCTAAAATCTTTCCAATTGACAATTACGAGAAAATTAATTCAAACAAGAATAAAAACATAGATCTTTTATTACAATAGTCACTACATAAAACTTCAGCTGAACTTCCCTTTGTAAAAATTTGCATTATTTGTTGTCGGTGGTTAAATAACACACCATAAATGATTTTTATTGTACAAGAGTAACAGAATTGCTGCAAGAATCCAGCAAGCTAGAGAAGATCAGAGGAAAAAACCTTCCAGGCAGCCCCTTGCCTCGGATAGAAACAGAACCCAAATGTCATTGGAATTTCAACATTAGTTCGAATTAATAACTGTTGATTTTGGGTGATGCAAAATTCTGAACCGTTCACCTAAGATCATCTGTGTAGTTTGGATTCACTGTCTTCTCCCCATTTGTTATCCTTCTTTAAACTAACGGCTTTAGGGTCCCTGGCACATTATTTAGATAGTGATGAAATATATCAAGAAATATTGAGAACTTCTTTAGCACTCACTTCTAGCAGCAAGAATAAATGGGTAACAATGTTTAGAATGATAATGCCTCACTTTGTCAACAAAGTGCAAGACTTACTGCAGAACTAATTTTTAATCTTGAGTCTGAATCCTAAGGACATTAATATTGAATTATTCTTCTCAAAATCTGATCTGTAAATGTGTGTGTTTAATCTGACCCAAGACTACTTTCAGTTGGAATTGCTACTTAGTAAATAATTTCTATTTATAAAACATGTTTATAAATTCATTCTTATGATTCATCACTTGTGAATTATGATCAATCTGCACTGTGATCTCATTTCATCTGATCACTTGTGATTTCTGGCTTTAAGTTACCTCTTTTTAGGAATCCCATGTCATCCTGCAATCAATGAAGAATATTGTAAACGTTCTCAAAAATTGCTGGTTCACTGGACTTTCAGTGAATTTGAATTACATGAGATGATATTGGCAACATAGTTTACTTTCATAGATTTCCCAGAGGGAAGTTGACTTAGTTGAGGATTTTGTTGTGAAGGATACAGAAAAGAGATTGCCAGTCATGTATTATACAGAGTTTCACACAGGCAATTGTAGTCACCTATGTACAAAGAAAGATAATACCAAAGAACTTCCCTCTCTAAGTTGTAGTAAGTCTTTAAAATGTCCAATTGTAACTAAAAAAAAAGTAAATTGGAAAAAAAAAAATTTTGTATAAAATTGACAACTGAAATGTAGAACTGAAAAATTCAATTTGGAAGCAGTAACTAATGGAAATCATGTTGTTAGGAGTTCGTGGCTATTACTGTAGATTAGTTTGCTAACCATAACGTAGCTTGATTTTTCCTAAATATTGTTGATATATAATTCCGACTTTCAACACTAATACGAATGCATCTGACTATCCCTGCATTACTTAGGAAAAAATCCAGTGACATTATGTTTTTGGGAAAGCAGGGATATCTATAAAAAAAAATTATAATAAAGCTTTAAACACATAAACAGCAGAACTAGATTTTCAATCTGAAACAATTAGGGCAGAGTTGTTTTTGCAAATTTGAAAAAGAAATTACAGAGACTATCAGCGAATAAATGAAATTCAGTAAATACTGAAAATACCCAGTAACTTCGACATTCACCATTGTATTTAATGATAGAAATTATCACATTTTCCCTTTAAAGATTATAAAGTCAGTCAATTAGTCTAAATTGAATTGATTAATTAAAAGAAATCACACACATACACACACACACACACACACTACTTTAATTTTTCTGAGATTGGTTGGTCGATATTAAGAATGGGAAATTATCCTTAAATTTATGTTGTTTTTTTTTTTTGTTCCAATACAAAATTGTGAAGTTAATTATATTATGTCATAATCTCAACTTTATAAATTTCACGCAAATTTAAATGTATAATGAGTTTCTTAAAAATCACTGTAAGAGGCGATGTACAGTTGAATCCATGTAGCTATTTACACTGGAGATATTTGAAGTAGATTCAACTAAAAAACTGAGTAGAAACAAAGATTGTGTTTATTTCAAGTGATGCTTGATGCTTCAATATAATTAAAACCACAATGTTCATATTAATTTCCAGAAAGTTTGCTAACTAAAACTTATAGAAAACTAAAATATTAAAAAAGAGGAAAAACTTATTTTAACTCCATAAGGCTACGTGATTAAATGTTACCGGCTTTTAATTTTTTTGAAAGAATTTCCAAATGAGAAGACACGTACTTGTTGAAGCTTTTCAGCATTCTGATTATTCGGAACATGGTGAGATTCTTCAGAATGGAAGGCATCAGTACGATTCAGTAAAACCAAATGCTGCAGAAAAATTATGAGTTCACAAACAAGCATCATGCAGGAAAAAAAAAAAAAAAAAACTAAAATGTGCAAAGAAATTACACACAAAAAATTCAACTTCAAAAGAAAATAAAATTATTAGGTGCAAGAAAGTAAATTAAGCAAATTTTATTTACATATATGTTTTTTTAGAGAAAAATTAGTAAAGTGTAAGTAAGTAATAAATAGAAAGAAATATATAATCTTTTTTTTGTCAAATAAAAAAAAAGAAAAAAAATCATGCTTTAAAAAAATAAGGCAAGCACAAATTAACTATTTGGTTATTAATATTATTTTAATTATTAATATTAAGCACAAGAAAAATGAGTAAAAGACTCGTTTCGAATTTCAATCAATCTCAGGATATTTGAGTAACAGTGACAGAAATTACTCCATGTAATAGTATAGTAGTGAGTGTGAAGAATTCAATTTTCAATGGCTTAAATAACCACTTTTATATTATGACAAGATTTCACAAAAAGACAGGTTTATTATCATAATTACATTCCACATGAAACGTTTGTGTGTATTCTTCTTCTTGTTGTTGAAATGAATTTCCAATACTTTAATTAGAGGAACAAATTTTTCTAAATATCATATTCTTCCTTCCTTTGTTGCAACACAGTTTGACTTCCTGAATGCAGTCAAATTAAAAAAATGGTGGAAGGGAAACTCAAAAGAAGCAAGGTAATAATTATCAAGTGAAACTTCTTACTTCATTGGGATCAGATCTGGCTGTGGAAGTGATGGACATTTTGCTTACAACTGTTGGCACCACTTCAGAGACGCCTTGATGGACCCTGGTAATGACCCAGTTCTTAGGACACCAAATCTGAACACGCCAGTAAAAAACACGAGTAGGAATCTTCACTCGGCTTAATTCCTGCAGCAAGATAGGCTCTCTCTGAATAGGAAAAATTAAAACAAACAGAAAAGTAATTTTTAAGTCAATTTTTACTGTAGAATTAAGTGCAACACAGTAAAAAGATTTCTGAAATGTCGAAATCTATTTCAGGATGAACAATGTAAATGACAAAAACTGGATGAGAATAAAAAAACGCTACATAGAAAAATGCTTAACTGATAAATGAAACACAAAATCAATTAAAAAGGTAAGTATTGTGATTATGAAGTGAGATGGGCATAATTGCAAAGGCTATACCAGCTTCTATATAGAGAATTTAATTAAAGGCAGCAAAGCTGCTTATCACAATACAAGTAATTGTGAGCTCTTATTACATAGCTAAATAAAACTGACTTATGCTTTCTATTAGTTTCCTTAACAATGAAAGAAGAATAAAAATAATTTTTATGATGATCTAATAAAGTATGTACAATTAGGTAGGAAACTCCCTCTATCTTAGTTACAAAATTTAGTCATTGTAGTTCCTGACATAAAGAGGTAAAGACAAAATGGGAATGTAAAGCTTTTATCTTTGTATAGAAGCCTAAACTAATGTAAATGCTTCAAGTATTTTATAAAATGATAAAAAAATCAAGGAAAAAAATAAAAAACAATATCAATTCTTTTGCTTCAAAAAAACGTGAAATACACAAAAACAATTCATTGGTTTGATATGATTTGAAGGATCACTGATAAAAAAGAAAATATGAAATTATTATCAAAGAAACATTTAATTAATGTTAATTATATTTTAGATTAAGATTAAAAAGAAACACACACACACCTCTTTCATAAATGCAAGATCTCGCTGCAGAAAATATGAAGCTTGATCTAAATTGTTTTCTCGACACAACAGAAGAGCTTCTTCATGGGCTGACCACATCCTGTCAATGGTGAAGTGTTCCTGTTTTTTAACGAGAAAAATATTCATTTTTCTCTTCACAATACAGTTATTGCAAAAGTAAATCAAAGGCAACATCAAAAGAAAATAGTAATAAAAAAAGGAAAATGCCATTTTAAAATTTAGTAAATTATTAAACCATTGAAGGGCTTTGCATGGGAAACAGGCATATCCTCTAACTACTATTATAAAAGTGAAAACCCGTAAGTTTGTATTACATTCAATCACGCTTTAACTTCACAACGGATCAGAATGAAATTTTGTATGCAGGTAGTCTAGGGAAGGGAGTACTCCAAAGGCTACTTTTCATCCTGATCAATCCAGTAGTTTGTATGGGATGAATGAAAAACTTCTCCAAACTGTCCATAGATGGCACTAGAGCAGTTGTCAATGAGTGCATTTAAAACATTCCCAAAACTGGCACCCTTACAGTTTTAAATCATGCCACAGATCTGAATAAATATACAATATAGTAATTAAAATGTTGGATTTCAATATGTATATGTATTCTTCAAATTTAAACTTTAGTTTTAGTTCTACATTTTGGTTTTTTACTTTACATAATATAATTTGGTTTTTCAAATAACTAATACAAGGCTTCCAGTAACTGGCTAGTATCTTACATAAAAATTGTAAGAAATGATATAAATGAATTTTAGCACCATTTATTACTTGAAATAAATTACAAATTTAAAATAAATTAATAGAAATCAGTTTTCAAATCATCTTAAATTCTAAACTGGCTTTTTTTTTATTAATTTTATCTTAAATTTATTCTTTGTAAAATGTGCTTTAGAAAAATTTGATAATTATTAGCATAATCAGTTATTAGTACATCAATCTTCCATAATTCTAAGCTTTATTTATTATTTGAAAGACAATTCTTCAACTGTAATTCGTTGCCATAAATGTAATACTGTATTTTTTTTTTAAGCTTCATGTCTATGTTGATGTGCCTGCTTTCCATACAGCCCTTCAATTATTACGAATATGGAAAAAGAAAAGCCAAAAAATTAAAAGGACCTTTCAGATTCTTATAAAACAAAACACAAACTTTAAGAACTTTCCCAATTATTAAAAAACATTGTTAATAACAGTAAATAAAATTTATTTTTCTTACCTCTGCTGCCCTCAGTTTATCCCGAAGCCAAGGCCCAATACGGGAAAGAATTGGACATTTTTCTTGCAAATGCTTCCTTAACTGTTAGAAAAAAAGAAAAAAAAAAAAGAAAATGTAGTGTAGTGGGTGTTAACTACTAGCTGGTAATTTTGATGGCTTTAAAATTTTGCAAGTTCAAAATTCAATTAAAAAAAAAAGGGGGCCACTGATTTACCATAAACTATCATCATGACATAATAAATAAAACAATATTTGGTCAAACTTCTTCAAAAACTTCAATATTTCTGTCCTCTTACAGAGAACTTTCATCAGGAAAAATACATATAAAAGGAATAAAACAAAATATGTTTCTTTCCTTAACAAATTTGAATAAACAATCAAACTATCAAATGATAATAACAATAAAGTAGTGAGAAACCTACAACTCCAAAACTGTTATTATGAAAATATACACATCAGTTATCAAACTAATTGTCAAACTTCAATAAATAAAAGTGAATTCCGGAAGTTCCGAGATTTGATAAACCCCTGGTGTCAAATTTATAAAATTAATTTAAAGCGCTTCAGCTTTTTGTGTTACCAGATTTTTTTTTTTTTTAATTAATATTACATCACATCCCATATTCTAACACATTACGCGTTGATAGATCTTGATTATAACACTTAGTCTTTCTGATCATGGCAGACTCATAAAATTTCCTCATATATTCGTTTTTATGTCTTGCCATGATAACCACATCTTTATTGTTGAGACTGTGTCCTTTTTGATTACAGTGATTAGCCGTATGATATAGTTTATTTTTAGTTTTTACTGCGTTTATATGCTCCTTTATGCGGGCATCCAACTTTCGTTTCGTTTGACCCACATAAAGGCAATCACTATGGTGAGTACTGTTAGAGTCGCAGTATAAACCATACACTGTACCCTGTGTGTTCAAGATATCATTGCGATCCTTAGTTTTGGTTTTATGATTTAATATTGTCATGATCTTATTACGGGGTTTACATGCTATTTTTATATTACCTTTAGCTAAAACCGGCTTTAATTTATTCATCATATCTTTATCATATGTGATTGACATATACTTATGTTTAACCATGGTATTATCTTGTTGTGTTTTTATTTGTGTAGAATATTTTCCCGGTTTGTTTTTATTTTTATTTTTTTGCCTGTTTTTGAAGAACCTTATTAAGTATTTATCCAATACTTCACAAGGAAAGCCATTGTACCTAAATATTTGGACTATATTACATATCTCTTGCTGTAATAGATTATAATTCGAACATACATCATACGCTCTTTTCATCATCATCATGAATGTGTTTATTTTATAGTTGTCAGGCACTGCACTTCGGTAATTGATAGTTATCTGCGCATCCATGGGTTTTCTATAGACTGTGGTTTCATACTTTTTTATTCCTTGTGAGATGCCAATATCTAAGAATGGTAAAAAACTATCATTATCCTCCTCCATTGTGTATTGTATTTCTGGAGTAACACTGTTAAAGGTCTCCAGAATTTGACCTTTAAATTCCTGATTAAGGATAAGAAAGACATCATCTACATAACGGGCCATAAAGTGTACATGATGAAAAACATTATCTATGGATGTAATCTGATATTCAACCCATAACATAATGCATTCAGCTAATATAGCTGAAGACGGAAGACCCATAAATAACCCCAACGTTTGTAAATAAAAATCATTGTGAAAGGTGAACACTTGTATGTGCATTAACGTGTCCACAAGTGTAAAAATTTCTTGTGTATTGACAATTATTTTGCATGTTTGTATATCAATGTCATTATTGAATATAAATTCTAATGCCTTTCTGATAAGGGTGGGGGTTATGGATGTGTACAGATTATTGACATCAAGTGATATCATGCATGTATTTGGAATTACGTTTTTTTTCTTTCAAGTGTTTAAGGATGGGGTCACGATTTGTAATAGTATATTTAGAACGAAAGTTGACTCTCTTCATTTTCATTTCTAAAATTTTTGAGATTCCCATTATAACACTATTACTACAGTTTATGACCGGTCTTATTCTGTATAAACCATTCTCTTTTGCTTTATGTATTTTTGGAAGACCCCTTAGTTCCGGTATCTTGTTCATATTTTCTAAAATGTCTTTAGCTTGTCTTCTAGATAATATTCCATATCCTTGTAATTTACTAATTTTGTTTTTAATATCCTTGTTTATCAAATCGTTGGATCCATTTAATTTATAAAACCCTCTCTGTTTTACTATGAAACGTTCACACATAATAAGGTAGTCTTGTTTGTTCAAAACCACCATGGCCCCTCCTTTATCAGCTTGAGTGTAAAGGATTTCATTATTATAATTACTTAATTCTTTAAGTGCCTGCATTTGAAGTGCATTCAATGTATTAACCGTTTTTTTTTCTTCGTTTATTCCATAAAATGTTACCTATTTGTTTCCTTATATTAGATCTTAATTTTATATCATTTATAAATCTAACCTGATTCTCTAAATTAGAAATTATATTTATGGGTTGAATTATTTCATTTCCTATAAGGATGAGGTTTTGAAACGTCATGCAGTTTTATATTATTTATTCTATTTTAGAATTGCCATGATGATTTAGAAGTTATATCAATTTATCATCATGACATTTTAAAATAAAATACCAGCGAGAACATGTTTTAAGAAGTTTCAGGAATCCTTTATTACAGATAAAGGTATTTTTAGATTGTTAATAGAAAGTTTTATGATAATAAAAATAATCTGCTTTTTTTTTTTTGGTATGGACAATTTATGATCTAAGTGATGGAATTTTTTAAATATTCTTGTTATACCAAAATTTATATAATAGTTAATTCATATTTTTTTATATACTGTTAATTAGTAAAATTAGTCTTATTTTTTAAGATGTTGATGCAAAAGTATCCAAAGGATGTTGACCTTAGTCTAACTTGCACTTCCACCTGTACGTCAAACAAGCTCACCCTGAGAAAGAAAATTTCAGCCATCAACATATGTACATTCCAGGAGAAAATTCACACAGCTTTTCCAAACGTGGCAACAATTTTTAGATTGTTCTTGAGTTTAATGGTTACTAACTGGTAAAAACATCATTTCTGAGACTAAAAAGATAAAGAATGATCTACAGATTAATGTCCCAAAATCCAAGTACCTCTGCATAGAAAGTGATAACTGCAACTTACTGATTTTAATGATGCAATCGAAAAGTTTGCATTCAAAAAAGCTTGAAAGAAACTGTTTTGGGGATTTTGTATCTAGTGTAATATTGTGTATGAACATCTTCATTAATTCTATGCTTTTGTAAGCTTATTAAATCTTATAACTTTATAAATAATCTTTTTTATCAATGCTAAAATTTCCGCAATGTTTTACTTTCATTGAAAAGAAAGCATGAGGTTTTGATCAAGATCAGATGCTATTAAGTTTGGGTCTCCCAAGATCTCCTAGTCAGAGCCTCCAGTTGCTTTAATCTTGCAGTTTCTGTTTTGTTTTTGTTCTCTATTTGGATAAGACGAGGTTTTGTTTATCCCAGTCTTCACTAGTAACCAAGTTTTTTTTTTTTTTTTTTTATGGTTAAAAGCACTCTGTATGGAATGCTTTGAATTCAGATGAAAATATGGGGATTAATTATTATTAGTAGAATGTCAAATTATAACTGGACTGATGTCTGCAGCAAATGTCTTTTTGAAACCTTTTTCTTCAATAAATGGACGGTGATCTTAGAATTGTATTACTATGAAGTCAATCCGTTTCTTACTGCATTCATGTGATTCAGTGATTTTAGGAAGTTTCAGTAACTCAACCGTTTCACTTATTTCTTCAAATAAATGTTGTGGGATGTTATCTTGAAAAACAATTGTATTTTTAATTTCCTTAGTCTGTATGGATTGATGGTATTAAGTGTGTGAACAACAACTTGCTGTATTAAGAATATTCATTCAGAGTTAGGGGCAATGGCTTTAATGGACAATTCAGCTTTAGACACATACCTGAGTAATGGTGTTATTCAATTTGATCTGAACATTCTCTACTGCACGATGCATTAGTATGACAGATTGCGCATGATCTACTAAGAGATGACCTGTAAAAAAAAATACAGTTAAGTATACTATTACTTTGATAAACTAGTGTTTTGTGATTATGTAGAAACTGAAGCAACAGAAAAATTCATCATAATAAAGATTGAAAATAGGACTCAAAAATGAAATATTTCAAAATACATTCTTGTACAATGATAAAATCTATCTGATCTGATATGCAAAAAAAATTGTTTATGTTTAGCATTTCAATCTCAATTTATTAATTAACGAAATCTAAAATCTAGTTTCATTTGAATGTGATTTTTTTTTCCCCAATAGATTTTTCTTTTTAATAGATGTAAGAAACCAGTAGTGAAAAAGATGACAAACAGCATTTACTGCATAAAGGGAAAAAAAAATAAAGACGTGCTCCAAATATATTTATGTAGATTTCATTACTGTAATATTTCAGAGACAAAAAACAAAAAAAAAAAAAAACAATCTTTGTTTGACTTTTGAAGTAAAATTATAAAATAATAACTCATAACTGCATTAATTATAAAATAGAAGAATTCATCAAACCATTTATTCTTTTTTTTTTTAAGAACTATTATTGAAACTAAAAACAGGGGTGTGAATGGTAAATGGATTTGTCCAGAAGCACCATTTATGTAGTGCGAACACTATTTTTTTACTTAAATTGTCTCATATTATTTAGGACTGTCTTTGGGGAAGGGGTTAACGGAGATTGTGGAATGGAATCTTCAATTTCAGATTTTGATGTAAATTAACGAATTTCATCGTAATTGAAAAGCTCTTGTCAAATATAGCTTAAGAATAACAATGATAAAAACTTGATAACTGTAAATGAGAGGATGGGGCTAACCTTATCATACAAATATATTTCCCAGATTACAAACATTCCACTAAAGGCTGATTTTTTATGAATGTAAAAAAACACAATTTCCACCAAATATCTCAGCTCATAGTTAACCCAAATCCATATCTTAGATCAGCAGTTAAGAAACCATCAGACACTGGACAATATTTTGTATGATAATAGTTGATATATTACGAGGGTGAGTCAAAACGTAACCTTAATACAGCCATAAAAATTTAAAATCTCATAGTAGAGGATTCTCATACATATATGTTATGTCTTGCCACTTGAGGAACCTGTGGGCGCAAATACTTTGGCCTATGCGCCGACTGTTACGTCAGCAAGTCAAAGCCAAGATGGCTGCACAATTAGATGGATGCTCAAAGAGGAGCAGCGTGCAATTATCTGGTTTTTGGGCAGTAAGGGTGAAAAACTGGCAGACATTCATCACAGGATGGAGGGGTAGTTGTTTGTTGCTTCAGCAAGTTTACGAACGGTACAGGAAGTTTAAAAGTGCGGTGTCAAGTACGACTGATGCACATTCTGCACAACGCCATCACCTGGCAAAGTGATGCTCACGCTCTTCTTGACTGTAAAGGTCCAATCCTGGAAAATTACATGAACCAAGGGATTTACTGTGAACAGTGAATCATATTGTGATCTGCTTCAGAGCCATTTGAAACCCACAATCAATTCAAGATGTCACGGTTCTGGTGTGATGTTGCAGCAGGAGAATGCTTAACGGCATACCGCTCGTGCAATGGTAGAAAAACTAACAGATCTGCATTTGGAGTGTCTTCCACATCCTCCATATCCACCAGTCCTTGCACCAAGTAATTACTTCGTGTTTAGACCCCTCAAGGAGGCACTAAGTTTCGCACGGATGATGAGATGAAAGAGGCAGTGCATACTCTGCTTCAGTCAACCAAAAGATTTTTTTTCTCACGGAATCCAGAGGCTGCTAAAGTGCCGGTGCACCTGTATTGAACATAATGGGAACTATATTAAAAAGTGATGAAGTGTTTTTGTTTGTATATGTGTATATTTTGTCAATAAAAAATAATTAAGGTTACTTTTTGACTCACCCTCGTATAATAGATCACATCAACAATAAAATCAAATCTTTAGTTGACTATGGTCAAATATTTAAATGTGTAAAATTACTGTTCAACTATATTAGAGCATTGTTTATGTGCCATCATCAAAAAAAATATGTTCCTTTATCAACTAAAACAGAGGAAAACAAATTCCTTTAAGCAAGGTACTTAAACTCAGCCTTTAAAACAATATTCCTTATACCATCCGAATCCAATAGAAGGTTTTTAATGTTACAAGAAATAATATCTAAACAATTTAAATTAAAATAAAAAATATGTGAAATAAATGTGATGTTACCTATTCCTGGACCTAAGGAAAGGATATCTGGATGGCTTAGAACAGCTCCATAGACTCTTCTGAGATATTCGTCCATAATTGCAATATTAGCTTGCTAACAAATAAAAATAAAATATTAAGCTATTTAAAAAGTAATTTAAGCAAAGGCTAAAAAAAAATAAGATATAAATAATCTACAGAATATTTGCAAGTTATTGAATTCTAATCTTCTTGGTTAAATGGTAAATAATGATAAATACTTATTTTAGTAAAAAATCAGCATTTCACTTTTGTAAAGTTTAATATTTTTCTCATTTATGTTGAGGAAGAAATAAATAGTAACATCATGAAACAAACAATATTTTTCAATTGATTTCAGTACATGATTGCATACTTTCCTCTACCAAATATTAAATTTCATTAATTTTAAATATTTACATTTATCGATCTAATAGTTTGGTGCCATTGAGTGAATGGCCTAAAACATACAAGCAAGGCCTGTATGCTGCAAGTTTTTATATTTTTTTTCATCATAAATTATTGGAGTAATACATTTTTTATAACATTTTTATCTAATGTACTTACGTATTGTATGCTTATGTATTTTGTTTTTACAGAATTATAAAGATTTTACATAATTGGGGTTAATTTTATATAAATGGGGATTTTACAGAATAATTTGAGATATGAAAGATTTCGTACTAATAACTGATTTTGAGATGATAAATGCTTCTTACCCTTCCACTAGATTATTATAATGAAGTGCAAAAACACTGTTCAGAATTATTTATAGATGCCCTTCAAAAAACACTTTTTTAAACAACGAAGTGGTAGCTTCAAATTTAAAAACAGATATATATAGCTTATGGACATATATTCTACCTGATTTTTTATTAGCTTTTATCAGGATTTCAATTTTTGATTTCACCTTATAAGATATTATCCTAGTAAATCCAAAACAAAGACAACAGCAAAGGAGGACTATGAAAAGAACAAGGAAATCAACGTTTTCTTTTCTCTACTGCTGCCTAATTGTGACAAGCAAAGGATCAGTGAATTCAGCAACAAGTAATAGAAAAGTAATTATTTAATAATCGATTTTCTTGTTTACCAAACCTTCTAAAGTTCTGTTTATTTGTAAGTTTCGGTTAAAATTTACCTTGTAGCATCACAGAGCATCTGAATGGTAGAAAAATCCTGAGTTACCCTCATTGGTTGATATCATGTAGCTTCATTTCACGGTATTTGGAAGTACATGTATTTTGTTTGAAGATACCGATTTGAGGACAATCTCCCCCACCTCCCCATTTTTTTTTTTTTTCCATAATATTTTCTGTTAAATGAATGCCTTATTAAGTAATGTTCCTATGATACTGTCAGGTAAATTGTTACCTAAGTTTCAGTTGAATGCGTTTCCAAAAGAAATGAAATTTACTTACCCTTTCGATTTCTTCATCAGCTAGTTTTTTCACTTAAAATATAAAGAAAAATACAAAAATTAATAATAAACAAAAAATGAAAAGATAAAAAAACAAAAAATATATGAAGCAGCTGAAGAACAAACAGGTAATAACACTGAGAAATAAGAACTAATTGTTCATCATTGATTAAATTGCTTTAAAACCAAAGTTAAGACCGTTGGAAGGTAACTTGGCATCAAAGTAAGATATTTAAACATTAGATTCAAACTGAATAAATAATGATAATATAAACATAAGGTTTAACGTGCCTTTGTGGCACGTTTGTTGTTTATTATCCAAGTTGGATTCAACTTTGCTCTTCTTACATTCAAATTCCTTTGCGCCTGATAGATCTGCAGGCCAGGATTTGAAACTTTTTTTTTAATTGCTTTTCTTTTGGAGGGAGGCCACTGTTGGGTGTAAGAGTGGTTTCCCTTGTCACTGTTGCACTATCTGAGCATTTCATCGGGGAGTGGGTCTGGCTGACGAGTCCACAAAAAGGATGGAACCCAGACTCTCACCGATGAAAGCTCGATATTGTGTTATTCCTTTATTCTTTTATAATGATATATTTTTAAATAAATCTTTTATGCTACAATAGCTTGTCAATTCAACTATGCTTCTTAATTAGCAACAAAAATACATAAAAAGAGAAGGATGTGTGCAACTTATTAGATTTCACAGTGTAATGTCCCCAAAAGTTTTATGGCTACTATGGTGGAATAGCTAATTGAAAATGCAGTGTGACATGATTGTTGTTTTTCTTGGATTGTGTTGAAAAGTCAAAAACCTTTTAGATACACACTCTTCAGTGATATACTACATATAATAAATAAAAAAAAGCAAAGTGATTGACAAAGATTTTATTTTGAGTAACATTTCCTTTCCTTTTTAAAAAAACAAAACAAAACAATATAACTGATGTCTCTGGGACTAAAAATTTCCCCCGTTTCCATTTTTTTCAACATCTTCATTAAAAAAATTAGTGTTTCAATAAAGATTCTATTCAGTTAAGTTTAATCATGCAACTCTTCATACAAAACAATTACACATATACTTTAAACTATCTCATCTTTTTTATTCCCTATGTGCTATATTTCATCCAGAGAATTTCTGGACTTCTGGATGCATTATTAATTACACACGTTAGCAAATAAATTAAATATATAAATAAACTTTAGCATTATTAATTTAATACTAAATAACAATGTAATTAACTGATTAACTGATAAAATTATTTAAATGGAAATATATGCATATTATCAAGGGAACTGTTTGGATAAATTCTAAAATGTAAATTTCAATGGTTCTGAAAGGAAAAGTAAAAACTTACGTTTTAAATCTGCTATAGTTTTTTCTCTAAACTGCAGAAACCATCCTTTGGCTTCTCTTTCTAATATACAAGCCAAAACTGGTAAGGATTTCTTCATCACCTCTGAAAGTTTAATAAACTTTATTAATATTTAATACTATGATTACTGGTGTTTATATCTTCATACCCTTATCAAAGAAATGTCATGTTTAAAATTTCCTATATTCCACTGATATTAATTTCATCTTTTTTCTTTTACTATAAATGTATTTCCAGAATAGGAAATTCCTTTTTCTAAATAGTTTAGTACATAATCCATTTGAAAAGACAATATGTACTATAAAACTATTAATTCAAAGTAAATAGCCCCTATAAAATGTGCTCAAGGGTCTGAATATCACTTGAAGAAATGATTCAGAATTGTAGCCTTTACTGAGAAGCAAGAAAACACTACAGGATTATTCCTCATTGACAAGGGCACATTTGAAGGAGGATTTCTGAAGTCCTGGAGGGAAAGTCCAATATCTTAACTGCCAATGATCTTGTTGGAGGATAGTTTTAATTCACAATCTGCAGAGGAAAGCCAAAGATCAGACTGTGTTTATCTTGGTCATGGGAAACTTCCTTGATGTTGGAAAGTCAAGAGATAAAGGCATAGTTTTGTTATGAAAAATTACAGATCCAAATAGATACAAATTGATACAACTTGAGAATGGTGATGAAAACTCAAAGTTCCAGAAGCAAAATTGCACTTGGAGACAAAGGCTTCTAAAGAATGATAATACAGAGGGCAACCAAATAATTCCAAGTATGAACTTTGCCTCTACAAAATCTGCAATAACAACAGGAACCAAAACTTCTGATTTGTTTTTTTTCTTTCTATTTTTTAAGAAATGTAAAAGAGCAGAAATTACAGGAATGCACTCAAATTATTAACTGTAATGCAAACATTTTATTAAATTTCAAATATAAAGACAATCAGCTTGTCTATTAATAACAACGGTTTTGATAAAAGCATTTCCTCAAATAAAGATAAAGCATTATGTTTAACCTATTCAAAACTAGCAGGTAAAATAATTTGAAAGGAATTCAAAATAAAATTTAAAAAAAAACTATGCCCCTAAAGGCTGAATACAATCTAGTCAAGTTTTGCTTTCAGTTTTGAAGATTAAATACTGAAGCAATAAAATAAAAATAATAAAAATGTAGGATCAGAGTTCTATAAGTTTACCACTCACCTTTATTAAATAATCTTAAGTCAATTTCAACTCCTTTAGGTGTTTGAAATAAATATGGCACAGGAGGAGAACTTTCTTGATCCTACAGAATCAATCAAATGTTATTTTCGTTGCAATTTGAAATAAAAGAAATCATTGTATATATTTTACCCTGCATTTATTTTAGTCTTTAAAATACAAAACTTAAAATTAAAAGACTCTTTAAGATGTGGCTCTTGATTTTTACATGACAACAATATCTGACAGTGACCATTTAAATTCATCTGGTCTCATGAAGTCTTTGCTTTATATGAAAAAGAATATATTGATATTATTCTTATTAAAATCTAACCTTTTGTTCATTAATTATTTGTGTGTGTAATTAAGACTTGAATCTGAAGCTTTTGGAAAATGTAAACTAAGATACAGAATTAGTAAAGGATTGTGGTGAAAACTATAAACCCAAAATTCCTTGGGACAAGTATTACACAGCAGTAAATGACGACAACATCATAGACTAGTTTACTGTGTATTTTTTATTTTCAGCAGCACATGAATTTTTGCTGTTTCAGAAACTGCTTCTTCTTCAGACAAAAAAATAAATTTTCAAAATACAATGAACAGTTCTTATGTATTGGAATACTGAAGCATAGTTATAAGTAAAAAACCTAACAGTGATATTATTAAAAACAAAACTGAATTTAACACATTAACTATTTAACAATATGTGTACGGAAATTTTTGTAGACAATATATTTCGCTAAGGGGGCATTGTTATTATATTATCTACAAAAATTGCAGCACACATTTTTAAATAGTTAATGTGTTAAATTCAGTTTTGTTTTTGTTGTAGTATCATTGTTAGATTTTTTTACTTACGTATTGGCATACTCAAGCATAGTTACAAGAACTGTTCATTGTAATTTTAAAAAATTATTTTTGTGTACCATCTTCTGTCTGAAGAAGCCGTTTCATGAATTTTCGCAGTTTCAGAAATAAATATGTTTATGTGTGGATAATATAATTTCAATGTTCAGTTATGGCGTCTCAGAGTTTCAGATATATTAAGTTTTATTTTGTAAACCCTTTATCCCTACAATTATTTAGTTTTGTGAAAATATGGAATTAAAGAATCAGAATTACAATTGAAAATCACAGTAGCAACTGTAAGTAATTTAAAGGAATTCACAGAAGCATAGTTAGAAAATTAAAAGATTTGATTTCAAATTTTGGATCTAATATCCTATGAAAACTGAACCAAATAATATCTTCACATCAAACAAACAAAGAAACAAATAAATAAATAAATAAATAAATAAATAAATAAATAATCCAGTGATAATATACATGTTACACCGAATCCGTGAAATTGCCTATTGCTTGAAATCGGCAAAAAATTGCCGAATTCATGAAAAGTGCAAGCCCGTGGCTTTATTCATGAAATGGGCAAGTTAGCTGCCGAATCCGTGCATTGGGCAGGTTATGGAATTCTTAAATTGTCATTTTGACAGTTGCAGAAGTAATTTTGAAACGGATGTCGAATTTAACTTGAATCTGTATTAAGATGCATGGATTTGGGTTGTGTCATAACTTGGACATTTTTATTTATTTGCTGAATGCGTTTTAGTAAATTTAAATATTATAATATATAATTTGATGTATTTAATTTTCAAGTCAAAAAGGTTATAAATATCAACACCTCTTTTAATCTAGCTATGTTAATTTAACAAACCTTTAAAAATACAATATACAAATACAGTGCTTTCAATCGGTTCTCGGTTGCAAATATCCATGCCTCTTTTGAAATTTCTTTATTTAACAAATCATCTAAAAATACAAATCAAATTCAATTTAACACATGAGTGATGTTTCTAAGTTTCCGGAATCCTTGTTATGAATCGGATGAAGCACGACGGTGTCAGTCTGTATGTGTTCAAAGAAACTCGCAATCGAAGAAACTAAACTAGTGCGCTTGCGCAGTGCAGTGCGCCATAACATATTGAAAATCGACCATTTCCATTCGATGATGTCGCACGATGCAAATCGTGAAACTACCTTTTAATACAATTAGTTTAAAGTGTAGTTTTTCTTTCTATTTTCTTTCAATTCTACGTCCTTTAACTGGACGTTTTGCTCAAGTAAACCATTAGATGCAAAAAACACCACTGGAGCGCCACTGTGTACTTTGCTCAATGCATGAAAAAAGCAAGAACATTTTTGCTCAATGCACGCATTCGGCAGCTAATTTGCCTATTTCATGAATAAAGCAACGGGCTTGCACTTTTCATGAATTCGGCAATTTTTTGCCGATTTCACGCAGTAGGCAATTTCACGGATTCGGTGTAACATACATACACAATTAAAATACTGCTGAAATTAGAAATATATAGGTATAAAAAAAAAGCAATATATGTTGAATATATCAATAGCAATATATCATTAAAAACAGCAATTTTAATGATAGAAAGCAGTCATTAACTAATAATTCTGAAAATTTACTAATCCTACAAGAAAACTATCAGCGACTTCTAAGAGAAGTATTTACCTCGAGTCAATAATCAGACTCCCAAAAGCAGATTTTAAAAATTATATTTCCTTGAGAAAAGCATTATTTGTAACAGTAAATCAGTCAAAATGAAAAGATCTGTGTTAAAAGATATTAAGCCTAAAATTAGCAGCTCTTAAGGAATTGGTAGAACTTTAAAAAGGTTTTGGCAAAAAGTATTTTATAAAGATGAAACAACTAGATTGCATAAATGAAGGTAGGATAAACATACTTACAATTCTATATTTTTCAGTCTGTTGCTTTCGTATTTGGTGTTTAATAAAAAGACATAAGTTATCCAGATCTTCTTCCAGGTTAGGCTATGAAAAGATAACATCAATCAGAAACTAAGTTTTTATATTATTTATTTATTGTTAATAGTAATAAATAATGGACCATTTCAAGAAGCTGTTTACCAAGAAGACAGATGCAGTGTATAAAACAAGAAATTATTTCAACAAACTGATTTTGGTAAACTTATGACAGTTATTTGAATTCTTGAGATTAGAAGGATTGATTAAAAAATATATATATATATATATAAATTGTATTTTCTTTGTACTTTTTACATTTTAATTGCAGCCTTAAACAAGTGATATATAGGCTTTAAAGCAACAGGGATGGCCAATGTCTGCCTTAAACCTGGAAAAAACATAATTGCCAGTTTATAGAGGGCTGTGTGAGTTTGAAGAAGAAACAAGCCACAAAAAATTGTAGGATCTCACACCAAGACTGAATTAGTTATCGACATCTCATAAATGAGAGCTTACATCACTTTAATAACTAAGAAATCTTTAATAAAAAAATAATATAAAATCTGGACAGTGGAATAGATTTATAAATAAATATGGAAGCATTTATTGAATGTTTAATAGTGAAAAAACAGATCCATGAAAATGCGATTAGACGATTGTAAAATACCTTCTTAATATCTTCTTCAAACAATTGATCATCGAATGTAAGAATGCAATATGTTTGATGAACGAATTTTAGATCTACAGTTTTTGATGATAGGAACTAAAAAAATGAATAACAGAATCTTACCCTGACAACCATTTCAGCTACTAGATATTTACATCTTTCTTCTTTTATTTTAGCTTCTATATCTCTGGCACATAATGATGGCATTCCAATAAGAATGTCTGATAATAAAAAATAAAAAAAAAAGTGAAAACAATATAAATAAATAAGACATTTTTAACTACAATGTAAAGTGAAAACAATATAAATAAATAAGACATTTTTAACTACAATGTTAATTGAAAACAAGAAGGGCACTCAAATGAAATGGATGATTCATGATAATGATAAAGAGCAATAATGGCTCTATTTCTGCAGAGAATAGTAAATTAAAATTACAGAAATTCGAAAGACAAAACAGAAATTAATTTGAAAAACTGCAACAAAATTTGGAAATTGATCAAAACAATACACGCTCAATACAATTTTAAGTTGAAAATGTGAGAAATGTGTTTATAAATAAAACACAATATGTATATAAAAAACAATCATAATCACTTTAACATGTGCGTACAGATACACATTTAAAAATCCCAACTATTTTAACACACAACATTCATAAGTTACAAAATATTAAAAATAATAGACATGTATCCAGTTTCAATTGCCATTAATGGTCAATCATCTTCAGACTTCAAGGAAACATCGTTCGCCTTCACTCCAATAGAATTGGTCAGGGTCAGCTACCAATCATACAACATCATATAATTCATATAACGGGTCATGTGAGGAACATGATACCAAGGAAATAGATAAAAAAAAAAAAATACAGTTTGGAAAAAATAAAAATTAAGCTACATAACATTGGTAGGCTTTACAATTTACAAATTCAAAACACAAGGTTTATGTGCTTTTATAATGAGTTTATGCTATAATAATGAGTTATGGTTTTAAACCTTGTGTTCTGAATTTGTAAATTGTTAAGTCTACCAATGTTATGAAGCTTAATTTTTATTTTTTTCCAAACTGTATTTCTATGTTTTTATCAAAAAAAATCAACCTTTTTTTTATCTATTTCCTTCCCCTTGTATCATGTTCATCACATGACCCATATGGCGTTCTGTGATTGGTATCTGACCTTGACCAAACCTATTGGGAGTTAACGCAAACGATGTTTCCTTGAAATCTGAGGATGCTTGACCGTTAACGGCAATCAAAACTGGTTACATGTCTATTATTTTTAATATTTTATAACTTGTAAATGTTGTGTGTGTTAAAATAGCTGGAGTTTTTAAATGTTTTAAATATGTTTATAAATAAACAGGTATATGATTCAAATCATTAAAAGTGAATTATTTAATTATATTTAAAGAGATAAATCAATAATAAAGATATTGATTAGCTTAGTTGTATATCAATAATAAAATAAGAATTGCACGTTTTGAGTACAATTTAGTGCACAACAGAAAACTGTGGAGAAGTCAGGTTTGTCTAATGCAAACACATGAGAAACTGTCATTATGGCAATTATGGCATATTATGTTATGGAAATTTATGAAGTTTTGATGTTTTAAGTTTCAAAATTCATTGTTGCTAGATGATTAAAGGACTGCATGATGAATTTGCAAAATCCTTTTCCTAGTCTCCTTTAAAACCTATAAAATAATCTCATACTTACCAATAAATTGTAGAAATCCTTGATATAATCCGTGTACGGACTGGGAAATACTGAAGAAATGGGAATGGATTCGTGTCTTTGCTGTTACTATGATAAAGCGAATGGCCAATGCTGTATCCTAAACACAAAACAAAGAAAACAATTCATTTGAAGAAAAGAAAAGAAAAGGAAACAAAAGCATTTTTTATTAATTTTTAGCAGAAAAACAATACTACCTCTAATTTCAGAAATTATAATTTCACCAGTCTTGCACTTTTTTCTTAGCTATTTACATACACCAATATAAAAAATACTAATGAAAATGTTTAATTTAATGAAGTTGCATGGGTATTCAAAGATGCTTGGATTCTCAATATCCCAGGTGGTTTATTATGTTGATATTTTTTGGGCCCATTTGGGAGCTACTGCATTCGCCCTGTACATCTATCCATCTGTGTGTCCCCCCCCCCCAAACTCCTGAAGAGAAGGTCGGATCAGCAAATGGACTTCAACATCGTGTTCAGAAGCCCAAACACTTGTAGGAATGGGGTATTTACTTCTGCCTATCTGGAAAAATGCAGACACAGTCAACTGTTTCTACAAGTCTATCAATTCTTTGCTCAACTACTGACCTGATCAACTTGAAATTTGGATATGCTTTTCTTTAGCTTGTCTACTATACATTCTATATTTTTATTCGATAACTAGCTGTACCCGGCATGCGTTGCAATGCCACTCAAAGAAAGAAAGGGCTCGTGAGAAGGGGCTGTAAATATAAGGTCCCAGTGTCGATCGGGGGTGGGACACTTAGGCCCTTGTGTCGCCATCCCCACCCAAGTGTGGTGGACCTGTCCCCCATAGGAGAGCGAATTTTTCTCTTTTTCCAATTGACTTAGGGGCCCCGAGAAGGGGCCCTAAATATAAGGTCCCGGTGTTGATCGGGGGTGGGACACTTAGGCCCTTGTGTCGCCATCCCCCCACCCAAGTGTGGTGTCCCTGCCCCCGTAGGAGAGTGAAGTTTTCCCTTTTTGCAATAGACTTGGGGGGGGGGGCTGAGAAAGGGCCCTAAATATAAGGTCCCGGTGTTGGTCGGGGGTGGGACACTTAGGCCCTTGTGTCGCATCCCCCCCACCCAAGTGTGGTGTCCCTGCCCAAATAGGATAGTGAAGTTTTCCCTTTTTGCAATTGACTTGGAGGGGGGGGGGGGTGAGAAAGGGCCCTAAATATAAGGTCCCGATGTCGATCGGGGGTGGGACACTTAGGCCCTTGTGTCGCATCCCCCCACCCAAATGTGGTGTCCCTGCCTCCCATAGGAAAGCAAATTTTTCCTTATTTGCAATTGACTTGGGGGGGGGGGG
>JAFIDM010004315.1:66377736-66401242 GCA_023159025.1 Thereuonema tuberculata | reverse complement strand
AATACATACCTGAAATTATGCCGTGTATTTTTGAAACACCCTGTATAGCATGGAGTGAAAGTTCTGATGTTGTCTTGTGGCATTTCATGCCAAAGCTGCTGCAACTGTTAATGCAAAGGCAAAATATTCAATGATGGATGCACCTGATGTCCAAGCTAGTCATAGATATGCTCAATGAGGACAAGTCTGGGAACGGCCGACCAAGGAAGGATTTGAATTGCTTGGAGGCACTGCTGGGAAATGTGTACTGTGTATGGACGTGCATTATCCTATTGGAAAGTTGTTCCTAGCAGGAGTGATATGAAGGGCAAAACAGATTACAGGATCTCCTGCATAAATTGCAATGCATTTCAAGTTCCTCAAATCAATATGAGAAGGGCTCTGCTGTTAAAAGAAATGGCTCCCAACACCATTAAACCAGCTATATGGTGTGTGCCCCTTGACAATACTGCCAAGATTTGAACACTAAAAGTCCTCCTCCATATGTGGATGATCATCTGTTGCAAGACAGAAGCAGGACTCATCACTAAAAACAATAAGAAACCATTTTTCATGAGCTAAGCATATCTCTCAAAGCTGTAGACAGTATTAAACCACTCTAGACAGAGCCTCTGGTGCTGGGTTGTTAAAGGAAGGCATCATCGTTAAGAGGCAATGGTAATTAAGTCCAGCATCTGCAATTTGTTAAGCAATATTGTGGCTAGATACTGGTTGCTGTGGCCACATCTCTCTGGATGGTAGAGTATGAAGTTGTAGGTGCAGGTAGTACTTGCCTCTTAATAAACCAATTCTGTAGCAATGATACTGATGGGCAAATTATAGCCTTGCAACTGAATGAGCGCCCTCACTCAACCTTCAATTCCATTAGGATTTCCTTTTTTTTTTTCATTGCATAAAATCTTAAATTTTGTAGACAAAGCATGATACACTAAAGTCAACACAACTTCCCACTGAAAAATCAGATGACAAGTAATTTTGTCTGCATGATCTAGCAGTCACATTGTGAGGCCTCTCTCGAAGTCCAACAATTGCTCTTGGGTTTTCAACTGCATCGCTCATGCATTAGTGATGGTAAGCTGATATTAATGCAAGTTTCACAAAGCACAATGTGTTGGTAAGATTCTGAGGGCTCTTATATGGACCACAAGATGGGCACTTCCATTGAGGCAAACTTTTAATCATTCGTATATGTAATGGGAATGTATGATATGGAGTTTCCTTCAAATTAGATGCTTCCTTCATGGTGCTTTGATTTTTTTTTTTTTTGTCATAGTGTATGGATTGAAATATTCTTGCTTGATTATATAAATGCTGGTTTTTGCCCCAATTTCCAGCAATTGATAAAGCATTAAAAAGAAAAAACTGAAAATTAGATTGTATATTTTATATTTCTTACTTTTCTTGCTGGATTATCTCCATCTTGAACTACTGCAATTGGAGGCGGTAAAACAATAGGAAATGTTTTCCAATGAAATAAAATCTTTTCAGCAACCTAAAATACATATTAAGTCATAGATTTAAGTTTATATTATCAAAATAGCTTTTTTTTTTTTAAATTATTTGTTGAAGTTTTTAATCATTTAATCAAAAATCTAGTTGACTTAATTTTACAGTGAATGAAACACAACAAAAACCTTTTTCTTAAAAATTCAAAATTAAAATTTAATAAATTCTAGAATAATTGTATATTAAAGGGAAATATTTAATTACTTAAGAAATATATAACAATAAGGTAAAAAGAAGGTCCAGGTTTATATGTGGAAACACAAGAAGATATATTCTGAATTACCTTTTTAATATTTTGGACAACTTCAACGATTTCTGGAGTGGCCCCTTCTAAATTTATATCGAACCTCACGGGCTCTCGCTGAAATGCAGAGGAAAAAAAAAATTGTATTTAAGAATAACATTTCAATACAAGTTTATTTTTAGGTACGTTAAGTCATAAAAAGGATCTCATTCAAAAGCACTCCTCCTTCAATCGATTTGGCACTTAGCAAAATTTAATGGTTGGTTGTTTGGTTTAACATCAGATTCTCAAAAGAGTGAAACAATTTATTTAAATTAATGAAAACAGCCAACCTATTAGAAAAACTTCCTCCTCAGGCATTTTACATTTGTTATACACTTTTGCACTAGAATTTCATCATAACTTATCTTAGGCCACATTGCATTCTCCTAAAACAATAGCGAAATCTGTATATTATTATACAACTCGTGACTACTTAGAAAAGATGGTCAGGCTATTATTAAGTTCAAAAACGGGACCCACTCAAGTAAGGGCGAGAGGAAGCAGTTGATCACTGACCGTTATGCTCAATGAAATTTGATGTTGATTGTTGGTGCCAGGACTGGCTTTGCAATGGCCGTCTATTTTGAATCTGAGACAGCGATGCACCCTGTCGAGATGCAACACAAAATTCTCCTCTCGGCTATCCACACAAACGAGAATGAGGGACAATATGCGACACAGGTTTTAAAATAAGGAACATTTAGGCATCCGACAAAAGTAATATGATCCCAGGAACAAATCCTTAAAATATGGGATGACACTTTATTAATAATCTTCTTTCTACGGCACATCCCATGATTTTCCACAATTGAGCTTTTTTTTTTTTTTCTTTTCATATTTTTTTTTATCCTGTTACTATCTTTAAGCTTTCTTCATTTTTAATGATAATGTTTACTATCAATTGATTATATAGGGTTCACTTATTCACTTCTTATTAAAAAAAGAATATTTTACCCAAATTATCTTGCATACAATAGAATGTTCAAATATTAATTTCATATAATTGTCAAGATTAGGGTTTTTTTTTTTTTTTGGTTTTTTTTTTTATAGTGATATTCTAACAGATTATTGAAGTGCCAAACAATACTTTGCTATTTTACTGTACGACTAGTATTTTTTAATGTACTGGAGCATCCTTCAGTAATTTACGTATTGTAAAATTAGATTCAATTAAATTTAGAAAGACAGAATTTCTGACCTAATAAACTATAAGTAACACTACAAAAGAGTAATTTCATGTTTTGTTTTGTTTAAATGTTTATCAGGACCATTACATTCCTCAAAATTGTGGGCAAACATCACAGGAGTTCGAAAATTGTAAGATCACTTAGCCTAACACTTCAGTTGTTTTTATTCATCTCAAGACAAATGCTTCACAATGTAATCATCAAGATGCTGTCAATTTTCAAATTTTACTGAACTGATGACTTTTTCAGCATTTTTTTCTGGCATCTAGACAAACTGTTTTGAGGTTTCACCACTCTTTAGCCAATGACAAATTTAAAATAAAAGATTATGTGCCAAAGAAAAAATAAATTAAAAGCATACTGCCTACATTACGATATACCCATAGTTATATTAAATTCAAAGGTGAATAGAAAAGACAGTTGCTCCCTATATCTTTATATTTATTTCTAAGGAGAAATAGTCGTTGATCTCGGGTAAACTTTTCAACTTCATTGTGTAACACCTTAGAAATACTGCGTTTTGGTTTTTCAGAAGTACAGAATAAGAAATAATTAGATTGCTTCCTTAACAGCTTAAGATTTAATAAATATTTCATATTAAGATTCATAAATAAGCCTCTTACCTCTGGTTCGACTTCTTCAGTCTCAGTTCTCATAATTCACAAAATCCCACCATTTTTCTCTGGATCAACTAAAAAAAAAAAAATCAGGAGTTACCAAATGCCGTTTCTAAATGTAAAAACACATCTACTCCTTATTTATAATACATTTAAACTTATTCCTGTATACATTTAACAAAAGCTCTGCTATATCTTACAGTCTTCACACCGATATCAAAAGCACCATTTGCTGAGTTCTGGTCTCAAAAACCGAATAGTGGCAAAAGATGCTTCTTTCTTCTCAAGAAGAATGACAGATTGTACTTGTAACTTTTAACATATTCTTGTAACTTTAACATAAATAACCAACAAATGGAACTAAAACTGTGGAGTGAACTGGTGTATATTTTATTGCGAACTAAACTGTCTTCTTCTGAATAGAGTTTACATTCATTTGGAAACAGACTGATGGATCATGATTTTAAATGGAGAGCAGCAATGGTTTTGTTAAATGGTTTTGATCTATCTGCCAACATCAGGCAATAAGGCCTGAAATCTGTGTGGTCTTCACCATCATAGAATTCTCAGAGATAATATGAGTGATCCCAGCTAACTGACAGCATATGGCATTAGAAATTCCAAAAATTAATTTTAAAATCTGAAGAAAACTTCTGTCTTCCTGGATAGAGAATAGTAAAAATTTGCTTTACATAATTTATAAATACACAAGTATTAAGTTGGAGAAATAGATTACACACATTCAACAGAGAATATAAAAAAACTATAGGATAAATTTAACATGAACGATAGCAGATGAGACAAGTAACTCACTGCTGTTTATCATGTGTTTTCAGGAAAATACATTTTCAAATGATTGATTTATTCCAGGTTGAAGAATTTGAAATGATTTATTTCAGCAGTTAAATAGTAAACCAGGAATTAGTAGTCGAGGAGGAATGAACCTTGATGTAAAAATTAGAAGAGAAAGAAAGATTTTAGGTCAAAGAATATCTAGAAATTAGAGACATTGCATTGCCAACCAACGAAATCTGTATGAATTGCTCCTCTCTTCCTAAAAATCAGCTACTCTTCTATTTTATTGCCACATAAGAGCCTGTAACTGATTGTTGCAACAAAACAACTTAAAAAAGGATATATTTATTGAATAATGATCAAACTAATAAGGCAATACAAAGAAGCAACCTTCTTGCAGAATAAGTTTTGAAATTCTTTAACATGAAAGAAATTTTAACATTCTTTCAATTGAAGAAAATCAATGACTAAATGGGACAAAGGTTATTCAAATAAAAACCACAAAAATTAAATTTGTTAACTGCAAACAAGAAGGAAAATTATATTAATTTTAGGTAATTAACGAGCCTTCTTCAACTTTTCACTAACACATGAATACCTCAAGAAATCAAACAGTGGATGATAAGGAATAATATGCTATTGCTTGGAATGCATTAGAGACGCTGAACACTGGTGGTTATACTGGTCTATATACAGGGTGGCCCAAAGGTACATGTCCAAAATAAAAAAATGAATAGAGGACATCACCTGAATCACTCCCATGTATGTTTTCCGAATGTGTACCATTGTCGAGATATTAATGATTTTGTGATTTTTTCAGTAGTCCCCATCTTATTCTGATAAAATTTGTTTTTTTCATTATGTATGTTGCTGTGATGACTTTTGTTAGTTTAGTTATGTTCTTTGGGAAATGAATTATTAATTACAAACGAAATGGACGAATTGCATAGGTACAATGTTGTGAAAATCAAGGTCAAAGTATGAAGTTGTGATTATCGTGAAGTTTCAAAACTCTTTGATGCTGATTCAAAAACCCATCAAGAATGGTTGGTATTACAAAAACTTCTCTATTTAAGAGACTATCAGAAACATACAAAACATTTTACACGTAATAGCTGAAAAAGAGACAGTATTTAAGGTCAGAGTTACAAAGATGGGTTTCAAGATGAAGTCGATTATTTCCTGTGATACCCTTTAAATGATCCAAAAGGTTCTTACAGGCGAATTATTCAGTATACATTGAACACGAATGGTGCATTGCATCAAGCACGCTGACCAATCACACTTATGTTTGAATGTTGCACAGATAAAATTGTTGTGACTTCAAATAATCCTTTGGTCACCTTATCTGTAGCAATTTGATATTACCTTCTTTGGTTATTATATGTCTAGCTCTTCGTGTACACATGCTTACATCATTAATCAGTGCTTAATTGTAAATTTTATACTTCGTTTCAATTTTATTGCAAACAGCAGCTTTGACACCACAGGAAATATCGTCAAACATTGATTTTGGTGTCATCACAGGAAATATCGACTTCACCTTGAAACCCATCTTTGTACCTCTGACCTTGAATACAATCTCTTTTTAACCTATTACGCGTAAAATGTTTTATATGTTTCTGACAGTCTATTAAATGGAGAAGTTTTTGAAATCACTACCAGTCTTGATGATTTGTTGTTGTTTTTTGGAATCCCCAACAAGATTTTTAAAACTTCACGACAAATCACAACTTCATACTTTGACCTTGATTTTCACAACATTGTACCTATGCAATTCGTCCACTTCGTTTGTAATTAATAATTTATTTCCCAAAGAGCATAACTAAATTAACAAAAATCATCACAACAACATACATAACGAAAAAAACAAATTTTACCAGTTTAAACTAGGGACTACTGCAAAAGTCACAAAATCATTAATATCTCTACAATAGTACACAATCGGAAAACATACAAGAGTGATTCTGGTAGGGCTTAAGGCCTATTCATTTTTTTTTTTTGGGGGGCATGTACCTTTGGGCTACCCTGTATATAGACCAGTTTAACCACCACAGTGTTCAGAGTCTCTTTAACGCATTTCAAACAACAGCATGCTAGAATCTTATCTCCACTGTTTGATTTTGATTTTTATTATTTGCATATCTCTTCAAACAAACTAAGATTGGGATGCAATTGTTTATGACTGCACAATCATGAATCCCTTATTACCCAAAAATATTGGTTAGCCAGTGAGGGTAAAAAAGAAAAATAATCATCCATCTCTCGATTTCTACACAATTTGATCTCATTTAAGGTGAAATTGTGTATTTTTGTGATGTTTGCATTTGATCCCTACAGCATTTCAAAGATCAAGAAATCACTTCCCTACAGTGTTCTGCAACTATATATTAGGAAATAACGTTCTATCAGTAAGATTATCTTGCAGCCCAGTTTGTACAACTTTATCTTTAGATCCATAGAAGGGTGAAGGGTTATATTAGACCATCTAGAAATCTGCAGAGAAAAAAAAAAGGTTGCTGCTATCGACCTTGAACATATGACGAGGATAACTTGTAATATTGGCCTTTTAAAGTGTGATCAATAGGCATTTAACCGTGGATTCTAAGAAACTAACTGAAACTATAAGTAGATCTCAAAATATAGTGAGAGAAAATCAGTACAGTGGAAGTATTGATCAGAAAAACACTTTTACCAAAAATGTGCCATGAAAGTGCACATCACTGTGGTCTCAATTAAAGATCCGATCAAAGATGTGAAGCCAGAACACAAGCATTATTCATTATCTGATAATTATAAGATAATTAGATAATGTATCTGAGACCTAAACTAAAGGCTTTGTTGACAACACTGGTGTTTCACAAACATAGATCGTGAGTGATAACTTTGAGTGAATCAGACAAATGTTTGAGTTAAGCTTAACCAAATAATGGTAAAGATGACTCTTCCAAAAACAGAAAAACAAAACAAAACTGCTTTTTTTTTTTTTTATGGAGTAGAAGTGCCAATTTTCCTTTATTCTCTTTTGTCTTAGACTGCCTATTAAAATTTTTAAAACTAATATGCCTTAATTTCAATCTGAAAGTATAAAAACTACTGTCAACTGTTATATTTCTTTTATAAATTTAGAGCCACAATGTTGTCACTTACAAATTCTGCTTTTTTTTTTTTTTTTTAGTTTCTGCATGTGAGTGACAAGCAAAGGGTAAGGCTAAGGGTGCTAATGCAACTTGAACAGCTGTCTGACCATTTCACTCAATTAGCAAAAAAAATAGGTGTAGAAGTGAACCTCTTTTTACTTCATGCTAATCTTTTTAAAATTAAACTGACATTAAAAATAAATCTCTTACCACTGATTTTTAACTCCAGATATAAAGTAATCTATTTGAAAAATTCTTTTCTAAGCTCAGATAAAAGAAAAAAAATTTCTAAATTTATTGTAATGATTAGATAAAAAAAAAAATTAAAAAAATGTTTAGTTTGAGAAAACAGCATGGGACGTATTGAAATTATTTGTTGTGAACAGAGGGTTTTTAAATATTGGAAGGATGAGACAGCTCAGTTAAAAATTAGATTGTAATTTCTTAAAGAGTAATACTTTTCAGTACCGTAAAGAAGTTAGGAAAGATTTCCTTTTCCCCTCCAAAAGGATAGAAACCAGAGACACGATGATGAAGAACTCTCGATTCAGTGTTAAGAATTCAAACTACTTCTTTAATAAACAATGACAAGTACCACATTACCACACATGTTGGCTTAATGATAGTATTAAGTAAATTCTCTTTTTCAAAAGTTTGACTTGGGGAGGATTTATAGAGGATGAGCGAGTATTTTTGTGGCATCTCTAAGATAGTACGGCTTTTCCAAAGGCAAAATAAATCCTGCAAAATAACTTGTACTGTTATCAAATGTAAAGTTTTGCTTGAGATTATTTATTAAAATTCCAAGAACTATGTAACAAAACTTTACATCCAGTAAAACAGCTTAGAACAATTTAGATTTAACCTAATCATTATTTTCTTTAACAAGTGGAATGAAAACATCTTAAGGAAATTAATGTGCTTCGCAATACTCTTAAAAGGGAAAGTTAAAAAGCTTCAGAGTCAAAGAGAAATTAATAAAACAATGACAATTTTAATAGTAGAAGAAATATCACTGAATTAAATATAAATAAAAAACAAATCAGGATAACAAGACTTAATTAGGATACCTAACAAGATATCAGAAGCAATGAAAATACTATAATGATGCAAAACTATTTAAGGTAATCAGTTGCATACAATGTCTCATTTACATTTTGATCTGCCATTAATGTTTTACTTCTGCCTGAAGCCTCTCCTTTAGATATCTAGTGCTTGCTGAATCAATTTTGAAAATAATTTTCCAAAATACTGAGTTCATAAAGAATTTCCTTCTTTCTAAGCACTGGCTTATTATGTCAGATAATGACAGAAATAACAGGCTGTAAAATTTCACAAAATAAGAACATGAATAATGTGATAAGCTTTTCTTATGGCTTATCAATTGATATCAGAAAGATAAAACAGCATTAAAAATAAATCAACAAAACTTGACTAGGAAATAAATGAAAAAGAAGCAGTATCAACAGGAATTATTTCATTACTAATTCTATCAAAAAGAAATTCTATTCAAAGAAATAAAAAAATAAATTTTCTTCAGAAAGGGTGAGAATTACACTGATCTAGGATAAGCACAGGACAATACAAAATTAACAAAAATGTCAAGGATCTGAACACATTAAATTATTTTAAACAGCATTTCTAGTATAAAGGAAATCTAGTGAGAGGAAAAAACTCATTAGAAATCAGAAAAGAAGAAATGTCTCATTAACTGAATGAAGCTGAGAGTGCCACTGCATCTTCCCTTAAAATAACCCACAGAGTGGCAGGGATTTAAAATTACTGAAGTTATAAATGAAATCAAAGTCCAAAAGATTAATTTCAACCATTTGTTCAAAGAATGAAAAGAATGTTAACAAATCTTAACTTTCACATAAAGCACACTTTAGCAGAGACCAATATAATTTCTAAAATAGTTGTTTTCAAAAATATTTTTTTAATGTTTCTTTGGATTTACGCATCCTTACTGATGTAACTTATTCCCTTTATCTCAGATACCATCAACCGATGATCATATTTTGAAATCTCAGCAGCAATTATGACAGATGAATAATGACTCAAGCCTCTGCAATGACTGCCATTTAGTCAAGTCCCTTTAAAAAATCCTGCATTTCTATCGCAAATTGACAATGAAGGAAGCTTTCGATTGTAAGTCCCTAAGTGTTGTCTTCCAAGATTCCTTTGACATAAGTTTGAAAAAAGAAAAGTAAAACATCTTAATGACTCTCATCTACAATAATGATTTCCAGACTTCAATTTTTATGGAAAATTCAGTAAAATTAAAAAAAAAAAAAAAAAAAAAAGCTGATATGAAAGCTGCTTAAGGCATTTTAATATAATATGTAGATTATGTACAGTTACACAATTGAAAAACAAACTTGGCTTTATACAGAAGTTATTATGTTAACATTATTTCTCTCACTTCATTGAAGATCAGTAAAACTTTCTTATGGACCCAAGTTTGTAGATCACTTGTCTACAACACAAACTTTTTGAGTTCATTTCTTCTATTTTGTCAAGCTGAAGGTTAACTATCTTTCAGGGGAAATGATTATCTATTTGTTATAAGTAAGAAAATTAAATGATCCAAATTATTGCATTTACGCAGCAAATGCAACCTTATGTAAAGAGGTAAAAGCATTTCCATATCAACAGTTGCAAAACCTAATCAAAAATAAAAAGACAAAAGCCAAGAAAACAATCATGTTGGCTGATGAAAAGTTGAATTTTTATAAGAGTAACAAACTTCTGATTTTAAATTTTTAAAAATACTTAATGGTATACTAGAAAAATGGTATATTCCTTTAATAATGGATTTTATGGCTAAAAAATGTATTAAAGTTTGAAGCTTTTGGATCACATTAAAACTTCAGAACATGTTTCTGTATTTGCAAATCATTTTAACGTTCTTCTTTTACAGCTCTACTAAAAGAAAACAAGGTAGGGATAGCGATTAGTAAGCCAATCACAATACTTCGCAACGCGTCTTCTAATAAGAAAATATAATTGATATTGCTTTAATTTCCTTATTATTATAAATGTGATTGCTGCGAATGCAAAAGGCGCAATTGTTGCGATTATTGTAGAGCTGTATTGTAAATGTGATTGTTGTGCAAGCAAAAGAAGCAATTGTTGCTAATGATACCTGTCCACAGACGGACAGACAAAACAAGAATATAAGTCTTCTGATTACTAATCAGAAGACTAAAACTTGCCATCTTCTGCCTTTTTAGAATTCTTAAATATACTGAAGATAAACTAAATATCTTCATCAATTCCAATGATGGAAGAAAAAAAATTAATAAAAAGGTTAAAATAAGGAATAAAATTGCCACAGAAAACAGAAGTCTTTAAAAATTATTCTCCTTTTCCTCAATCTTAATGTTTTTGTCTTTATTTTCTAATTTATGTTTCGATATTCCTTTTTCGTGCAGCAATTTTAAATCAGATTGCTATTATAAGATGAAATCATGAAAATATCAAAAGTTTTACAATGACAATAGAATTTTTATTATGAAAACTCAAATTCAATTTTCATGACTTTACTGATCAATTTTAGAACCAAGTTGAAAAAGAAACAATTCAAGGTAAAGATCATAATCAATAGTAGAACCTCAACTTATCCTACGCCTTATTAACATCTTTTCCATACTTTGTAATTAAATTCATAAATCAAATATTTGAGTCTTTGACTTAGATTATGTTGGGAGATGTTTTGTGGGCATGTAATGTTTGTTTTGTTTTTTTACTTCCATAAAACTATATTTACAATACCTATGTAATGTTTAAAGCTGCAAATATTCTAAGATATTAAAATAAACATTTATCATAGTCTGTTAGTTTTTGAGGCCAATTTGCAATGCCCAACAATGATCATGATAATAAGGAATTTCATATATAATTTTTCATTATTTATGTGACCTAACAAAAAGAAAGTATACAGTAATATCATTGTTAGCTATCTAACAATTGCTTCAACTTAAAATATATTATATTACATACAGTTGTAGGCATCTGAGAAAATTAGCATAATAATGTTAATTTATATTTTTATAAGTTATTGAATAGAATTTCTCTTAGTGTTATACCTTGCTAATAGCTAAAGCCAAACATTGTAATTTCTACTATTTGCTAAGAGTATGCTAATTGCACCTATGCTCAAGACAGTACTTCCAAATAAGCTTCAACATTAAAAAAAAAAAAAAAAAAAAAAAAATTTTTACTTCAAAAGGTTTTTTTCTAAATTTTTCATTTTTAAAAGCATTTTCAAGAAAGAAAAAAAAAAAAAAAAAAAAAAACAAAGAAAAAAAAGTTACTGAAGATTCTCACTCTGAAAAATTAGTAATTTCATCTTCATGTGTACTAATTGACTTACTTACATTAATTTATAACAATGTCAGAATATTTCCGACGACGATAATTTTTACATTAAATATTAATTTCTACTTCATCAATGATATTCATTAACAAAAAAAAACAAAGCTCAAATATATAGTGATGTATTGTTTTAAATATCTACTCATATTTAATAATTAGATATTTAAGTGGGATGGAAATCACAAAATTCTAGATCAAATGGATTAAATGTATTGTGCAAATCCTTCAGGAATTTCTGAGTATCTAAGAAATTAAAAACATTTCCTGAGAAATGAAATTGTGAGTCATTTACATCTCAGCAACCCCCCCAATGGTTCTTCAGGGTTCTGGAAAAAAAAAATATCCCATTCTTCATACTCTCGCTTTTCAAGCTCTTCCTCTTGACCCCATTCTCGATTTTAAAATGAAAGAAAAAATAAATATAATTGATTCCTAAGGGGGTAATTGGGCTATTAGGTATCCCTTCAGGAGATGGAAAAAAATGGTTTAAAATGCTATGTTAGTTGAGTATCAGATTCGAATTTTTAACAAACAATTTCTTACAAATTAGAAGGGAAAGTTTTGAATTAAAACAGCATTTCAAACCCGTAAAAGTGTTTTTGTTTGTTTTTCCAGTGGAAAGACATTTAATAGCTTAATTTCCTTCTTATCTCGACTTTGAGAAAAAAAAAAAACTGCATAGAATCTATTTTTATTCACTTCGTCATACATAAATACTTAATTAGCATTTAAAAAAAAGCAATTAATTAATTAAAAATATCTAATTGCGATTACTCATAGACAACTAGATAAATGCACTTAGACAAGACATATACATTATGCAATATTGCTTAAAATCTGTAAGTCTGCGATAGTAAGGTCTAAGGTCCATGGATAAGGCAAAATTTTAAATTATAATACTGAATCATTATTTAAAAAAAAAAAAAGTAACAGAAAATAAATAAGTTAATATTTTTGAAAATTCTGTAATTCATTTTAAGCATTTAAACTAGAAAAATCAAATCCATTACGAGTTCAGGCCGGCATCATTTCCAGTTCAATTAAGGCCAAGTAATGGCCATTACTTTTTGAAATATTAATGATCCAAACAAATGAACTAGCATAACGACAAATGTTAGGAAATACTGTCGGACTCGAAATACGAGTAATTGAATTTTGAGCCGAAAAGAATACATGGCCTTGATACATTTCGATTTATGATAACATGAGAGCATCGGAATCATTACAGCAAGGCTGTTTTTTTTTTTTTTTCTCCGTGCTCTACATTTGGATTTCATCTATAATATTTGTCACTGAAACACAGTATAATCGAAGACATTTTAAAATTAATACCACAAATACTGAGAATGAAATATTAACAATAAATATATAAATTTGAGACATGAAAATAATAAACTTCTAGCTTTAAACCTGCGCGGCAGGAATGTAAAGGTATTGGTCGGAGCTTCTAAATTGCATCTTTATTTAATAATTTGAAAATCTTAATGACAGCAAACAGACGCTTAAACCTTTGGAGGATTATAGCAATTGTTCTTCAATACCAAAGGAAGGAAAAGAAAGGTTCGACTGGTGCCAATAATTGGACCTCATTTATGAATTAATGTCCCACGATTAAATGGAAATAAAAAGTTGTCAAGAATCTACGCAAGACACGGCACCTGATTAATGTCATTTAAAACGAATATTCTCCGCAAATTAATTGACGTACTACTCTACAATAGAAAGACTAAACGTTCAGGAGATTGTAGAACCCAACCCAATTCACTGTTTGTAAAATAACGAGCTAAAAGTGGAGAACTTCGTAAGGAATGTTAAGGACAGAAATGAATGTTGTCAAAATTCCGATGACCCTTCAACTAAGAGGATGGGCGCTGTCCAAAGACTAATAACACCTCGGCCTTGTCGTTTCTTTCCTTATGCACAGAATGCAATTTAGAAAAACGCCTCCTGAGTTAAAAGATTTATATTCCCTGAGTATATTAAGCTGACAGATGCTCTCATATTCATTCAAACATAACTCACCATCAAAATAATCCAGCAAATGCTCACCCAGTACCCTAGAAGACATGTATGTCCTTGCTTACGATGGAGATACAGTCTCGTTGTCGGCGAGAAACAACGAGACTCACGGGCGAGACTATTCTCGACATCAGAGACAAATCGCAGATCTTTCTGACAAATATCACGTAAGTATGAACAACGTAGTTTTGGTGTGGTGTCTCCAATCTTCCTTCATCGTATTTTCCCGTGCTTTGAAACTAATTTTTTATCCTCTTTTTGCATAAAATGATTCTCGTCTTCCATTTTAGGATATCGTTTTTTGAAAATGGTGTGCATTATTTCTAATATTTTTGATAGTTTTATTGTAGACCTGGCAAGGATGGCTGCCTACAGAATTGTAAAATTTGAAATAAATAAAAACATTTCCTAATGCATATTCTAATAGTTGAAATGATAATGAAAAAGTTTGCTTGAGGATATACACAAATATTTATATATGACAGGGCTAAAACTCCAAATTACAATCTAATTTTTTTAAAATTGTTAAATAACAGTGTCTATACGTGGTTCAGGCTTAAGGTGAATGAAACATGCAGAGAAATCGTGTTTGAATAGCTTGAAGGATTTTCCCTAATTATTTTTTTTTCTCGTGTTTCTGAATTGTGATTTAATAATAAGCATTTTGCTCCATTGTAACAGAAAAATATCTTGTAAAGATAAACAGTCTATATCACAAGAATAAATAGAGCCTAAAAAAATTGAGTTTGCGTTGCTTTTACCTTTCTAACAAGTAATGATTGATTCTATTTCCGTTGTGAAAGTTCAATTTCGTCGAAACTTGATATTTCGGAGGATTGGTGGTGGGTATAACAATGTTTAACTAAACTGGCTTTAATTAGACCGCGTGATTTGGTGATCCATCGTAAGCATCTGTTTGAAAACTTCTACCTTCCTATAGCACAGATATATGGTTGGATGATGCACTTCATTGGCTGTTAGAAGATGTTTACTTGAGGGTAGTATGTATCTAGAAGTGAACCCTACACTCAGATGTTGTAATTTTGCAAAATTTTGAGGGGACAATTGTATAACGGGATCGGTGAGAAATATTGCATTGTACTACATCGCATAGTAATGTTATTCTCTCTGGTATTTTAGGTGAATAGTTAGTTGATGATTAATGTGCTACTTTTAAAACTAATAGTTTTCATTGAATGTTCACCACATTAAATGCTAGACAGATGCTTGCATACCTATAAATTGTTAAACTACATACAGGAAAGTTTTCTTGATAAACAGGTTGTAGTCTGTATTCCTAAAAATATTGGCATTTATTATTTATGAAATAAAGAATAGATTTAAACGAACTTCTACCCAGTTACGAGTGAGTGTGAAAATTGATAAACAGTGTTACCATTTTCAAAAACATCGAAGAATGCTTAAAATGAACAGTATTCATATACTTTTAAAATTTTCTAGCTGTATATCTAACTTTGATCTAAGCTAAATATCACCCGATATAAGACCTTAGAGGAGGTTTTTCTTTTTCTCTAGATTTAACTAGATCATTAAACTGCTAGCTGATTTCACTTAAAATCATTAGAACAATTTGAAATTTAGTTTTGGCATAATACCATTATGAGTGTTACTACTTCTGTGTATTTGCCAAATAACTAAACACAAGGGAAGGACATCAGTTGAAATGCTTAGCCAAATTTTTAATGCTACATTCCATTGTTACCTGTGATACTGCTACATTTCATTGTCTGAGCTGGTCGCGAGATTCAGTTCGAAACAGGAATCATCACTAAAGATAATTCGTCCCCAGTCAGCTCAATTCTACGTTGATCGTGCTCAGCACCACTGTGATCGCTCTTGACAATGCGTACTGGTCAGTGTTAGGCAGTGTAAGGGGTGCTGCAAGCATAGATTCTGCCCCGTAGTCTTCTACTAATGATCCGGGTGGGCACTTACATGGGTCGCATGTTTGGTGGTTGACAGCGACGAATCTGGTGCTGCAACAGCTGCTCTTGACAATTGCTCTGTATTCATGTTCTGACATCGCTCTAGTTTTGTTTGCTGAAATTTGCCGTTCAGGACCCATTCCGTCCATCATCATCTAATTGTCTCATTGCTCCTACTCAAATGCTGAGCGATTCGTCAGTTTGTCCATTCAGACTCGTGTAGTCCGATGGCTACAAATTCGGTCGTAGTGGCCGTGAATTCGCCGGTGAGGCATTGTTACAGTCAAGGTAGGAAAACACAATCAAAAATCTAGTGGAAAATGAGCTCTGTTCTTTATATACACCACCACAATGAGCTGTAGCTCTGGCTATTCATTCATTGGGTGCGAAATTTTGATCATTTGCATGTGAAGTTTCATTACTATTGGATTACTTTTTCGGGGTGCTTCAATTTTTTTTGTCAAAGAGTGTACATCATATATTTGCAATGAGTAGACAAAGAAAATTGGCTTGTTTGTTTATATTCTGCTTTTGCAGATATTAAGCAATTTACTTTGTGTTTAAAGTATGGGATAGAATCAAGATAATTGATAAAATTCCTTTGACTGTATTCTGCTACTTGAAGGGGGAGGGGGAATAATTTATTAATAGGGATTCATATCTATTGTAATGTGTATACCATCCTTGGTGAACATACTAAAAAATTTTATCTTTTACTGATTTCAAAAGTTAAAAAAAACTTGATGTGTAGAAAGAGAGACTGTTCTAAATTAATATTGAATAACTGGAATTAGTTTCCATTGATTTACAATAATTTTTGTTTTTCAGTATGGCGGACTCTGCTCCAGCCGGTGGTCGTGGTGGATTTCGAGGCGGATTTGGTTCAGGCGGCCGAGGAAGAGGTCGGGGCCGTGGACGAGGTAGAGGCCGAGGACGTGGAAGAGGGAAGGAAGGTGAAAAGGAATGGATTCCTGTAACTAAACTTGGCCGTTTGGTAAAAGATGGAAAAATACGTTCTCTTGAAGAGATTTATCTGTTTTCATTACCCATAAAGGTATTTAAAGTTTTGAACAAATATTTAATTCTAATAAATTGCCAATCCTAATTTTAAAGCAATTTTTAAAAATTCCCAAATTTTACTGAAACTCTCCAATATCTCAATAGTTTTGTTTTCGAACTGACTGTTTACATGGAACATCTTTACAAAATGTTGTAGTGATTATTTCAATTCATAGGCTTCCTTTAAATTTGTTTTTAAGTGACTTGATTATCACAAAGACAAGAAGTTAGTTTCTTTTTCCCATGTAAAAATGAATTGAGCGTTATTCCCACGCATTTGTCATTTTCTCTTGAAAAATTGGATTTGCTGAAGTTTATTTAATTTAAGATTTCAGAACAATTTGCTATCTGTTTATTATTAATTGTTTATTTTGGTTTGAATAGCAAATATTGTTTCATTAGCACTATTACTTTCTGGACTTGTTGCAATAAACAGTTGTTCCAAATATTTTTAAATTTTCAGGTTGTTAGAGCAGTAGTTCAATTACTGTAACTAGAAGAATATTTCATTAAAACTTTTTAATGATTTTTGGTTTTTGATTCAGTATTTTTTTTTAAATTCATAAAAAATGGGAAACTACAATTTTAAGAGCTTTAGATAAACATAGAACATTCTTTTTTGTGGATCTGTTTAAATTGAAGCAATTCCATTTTTTTAATAAACTATATACATGTCAACATTTTTGTATCATTTCTTTTAAGGCTAATGATATCTTTTTCTTTTTTTCTTTTAGGAATTTGAAATCATTGATTTCTTTCTAGAATCATCTTTGAAGGATGATGTGTTGAAAATTATGCCCGTGCAGAAACAGACACGAGCAGGACAGCGTACACGATTTAAGGTAAATTTTATGGAAGTCAATTACTTCTGTAGATTTCAGAAAAAAATATAAATAAATAAGTTCATGATAAGTGTCAGTTTCACTATTGAATTTGAGTTATTGAAACCTTACCAAATTTTTGCCATTATTTCTCAAATCTATAATTTAGCATGAAGTGCCAGCATTTACAGTACTTCTGCAGATTTGCCTGAATGATAGTTGTAATATGGTGACTTATGCTTTATTTCAGTATTAAGGATGGGAACAGATGGTTTAATGCAGCAATAACTTGAAATGGGTAGCTTCCTGTTCTTAACCATAATTCACCAACCACTGATTATAGTTGATATTTAGTATACTTCCTTCTGTTATTCTTTATATATATATACACACACACACACACACACAATAAAGAGAAAGAGAAAAATATTCCAAACTTCAAATTGAGCTGCATTACATGCATCATGTGATGCTTGTGAGAAGCTGTCATTATCAAGTACAAGAAAGACTGCTACTGTTCATACCTATTCCTTTTTTCACCCTAAGTCAATATTATTTTTTCTGTGGGGAGATGTTTATCACACAACTGACTGTTGTATCATTGCGCTGATATTCAGTTTCGCTTATTTAGAACAGGTTTTTTTTTTTTCTTTTAATGGAAAGGGAAAATTTTCAAGAAAAGTAATATTAATCTAAATTGTCCTATTGCTTAAAGGAAAAAATTGTATAAAAAGAAATATACCAAGACAGCATTAAACTATAACTTTTAAAAAGTATTTAATATTTTTATATAAACTTGTGGGGGGGGGGGATAAAGATTGCATAAAGCATGAAATTAAAATTTTTTAATGTTTAATTTATTTTTTACTTTTATTAAAATATATTTTTATTCAAAATTGTGTGGATTTTTTTTTTCTTTTCTGAAAATCAAATTCCATTTTTTCATGAAGCACTATAACGTTGAAATGGAAACTTTTAAAAAATAAATTTCTTCATTTCAAATGACTTCAGTTAAAATGCTTTTTTGAAGCTGATATCTCATTACTCTGATAAAAGCCATAGATTTTTCTTCGAATTCTTGATTAACAGAAATCACTAGACCTCAATAGTCTCCTTTCTACCGTTAATGCCCTGAGAACGGAGGAATTGATTTGACATCACATCGCCTTTTGATTTTGCAAATGGTGCATCTCAAAGCACCAGCGAATGTTTTCTTTATAACAGAATTAATGCTTTCTTCTCAGAGCTTTGCATAGACATTCACAATATTTCATCTGATGCTATTGTTTTTATAAAAAATTCACTTTTGCAGTAGTCCTGCATTGGTATCCATTGTGAAACAATTGGTTGTCTGAGAAATTGTTGAGGGGTGACATTGTCATTATTACAATGAATGTCTTTTAGCTATGATTTAAATTTTAAACTTAAAACCAACTGATCGTAATACTTAGTTTAACCACAGCAAATACGTGTTTATTTAATTTAATCTATTTTACTGCCTGGAATTTTAAATAATATCATTGGACTACTTTTTAACTCGTATTACTATAAGTCATTGGGAATTCGATGGTATCGATTAAGAGTGAAAAGAGGTATAGTCCTAATAGAGCCTTTACTTAAAATTATGAAAAGTACTGGCTGCATGTATTCTTCTTAATATCATTGCAGTTTTCGTTTTTTTGTTCCTTAAACGATTTCGGAAATGGTGGCTTGATGTAGATGAAAGGACATTTCTGTTGCTCGAACTGTTATCACTTTGGGTTTCTTTGCCAGTCTTGATTTTTGCAATCCTGAAAGATCTGTACTGCATGATCTTATGCTACAACTTTTTTTGCAGGAAGACAGAAGGGTTGCTTCTGTCCATTGATTGCACTTCACTAATTATTGAATTGTAAAAAAAAAAAAAAAAAAAAATGAGCAGTGACTGTTCTTCTAAAACTAATTCTTAGCTCTCTAATATGTTGATCTTAAAGCATTTGAGTTTTACCCCTTGTACATTTATGCTTTGATTTATTTATTTTGGTGTAGATTGTTCTGCTGTCTGATTATTCACAATTCTTCTCAATTAGGTGATATATGGCTATTTTCCCCAGGCCTTTTGATTGACCTTATTTCCTTACATTTTTCATTTTCTTGTACTGTTAGATTACTCGTATTCAGCATTATATTTCCAGTTCAGTCTTTTTTTAAAACTTTTGAGTAGCTAATATTTGTTTTGAAATACCATACTTGTAAAAGATTCTAATTTTTTGTTTCTTTGGGAACTGAAACTCTTTTAAACCTGTTATAAATGGCTGCAGAACTTGATTGAAATGTTTTAATGTCCTTTATTTCACTTCATTCAACTTGCAAATGCTGACCATTAAAACTCAAGAAATGTAAAAATCTCTTTCTTTGGCAATTTAGTCTGATGTGAATGTTTTTTAAATGTTGGTATCTTAATACAAAGGTCAGATACAACTGCATGCTTTCAACAGGCCTCAAACAGTAGTTCTACTTATCTGATGCAATAGATATCTCAAAACTACGTGGCAGCACACAGAAATGTGATTGTAAAATCCTTTTAACTGTGAAAGAAATCTCCTGTAATGACAGATTTCAAATTTGTCTTAAAGCAGTGGGCTACAAGTAGAAGCATTGGAGTGTGAAAAAAAATATCAGAAGGTAGTTTTTGCTAGTGAAGAGAGACAATAGCCAACAACTAGGCCTCAAAAGTCTATCAGTCAAGATTTTTTTTTTTAAACTTGATTATACAACAAAGTTGGAGATTACTATCTTTATACAGTATTTCAGGTTTTTTATTTGTTTATTTTAAGACCGTGTCGAAAGGATAAAACTTCAAATTTCCACATTTTTTAATTTTTGTTAGTTTTTTACTGGAATTCAGTAGGATTGCCATTAAATACTATTTGTTGGGGGGGGGGGGATTTTTGCAATTAAGATCGTTTCCATAGCAACATTCAATAAGTTTCCTGCTTATAACCTATGAATTACAAAAACTATCAATGAATAGATTAATTATAAAAATGATAAATGATCTGTGCTTATAATCAATAGAAATGCTTAAAGGGGATAGTTTCAGAAGAAGAAAAAAAAAATCTTACTTCCATCCTTTGCCATTTCATTTTGTTTACTTAAGAATAATTAAAATGTGTAATAACTTATACTGTATAGAAATAGTGATAGCGTTAAGTAAAAGAAATACTTGTATAAAAATTCTTAATCCTGTAAATAAATAGCAAATTATTACTTTTTTTTTTTTACTTCTAATTGAATGAAAATTCATGACATATAACCCATTCTAAATTTGTTACATTACGACACTTTTTCTTATTTTTAACATTTGTTGTCTCTAGGCATTTGTTGCTATTGGTGATTATAATGGACATGTAGGATTAGGTGTTAAATGCTCCAAAGAAGTAGCTACAGCAATTCGAGGAGCCATCATTCTTGCAAAACTGTCTGTTGTACCAGTTCGAAGAGGTTATTGGGGAAACAAAATTGGCAAGCCCCACACAGTGCCGTGCAAGGTAAGATAGTAAAAAAATTATTCCTTGAAAAGATATCTTGCTACTGTTTTGAGTATTTTAATTTTGCATCACTAATTGACTCGTACTTAATCAAATTAAAATTACAATTCTTAATTTGTAAGGATTTTAAAAAAGAAAGAAATTGCCGTTACAGTAGAGTCCCGAAAACTCGGCACTCGATAACCCGGATAACTTGGACACCCCCCCCCCTGGTAGGGCAGAAAAACCCACGCCCTTATGAAAATTAAATAGCCTACTTTTAAAGGGCGTGGGTTTTTTCCACTCTGCCAGGGTGAGGGGCGAGTTCTCCGGGTTATCGAGTGCCGAGTTTTCGGGACTACTGTACTTGTTACCATTGTTTGCTGCTGAAATAAAATAAGCTTATAAATGTTAAGATGACCAGAACATGCACATAAGTTTAGAAAGACATACAGCTCAACAGTGCTACAAATTGTATATGCACAGGCATGTGTGTACATACACACAAGCAAAGCAGCATTTTGAATAACAATATTCCATGTGGTTATTTTCTTTTACTATTAAGAACAACTTAAATATATAACAAATAGTAATTTTTAAAATAATAATTTTTTCATAGTTCACTTGACTGCAATTTTCTAAACAGTAAAATAGATATGTTTTCACTCTTTTACCCATAATATAGAATTATAGCTGTATGTATTAGTTGGCTCTTCAATTAAAAGAAGTAAATAAGTTTCCTGCGTCACATTAATTAAGCACTAAAGCCTCAGTCACACAAAGGAAATTCCTTTATCACCTTTTTTAATCCCTAACTGTCGAGTCTCTACATAGTTTTTGTGCTAGAGTCGCCAAGTAACTCCAGTCAAACACTGCGATTACTTATAGTGACTATCACGTGACCAACTTGCTTTAATTCTCGCAGCGAATTTTTCAGTCGCTCAGCAAGCAGAAGACTAGCGATTTCTTAGTCAGGCTAAGGGAGTTCCTGTTGCTAGTTTACTCGCTGCTATAAATTTGCCATGTGTGACTGAGGCCTAAGTGTTATTGCCATTCTGTTATCAATGAAGCCATTTCTACCAACATATCATATAAAAAATATTTACCAGTAATCAAATGTATTACTTTTCTAAGTATTTATTCCGTCTGAGCATTGAAGATGTTGGGATTCAAATATTTATTTACTTGTTGAATGATTGTCTTCATAAAGAGGGGATTTTCAGTATTTTAATTTTTAATACTTCATGCATTTATTTTGATATACCTATGTTTCACATTGCTGATTCTTCTGTGCTGTGTGTCATATTCTCCTGTTATCACATAAATACTTTTTTTTTTTTTTAAAGTATCTATAGCAGACAAGTAGAATTTGATAAGAATTCTAAAATTGCATTCATTATTCTGACATAAGCCTTGTAATTTTTGTATATGTTGTGCATCGGAAATTAAGACGACTGAGTAACATTACCTCTCTTGTTTTCTTTCTTTCTTTTTTAACTTTTATTGATTGCAGTAAAAAAAATAATCAGTTTGAAAAGATTTAATAAGTTCAGTCATGTAGATATTACAAATTTGAAAAACTTAAATGAAAATGTAATTTAAACTGTATATTTATCACTGAGAATGCATAATTGTTGTTGTTGCAGGTAACAGGAAAATGTGGTAGTGTTCTTGTGAGATTGATTCCTGCTCCCAGAGGAACAGGTATTGTAAGTGCTCCTGTACCTAAGAAACTACTAACTATGGCCGGCATTGAAGACTGTTATACTTCAGCCAGAGGAAGTACTGCTACCCTGGGAAATTTTGGTAATTTTAATTTTCTATTTGCTGAATCTTCTCAACAAGTTTTTCCTAAATTGACATCTCCTTTGTGATATACTTCATTGAGAGAAGAATTTTCGTATTTCTTAGTTAGCTGGTCTGTCCCAGCAGATTTGTTTTAACAATAGGTTATTTTTGTAATCTTTCATAAAAAAAAGTTGGCTGAGCTTTATTTTATGTTCCTACATTCCCAGTATGAGATCTAAAGTTCGAAAAATACAAGTAATGTTAATTGGCTTTTGTTTAAATATTTAATTAAAATTATATTTCTAATAACTGCTAACTAAGAAAGTGTTACTTAAAATTTCTTTAGTTATTAAATATACAGTGAGCTCATAAATTTTTATAATTGTAAAATATTTTTTTTTTTTTTTTTCCATGTTTATTACTTTTTGGCAGCCTTGAAATTTTTCACTGCTATTT
>JAFIDM010004315.1:66355459-66377134 GCA_023159025.1 Thereuonema tuberculata | reverse complement strand
GCCACATGGTGTCGACCATCGGAACTAAAATGCTGTCCTGCACAGTAACGCCACATGGTGTCGACAATCGGAACTAAAATGCTGTCCTGCACAGTAGCACCATGGTAGCACAGAAAATAAGAACTACACAAATATTGTGTAAAGTGAAAAATTCGCCTATGGGGGACAGGGGACACCACACTTGGGTGGGGGGAAGGCGACACAAGGGCCTAAGTGTCCCACCCCCGATCGACACCGGGACCTTATATTTAGGGCCCCTTCTCAAGCCCCCAAGTCAATTGCAAAACAGGAAAAAATTCGTTCTCCTATGGGAAGCAGGGACACCACACTTGGGTGGGGGGATGGCGACACAAGGGCCTAAGTGTCCCACAACCAACCGATACCGCGACCTTATATTTAGGGCCCCCCAAGTCAATTGCAAATAAGGAAACATTTGCTCTCCTATGGGGGGCAGGGACACCATACTTGGGTGGGGGATGGCGACACAAGGGCCTAAGTGTCCCACTCCTGATCGACACCGGGACCTTATATTTACGGCCCCTTCTCACAGAGCCCTTTCTTTCTTTGAGTGGCATTGCAATGCATGCCGGGTACAGCTAGTATATATATATATATATAAAATCTTTCTTTATTTTAAAGTTGAAATTTGCATCATTTTAATTTTCTTAGTCCATGAATATATGTTGGATTGATATTTTGAGAGATAATTGTCTTTATGATGCCTTATATGATGTAAAAATTAATTTGTAACCTCAAAGTCATATAATTCCAATCATTACCTGTCTGAAGAGAATCTCAATCTATATAAACCTTTTTTTGCTTCAAATGAGCGAGGATGAATTCTTCTTTTTGATTTTTATAGTTCCAACATTTTAGCATTTATCACTAATATGATGTTATTGATATTTGTAGATCTCACATCGTATAATTTAGATAGGATGATTATTCTATTACTTGCAATTTGTATTTTTCAGATTTGAACCTGTGATTAATTTTGTAAAAATCTTACCTGAAATGAAAGACTATTCCTTGGAAGTTGCAAATATTCATATGACAACGTTGCTGTTTTTCTTATACGTTGTGGCTGTTGGAATTTTGAGAATTCTCTCATTTCTTCTACTTATTCCAGTTACTATTTTAGGAAAAGTTATATCAACTATCCTTTTCAAGTAAGAGCAATTTAATTCCCTGTCGTTACAATTTTAAATCACTAGCATTTGGTACAGCACCAATTCAAACTAAGAGAATTTTGTAGCAATATTGAATCATACAAACCATTACGATGAATAGAGATAGAATATTGAAATGGTATTCTAGTGCATATTTATAACAAAAGTTAGTTAAGCATATTACCTAAGCCTTCTAGAAGGAGGATATGTGAAGAAGGTGACACAAATAAATTTTTAATTAATTAAATGGAAAGTACGTTAAAATTATATCATTGGGAAGATAGTAGTTATGGCTTTTACATTATTAAAATTAATAAAAAAAAATGGTTTCATTAGCAGATGTATTACAAGTGCACAGCAACAGTTGAAGACATTATTGCTTATCGTATGATACTACAGATGAGCAGTATCACATAAGCACAGCGTATTTTTCTGCATTCCTCACATCTTTGGAAATTACTGAAAATTTTCATATTTAAATATAGAAAGATAACTTCTGTGGTATCTTTAGAAGCTGTTTCAATATATTTCTATTCATTCTTTTGGAAAAGATGGTTCAGTAACTAATGTATGGGGATTGAAGCTGTTATATGTAGTGTGATATCACAATACACAACAACAGTTGTACAGATGGTCTTGTAATTTGTGGCTTTAATAGGAAAAAGGGTTTTATTTTTCTTTATACAAAACTCTTAATATGAACTAATGTTGAATGAAAAGAATTGGATGACAAGTGTTAATATCCATTCAGGCCTATCTAATAGATTCATTTCTATTCAGAGTCTTTAAATGTAAGGGAATGTTGATATTACACTATTAATTGACTGAATGAACTTCAGAAAATGGAAAGGAAATAAATAAAAACCAAATTAATATTGTGGCTAATGTCAAGAGTCAATTTAGTAGATATGTCAGCAAAACCTTAGTAAGTATAAAATAATAAAATAGGAACTTTTTTTAATGAAAATGGTGTAGCGTATTAATTCTATGCAGTCTGATTTGACCTCCAGCCACTTCCTTGTTTTCTATCTCGAAAAAACAGTTATCAGCGCATTGTTATGTGTGTGATGAAATGTCAGATATGTGCTGTCAAATATTGGCTGAAACAGCAAAAGCATTCTTTCATTGCAGTTGTGATGAGCAACTAATGCAGGTTGAAAAGTGATACATCATAAAACTTTCTTTGTGTGTTTATCAGTGTCCTCTAATTAAGTCACATGTTTGATTTGTGAATAATGTTATCTTTTTTACATTGTGGATTAGTAAAATTGACTTGTTTCATTCAAATTCTTATTTCCTTTCCTAGAGCCTTTCTAGTTGATTTCTTTTTTTTTTAACTAGAAACTCAAACAAACGGAGTAAAATTAAAGTTATTGGTTTTGTTGGCACATTTGATTGTTCCAAAAAATTTACATCAAAGATTGTTTTTAAGGAAGAATGAGTTTATGTAAAGGAGAATAGACTGTGTAGAAGCTACAAAGTTTTTAAGATTTGTTAAAACATGTTCAATTAATTAACCAATATTTCCATTTTTATTTTATTTCATTAATTGTTGTAGAATTTAGATACTTGCAGTTGTAAATAGAAGTTTTGTATTTTTAGATATAAATCCAAAGAACCTGGAGAAGTAAAACTGCGCCATCGATATTTCAGTATCGGTCCTTCCCTTCTGGGCTCACTTTTCATTTCCTGTTCTTATGCAACGTGTGGAAGCTTATTACTTATCATCGGACTTATGTTTTATTTAGTAAAAGTAAGTTCAGTTCTTATCAGTTACTAAAACTTTTTATGTAGTCTAAAATTATTAAGCTACAATTAAAATATTTTCTTCAGTTTTGTTAAGCAAATTAGTAAAAATAATATGGCAGATTGTTTAATTTACTGTTGGAGGACATTTATAGGATTGTGGGAAATACTACAATTAAGGCTTTTCATTTTTATAATGTGAGTTTATTTCATAATTAATCAGTGCGCTTATTGAACCAAAATGAATCAAACTGTTTAATAAGTTCTATTTTACATTGTAATTATTTATGATTTCAAAGTAATAAGCAATTAACTATCTACTGTATTTATATTTCATTTAATTCTATAATGAAATTTTCTTCAATTCAAAGCCACATCTATGGTTTACTTCAGAATTTAGAGCATTTAATTTATCAGTCGCTATTAATTTCACAATATTTTCTGCCGTTTTGATTGTAGTATCTCTGATTAAAAAAAAGCCCAACCAAGAGTCACTTAATACATATAACTCTCACACATGACTTGGTTATGTAAGAGTTACAAAACATTTTCAGTTTTTCCTGAGGCTTTTGTAATATTGTTAACTATTACTTTTATAGTAGAGGATGATATCGCATTCCATTACTTACAGAAATGAAGTTCCTGATAACTGAAAAAAAACTGAACTACTGTTTAAACTTCCTTGAATTTTATTGTGGGGAAATTACAGCTTTGATGGAAATATCATCAGAAGTTTGTAACATAAGGAACTTTGTGATTAACTTACTGTGCTTACTTCCCCATAGGAAAGTATGTTTACTTGTAACAGTTTAAAGATTGAAGTCAATAAAAGAGTAAATTTCAGTTGAAATAAATTAATACGAGCTCATTGTCTTAATTCAATAGAACTTAATATATTAACTTATTCAATATAATAATAACTTATTCTGAATACAGTATATTTACAATTCAATCTTGACTGAATAGTCTTAATTCGAGAATCTCTTTTAAGAATAAATAAATAACTTCTGAGGAAAAAAAAAAATTGGTAAGTTCTTGACTTGATTAAATACTTTTCTTCTACTATTAGAGATTATACAGTTTTAAGAATATATAGTTATAATCTTCTTCACGTCAGAATCGATTCCCTATTAGAAATGTTTATTTATTTTACTTGAAGACTTCCTCGATAGCTTTGGTGCTTTATTTAGATTTGGTTGAATCTCTTAAATCCATTTTTCAGCTAAATAAGCTTTCATTTGTCATTTTGGAAGCCGACATGTTTCGTTGCCTGATAGCTAAGTTCAATGAACGGAAAAACAAACTCAAGCACAGATGATTGGCCGTTTTTACTAGATCACAGATGTATTCAAATGGCTGCATTATTTAAACCATTTGATTGCAGTATTTATTTCTCTATAATTTTACTTTGGGAGAAATAAATAAACCATGTCTTCTGTACATTGAGCTTCGTACAGAATTTGGACTTCAACTCAATACTACTTTTTTGAGAGTAACAATATCATACTTTCATGTTACTTGTTTATTGTTATAATAACATCATATTATATGTTATAACATCTGCCACTTTTAACAATAACATATCATTTGTTAACTGTTCCCTTTCCATTAGGCAGTAAAATGATATAATATGTTCGTTTCACTTGTAAACATTTCTATTTATTTTTGTCTCACAATAATTAATTGCAAGGAATATTTCCAAGTCAGTTTTTTCTTTTACTTCAAATATTCACAATATATTAAGAGTTGAGATGACTATTTAGCTTATTCAATCATATCTTATTCTATCTTTTTAATATTTTTATTAGGTGAGTTACCTCCATGGAAAATTAAAAATGGCAGAGAGACGTGGCCGTGATACTCGTATTTTATCTTATTCTGCCCAAATTCATTATACCTTATTACTTCTGTGGTTACTTACAGTTATGTTCATGTTCCCGACCTTGATGACATGGATTAAAAACTTAAGGTAATTATTTTCAAAATAACCCAAAATTTGCATGCCTTATTTTTTTTAGTTACTAATATGCACATTAAACTTTATTTTTATTTTTTCACAGTAACAGAACTATGTTTTAAAATTGAAACAATTTATTAAGACATTTGCATTGGAATACCTGTCTAATACCACGTAGGTCCTCCTCGCACTAGGATGACGATAGCAACACAATGTGGCATGGACTCCACGAGTGCTTTGTAGTATTGTGGAGTCAGTGCACACCATCCTGCAGAACGTCCCACAATTCCATAATGTTTGCTGGTGTGGATTCCTGGCAGTGACAGCATTATTGCATTGCAAACGTGGGAGCCAAGATGATGGCCAACTCAGAGGAATGTGGCCTTGTGTGATGGTGTATTGTAATGATGAAAGAGGCCCTCCCCCATCAGGTGCAAATGATCAGCAAGGATGGTGATGTAGCAGCTACTGGTCACAGAGGTCTGCAGACATATGAGATGTCCTAATGTGAGCTAAACACATCCCCTGCTGTTCTGTATTATCCCTTGTAGGAATGCAAGGTCAATGGTCGCAGGGGGTTTTGCCACACCCGGAGTCGCCCATCTGTCCGAACCTGTTGGAACTACGATTAATCGGACCAAGCTACATGTTTCCAGTCATCTAGAGTCCAGTGGTGGTGTTCCCAGCTCAGGTGAGGCACAGAGCCTTGCTTTTGTGGTCAGCAATGGCACCCTGGTGGGCCATTGGCTCCATAACCCAATAGAACACAGGGAACATTGCATTATTCGAATGCTGATGCTAGTACTGGCCCCAGCATTGAGTTGCACTGTTAATTGTGCCAATGTTGCTTGTGAACCAGATATTACGATGTATGCCAGACGCTCCTGTCCACATTCTTCAAGGGTGTTTTAACGGCCACTTCAGTATCGCAGGCTGAATGTTTTCCCTGGGTGTAGTCCAGATGCACCCTTGAAATTGTTGAACATGTGAATGCGAACTTCATCATAATTTCTGAGATAAAGTGACACATCTCCCTGGAATCATATCTCTTTTATAGTTGCTTAAGTCCTGATAAGCTGCCATGGGAGCTGTGAATGCGGAGATATCTGTCATTATATGTACGTCATTTGCAGACGATTACAGTAACCTCAAGAGTGTGGTGGCATGAAATGGATATGGGTGATTTCCTATGCTTATTCTTCATATGTATTTTGTATTTATATGTAGTCCAATGTTTAATCCAAGGATTTTTCCATTTTGATCTTTGGGTGTCATCTTTCTTCAATGAGATGTTGACCTCATTATGCATCAGATTTTCGAATTTCATGGACTCTACCTTTAACTTATCCTTCCAGTTCTTCTGAACATTATTTCAGTGAAACAATTTCAAATTTTCAATACTTCTTTTCAGAGAAAGAACATGTCACCTAGGAGTAACTGGAATGGAGTATTATCTGTCTGTCTTATTTGATAGTTTGGTGGGTGATTTTCAACAGTGCCAATACTGTTAAATTTTTCTTGCAGTTTCATTGTTTTTCTTAAATTAAGTAAATAATTTTTAAAGAGAGATTTCACTTCTTATTGAAGATTCACCACATTTGTAAAGATTGTGGGAATATTTGTCGCTGTTTGAAAACTTAAAACTTTGCAGTCAAAACATTGCTTCTGCATCAATTACATAGATACTAAAATACAATATATCTGTATTTTTGAACAGATTGACAGCTTGTTAAAAGTCATCTAATATTCTATGGAAATTCATTGCATAAAGGTGACTTTAACCCATAACGAAAACTGACAGTCAAAGTTTTAGATCTCGTCACTGATTGGTTCATAGTTCTAAAAAGCAGCTCGAATCATATGAAGCATTGCTTAACATTTCAGTGACTGTTTGATTTGGGTGAACAAGAACAAATGATAGCAACCTGTCAATAAAACCAAGAGTAATAAAAATTTTTGCATCCAAATATTTTTACAAATATTTTCAGTCTATAAAATCTCAAGTTTCAGAACTACTGCATTAAGTGATCCTTTTTCATTAAAATTTACAAGACTTTGCAATAATAAACAAAAACATTAATTAATAGATTTCCCAAAAATTATTAATTATTTTTTTTTTTTTTTTTTTTTTACATTTTTATGATCCATTCTAAAAAAGTTTCTAAAGGTTTTGTAGAAATTGCAGCTTCTTCATTGAAAACCACTTTAGCACTTATATGTCTAAATTCTAATACATATTATGTACATTGGCAAAGGTTGCCACACAGGTAACAGACACTTCTGAAAGTGTAGCCCAACAATATCTTGTTTTGTTTTTATTTTTTAGGAATGTGTGAAAAATTTGGGTGTAATGTGATTTGATCATCACTTGTGACTGATTTGTTTTTGTTTTTACTTTGAAATATTAACTTTTTGAAGCAGTTAAAGACACAATAAAAGTGACTAGTTTCTAGTATTATCTATTTTTTTCAAGTTTCTTTATGATTTGCTGCGTAAATGATGATGTTTATTTTTTTCTTTTAAATTATAGATATGGCTTACAACTTAATCCAGATCCTTCTCTCTTTATATCGGTCATTTTGTCAACTTCGCTTGCATTTCTCTGGGATGAAGAAGGAACAAAACTCAACAGGTCAGTGTTTACGTTTTCTGGTAGCAGAATTTTAACTGATTTTCTACGTAATTATTTAATAGGAAAGTCCAAAGTAGTGTTTTCAGATGATGTCCTTTGGTGCAAAGTTTAGCCCATCATTTGGTCTGTCCAATTTAGACAACCATACAAGCCCAATAAATAATGGATTTTCAAGTGACAGGAATGTGAATTTTAAGGTAGCACTGTGGGTTTTTGATCTTCTGAGACGACAAATAAACTAGCTAGGAATTGAATTTTTTGAATTAGTAAAGAAGGGGATTTACATGATGGAATTTGAAGCCATTAGCTTCGACAATTAAATGAATCCAATTATATAGTTTGGTCCTGAAGGAGGAGTGAGATATGATTCTGTATAGGTCCTTTTTTTTTTTTTTTTGAGGGATTTCCTCACTCCGGGATGAGATATTATCTCGATATTTTGGCCCCGTGCCTTCTTCGGGAGATGTATAAAAGTCAATCACATGAAGGTGAGTGCAGAACTAATAACTTCCGTCGTTAGTTTCTCGGATAAGTTACTCATGTCAACATGAGTAACTAACGACGGAAGTTGTTAGTTCTGCGCTCACCTTCATGTGATTGACTTTTATACATCTCCCGAAGAAGGCCCGAGATATCGAGATAATATCTCATCCCGGAGTGAGGAAATCCCTCAAAAAAAAAGGACCTATACAGAATCCAATTATTTCGGAGTTGAGAAAGTGCAAAGGGGGCTGCAGATTTAAAAGTCAATTTGTGGGGTTTCCAGTATACATCTAGGAAAGGATGACAATTGTCTTTTTCAACCTTTATATTGAATGAGAGAGAAAGTTGGATCCCATGGGAACTTCACTGTTTTGTTCATAAATTTTGGTATTGAAAGCTTTAATATTTAAATCTGTCTTGTTGTGTGAAGAGTTTATTTGCCATCTCAGAAGATCAAGAATCTACTTTGCCACCCTAAAGACCACATTCTTTCAAATTCAGTATTTGAATCATATTCTCTGCTTAAATCGTTGTGACTATATTGGTCAGACTTTCATATTAAAGAACAAAGTCAACTGCCCTGGTTACACATAATTTCAAGAAATAAGCAAAGCTGAAACAAAGACATGCTGTCTCTGAAGATAAAGCAGCTTCTCAGCAAGCCTGACTTTACCTATTGCATCTTGGGGCTATGAATCTTGTTCAATTGCTCAATGATCTCTTTAAATAGAGGAACTGTCCATTTCTGATGATGCAAACATCCCAATGAAATGACCTCAGTAGTAGTTTTTTGTAATAGAATGTAAAAGTGATCCAATGCAATCCTTTTCCCTGCCCGTTCTGATACGAGATTGGATGGTCAGCCTAATGCTCACCTGCCTTTACCCCAGGAAAGAAATCCCCTCCTGTTTTACAGAGGGCTGAGTGAACCCTATGGCCCATCAAAAATAACGTAGGAAAAATCCCTGGACAAGTATTTCATAATCTCCTCCGTCAATGACTTTGGGTTGTGCTTTTTGTAAGTACGTGAAAAGACTAAGTGCCACAGGCAGAACGGTAAAACTAAGTTTCAAACTTATCATGACTGTCCTCATGATAATAGAGCACTGTCTAGTTCTTTCAAAATTGTTGGCATTTTGGGTGCCATAATAATGGCCGGTTGCACCATTGAAGTTCAGTAGCTGAACCACATTTAAACTGCAAGATGAACAGAGATCATTCTTAAACCTATTGCGCCAACAACGTTTAGTGATGATCTCGGTTCATAAGTGTCTGCAAGTTGATCTGCCGAATTCGGTTCAAAACCGCTGTTCGGCGTTCGGCCATTACTGATATTCGCTTGCAATTGAGACCAAAGCAAGTTTTCTCTCAACTATCAGAAATAACTTTTAAAAATGACAACTTTACATTTATTTGATTCGTTGGACAGTGACTGTGAAGAGGAATTTCAGTTGTTAACAGAGTTAACAACTTTTGTAACCAAACGGCAGACTATTTCGCAATCGCTATAGATTAGGGTAATCGTGGAGTTTAACGTCCCAAATTAAATAACAATAAAAAACCTACAACAGTAAATGACACAGTCATAAAATGTGAAATTTCACCACACTTGGGTGGGTGGATGGCTGCACAGATACCTAAGTATCCCACCCCCCCACCGGGCCCTTTTTTTCAGGCACCGAAGTTTGCCGCTGTTGTTCCCATCTCTGCTGCCTAGGTCCGGCAGGAGGTCGGCGATACCAGACTCCAGAACGCAGTGGCACGAAAACAGCTTACGAGGGCCCGTTGTTGGTCGGGGCTGGGACACTTATAGCCATCCACCCACCCAAGTGTGGTGAAATTTCACATTTTATTGTTATTTAATTTGGGATGCTAAACTCCACGATTACCTATATTAGTAATATTCCACATCGGTTTTTTTACATTCTAAAATGTGTTATGTACGATGCAATTACAGTATATCAATTAAAAGATTTTTTTTTTAATTCCTGAACTCCATTTTTATAATGAGACTGTTGACTGCTGAAAATAATCCAATGGGTTGATCTCCTGCAACGAAAGACGAATCTTGTAACCAATCACAGAACCTCAGTTCAGTTGTGACTGCTGTTGCTTGGTGCAACAAGGCTGAACTTGGTTCATGGAAACCGTAGTTAAATGCTACTTTGATGCAACCGGGCATAAGTCTATTGAGCTAAACCTGCAACTTACGAGATACTAGGAATTCCGTCCTAAGATAGTGTTTGCTGATTGCCTTGGTCAACTGGAAGTCTGCATGTGACAGCAGTGGAATGCTTATTGGAAATTTCGAGGCACTCATTTAAGAAAATAGAAAGAGGAGGTGACAGAGAACTAGCCTGCAGCAATCCACACCCAATTGAGGTGTTTTCTCTTAGCTCCCTGGGGTTCTCATTGAAATTAGCATTGTGCAGAGGGTAGTTTGTCAATATCAAGCCTGCACAGTCTGGGCAAACGAGAATCATAGCACTGAAGAGCACACTTATACACAATAAATCTATGGTGAAACAAATTAAAGCCTTTCACATTGCAGGAGGTAAGGGAATGAAGAACATACGCAGATGTAACTAAGTCCTGTTCTACGAGCAGATCTCGTCACCCAAGACCATAATTATCGGCACTGAAGCTGTCCCTTTTCCGATGGAGTGGGCTCTCAAAGGGTAGCTGAATGCCTGGTTCACTCCGCACTGCCCCTGATGTAAATCACTAAGGAGAGCAGTGGTTTGGGTTCAGAAGGAACAAAGGGAGATAGATGAGGCAATACACAAACCTCCTTTCATAAGGTGTTCCAGCAGAGGCTAAGAAAATGCCTCATGGATCTCCTGTGTCATCTATACCTGCCACTACTTTCAGTTCTTCCATGATGTTAACTGATCTTCACATTGTGGAATCAACAACGTTTACCAGCTGGATGGTTTCATCCCTAATGGTTGTAATGTGTATTGTAATCTTCAGTCTTCCTGTGGAGTTTAAGTGGGAGACTCGGCATCTAACCTAATAAGGATGAATATTGATGTATTTAGATTCCTAATTATGCAAAAATTGATACCGTTGGCTGCCAATAAAAAGTAATATTATCAATCTTATAAACCTTTCTTACTTAATAAACTATTGTTCACTAATTTTATGTTTTTAATTATTTCCTTGTATTAATTAATATTTTCATGATTTCTTTTTAGGAAAGCTACTAAAATCCTTGGTGGTGTTTTACAAGCTTTAGCTATCCTTATCTTAGCAACGTCTTTGGAAACACTCTATCAAGCCCACATTTACACCTGCATGGCCTTTGTGGTCATTAATATCCTTCACATTGCCAGTTTGAAACCACCCAAAATTGATTAGGTTAAAGTAACATCCAGCGGCAGCCTTTTTTAAAAGGAAATGTTTAACAAACAACTTTGATTACAGCCCTATTAAAAATCTTAGCATAAAGGATCATTGCATTTTCTCATCCTTCAGATAATAATGAAAACTGGATATTATATATATATAAAGTACTTTTTAGTCTAAAACTTAAGTTGAATGGGATTCTAATCATTATTATCTAAACTTACATTACATATATTTTACTATCCTTAAAAAAAGAAGTGTATTAAAATAACAAATCAGTGATATATTTTTTTGAATTGGTCACGGCTCTTCACAGCTACGAATATAGTATAATAATAACCTTCGTACTATTTTAAAAATAAGCAATACCTAAAAACTACTCTTCGGGCAAATATTTACAATGTTACTTTTTGAATCATTTGTTAAGTCTGAATTCATCTGAGTCCTTAATAAACAAACTTTATGTATGTTTATCAGCATTAACTGATGTACTTTATCTCAGCCAAAGCTGCCTTCCAACATTGGCTCTCATACTGTTGGTTCAACTTCTCTCAGTGATATGGGAAGGTAAATTATCAGAAGAGGCTAAATTGACTCTAAATGTTTTTATCTTACTAGTAATTGTCATAAAATCACTCACTAACATTTGAAATTCGTCTGTATTTCCCTCATTTTTTTTTTACTGTAGGATACTGTTTGATCATTTTCCCAAAGAATAAACATCTGTCAATTGTAAAAGAACAGACCTTAAACTTCTGAGGAAAAGCTTTTTCACATTTAAACCAATTCATATCAATCTTGATCTTCAATAATCTCTAAATGTGCAATATTTCCTACATGTATCAACAATTCAATTCATGGAATTTTTCTCTTTTTTTTTTTCAAGATAGCTTGGATATTTAAGACATCAGTTTTTATACTATACAGTGATTACTAGCCTTTAGCATTCCTCCAGTTTAGGAATTCAACTAACATAGAAGCTTCTGCAACACACTACAATAATTTATATTATCAAGTGCAACTTGTTTCTTCAGTAAAGAACATCAATGACTGAAGATTCCTTATACATTATAATTTCATCACCAAAAGGAAACTGAAAGGTTTTTTTTTCTTACTTTCTGGATGTCAGTTTAAGAAAATAAAGGATAAAGTATTAAAGTTACATTGGGCTCCTTGTTGAGATCAAAGAAAAAAAAAAGTTCTGAATTTACCTAATCAAAATCATACCTGAACTTTTAAGGTTAAGTGCGATGGATGCGTCTTGCCAGGCATGACCTTGCATCTAGGAATGTTCCCTCATTCCCTAGATCCATGTGGCCTTGTTTTTCAATGGGGGTGGACGCATCTCAATTGCCTTTGGTGATGAAAGTCGCACTACATCCGTTTACTTCAGGGACAGGGAAGCATTGGACGCAAGGGAGACCAGTCATCATTGCGTCTGAACTAGTTTCGCTAGCTTTCTGTAGAAAAAATATCGAAATAAATAGCGTTCTGAACTACTCTGTGGAAACAAATAGATACAAAAATAAATTTTGAAAATGTTTGCATTTTGATATAGTAATTTATAAAAATAAGGAAATTTAATAAAAATACAAAATTATTAACATCAAGTATTTTTTTAGTAGAATCAAAAATTGTGACTTTTGACTCAGAAATGGGATATTTTTAATGTTTGAATGAATAAAAGCTATATTCATAATGGCTGTAAATCTTTTTCGAGGTGTATCCTGAAATTGGAATTTTCCAGATATCATGCTTTTCTTTCCTTGTCCAGCAACGGATAACAGCCATTGGTATTAAAAGATTATAGGCCAATTACATTTCCCTTCTGATTGCTCTCATAAAAGAGCTATTTCGGCCACAGAAAAGGAATCCATTGACAAAGCGGGTGGAGTTGTACAAGGATACATGTGAAATGGTCTCTATGGCATCACCCATTCCTTCCAGGAACATACTACTCTGTTACATGGCCTGGGACAATGCGTCCGACCTCAATACCTTTGTTGCCGAGACGTATCAACGACACCCCAACTTTAAAAAAGATAAAACTGAATCATCATTTCTTCTGAATTCAGTTTCAGATCCTCTTGGATATATTTCACATTTTCTTCCCAATTAAGACTACATTTTGTATTTTAATTTATTTACAAATGAAATTTCAATATCAGTTAAGATATTGAACACAATGTTAAAAGAGATACTTCAATCGACAAAGTTATTGCAATTATATACTAATAAATTAAAGTACCCTGAGAGTATCTACTTGCTATAATATGTTCATCTTTTAGACATCAATGGGAGAAATTGATCTAGAACTACGAGGGCTACTGTAGGGAAGGTGAATTGGCCAAGAATGAGTACATATTCAATACAGTCAATCTAAATTGTTTGTACAATAACAAAACTTTGATTATTAAATCTTCAGGCAAAAACAATTTGAATTTCTGGATGATTTTGGGCTTTCAAACAGAAAATTATTAAAAGTTTTGATTCAAAAATAGTTTATATAAACATTTTAAAGTAAGTCTTCACAGAAAAATGAATCTCGATTACACAAATACAGTAGTAAAAGAATGAAAGACTGACTTGAAAATTAAAAAAAATTAAAATAGTAATAGATAGTTTATGGGTGGCTTCATCTATTATTGAGTCTTTTAATTCTGGTTGTGATAGTTGTAGCTGTGAAGGGCACGAACCAATTAAAATATAAAATAAATCTTCGAATATTTTACTGTTATATAGAATTGTTCTAGAGAAATTAACATTCGTTTCAATCATCTCACACACACAAAAGAGTGCTTCCTGAATTTATCTTATAAAAATCATACCTGAATCTTTGGCAACATTTAAGAGGTCAGATAAAATTGAACCATCAGTTCTTCTGAATTCAGTCTCGGCTCCACCTAGAAACAATTTTAAATTTTATTCCTAAATCATTTTGACTAAAATTTTCAATTAAAAACTATGAATTTAGTAGATATTTTAATCTTTTTTTGCTATTTCTTATTCTTAAGATATAAAGAAGATACTTCACACACACATATATTACTTATAAAACTTTCCACTTTTCTGCTAGTTAAATAAGATTCGCATCAAATGCTTGCCCTTCAAAATGCTAACAGAGTTTGTGTGAAAAGCGTGTCTATTTAATTGTGGCAATACAATTAGCAAAAACCTTTGTACGCTACTACAATTGCCACTCTTCCCTTATAACTACAATTCATATTTTATTATCAAACTACTTCTGCTTTCATTTCAAAGCATGATGTAATAAGAAAGGAAGTTCATTTGTGAAGAATAATCTCATGAAACCCAATTGAAAATTTTAGGTATCTCTCTTTAGTTTAAAGCAAATGAGTCTATTCTTGTTAGCGTTTGAAGCTGTTTGGCCAAAAAATAAAATAAGAAGCATTGTCTACTTAAAAACATAATTCAATGTACTTCGTTCCTAATTTTCTTTTAAGTCGGCAAAATAATCTTATTGTGACTTTCTGATTGGCCAAGTCAACTATTTAAGTTTATGGTCTTTTATCAACTTAAATCTATTTATTTGTTTATTTATTCAAATTGTAAATATTTCCAGGCTAATGTTGTACATTTTGTTGTAGTTGTGATACAATTCTTCCAGAAATTTTGTAATGAAAATAGTAATATTCTACATTGCAACTGATTTAGGATTCTTAAACCTAGTCAGGTGATCTTGTCCAAATCCACTCCATATCGAACAGAAGTTTTTTTTTTTTTGTTTTTAATGCTCTGAGGAAAAAAATATAAATAGTCTTTCTAAGCTTTGTTATTGTTGAATACTTACCATTACTGAATTACTAAGTCAGTCTTCAAAGTTGTTTTTTTAATGATTTGTCCTGCTGCTACATACTTAAGCAGGTTATACATGGAGATCTTATTCATGTTGATTGTAGTCAAACACATTCTTATTCATTCATTATTTCATGTTTTTCAAAATTCAGCAACTTAGAAACAATCATAGGAATCATAATCTCAATGCTTTTTTTTGAGATATGATGTTTAGCTTTTTCGAAAGCAACTTTCCTCTTGAGTTTATCAACCACTTGCAGATACTGGTCCACTACCCTCAGAAAAAGAGTGGGGAATTCACAGTTGCTTTCTCAGGAGGTCTCTTATCCATTTGTTTCAAAATTGACTACAAAAATTATAATCACAGTTCCTGTATATTCAGCAATGTACCAGAAGCTAGTGTATATATTTGTCCGTTAGCTGATTTTTGTATCTGCAGTCTTTGACATAGTCTTCAGACCTGCTTAAAAAAACAGATCTTGATGTCAGAAATTCTGCAGAATGCTTCCCAAATCCAAATGTCTTTGTGACAGTTCTAGATCTCTATTTAGTGCTTTTGAATTTCCTCCATTTCCTAAAACCCGATGTATTGAGTTGGCCAAAAAATTTGCTTGATTTTTTTATGTTACTAGGCTCTAGTAGCGCTTAGGTGTCTTGACCGCCATTCGACACCATTTTGTTAGATACAATTGTGACAGCTGTCATATCAGAGAGCATTTAAAACAAAAATTGATCAATATTGGTGAATTAGATGGAAGACAATAAGCACGCAAGACCGTATGTTTCTTTGATGACCAGATAAAAACTGTTATAGCTTGGCTGGGAAGTTTTGATTCATCCGCCCTATTCACCAGACATTACACCTTCGGATTTCCATTTATTTTGGTCTTTACAAAATTCTCTTAATGGAAAAAATTCAATTTCCTGTAAGACACCAAAGGCACCTCAAACATTTTTTTGCTCAAAAGATAAAAAGTTTTGGGAAGATGGAATTATGAAATTGCCTGATTGATGGCAGAAGATAGTGGAACAAGCCATTGAAGACGTTATTCAATAAAATTATTGTTGACAATGAAAAATGTGTCTTTTATTTTACTTAAAAACCTAACGAACTTTTAGGCCAATCCAATACATTGTCCTTGTCAATCAACATTCTCATAGCTCTTAATATGATAAATCTATGATTTCCAAAAACTGCAATCATGAGTTTTTATGTTTACTGAGATCAAAGCAACTTGTCTTGTTTTTCCTATTCTATCCTAACAAGGAATTTAGGATGCTTGTGTTTCTGACAACAAAAACATCTAAGCTAAAAATTATTTCCCAGAAGCTGTTGTGTAGTGGATTAAGGACTGGACTATCTGATATGGTGTAAATTCCTGACATAAGGTTGTAGAATTTAACTATTTTCACTAGATGAAAAATGAATGCAGTGAAAAAGCCTTTATTTCGCATTGTGACAAATTTTGCAAGATGCTTTGTAAAAGAACTTCAATAAAGAGTTGCTTTTTTTTTTTATAACTTGTTTTTTTTTTTTTTGTTAATAGCTTTAAACATATGTGAAATATTATATTTTGTTAAAAATTGCAAATCTTTCTTTTTCTTCAAAAAGTAAAAGTAGTAATCCAACTACATTTAAGATAAATGTTATGTAGACAAATTCCGACACAAGAGTTGCTTTTGCATAATCTTAATGCCCAAAATAGGACATTTTCATATCCAACACTGAAATGTAAATAAAGTTTTGTTTTGAAGTAAAACAATTGCTCATTTCTATTTTTTTTAACCAGTTCATTCAGAAATTCTATACTCATATGTGCAAGTATTGGGTTGAACCGAAAGAGTATTGACAGTAAATGGTCTTGTGATGAATGCAGGTGCATCTTTTTAAAGACAAATTAGCTGTTTTAAATTCCACCAACCACTAAAACGGTTACAACTGTTTAGCCCATTCTATTAGTTACAACATTTTTGACTTTTTGGAAATATAAAGTACCATCTTCAAAATGCACTTTAACATTGTCCTCTTTAAAGTAATTTTTCTAGGAATATATTATTTCAGTTTAATAAAGAAATTACGATAAGCAATAGAATAATACAAATTGTAGACAATTTGCAAAATTATCTAAGTCACAGATAATATGATTGTATGAAAAAAAATCTGAACAAAATAAACTAATCATTAAAATATAAAACATCCTACCTTCTATAGTTTCTTGCTCTGTTCTTGTTTAAGGCAGAAAGAAGGATATGCATCTGAGGGATGAGCCATGATGTAGATGGTAAGCTGATATTCTGATTATAAGCACAGGACAAGTTGAGAAACAGTTTACTTTATACAAATAAAGGCAGTGCTCTTTTTCTCATAGAACACATTGGTACGGCGTTCCACCACCTTTTTTCGACGGATTTTTATTTAAATTGATGTTTGGTCCAAATAGAATCGCCTGTTGAGCAGAGCAGGTCGGCAAACGGCAACAAAATTATTACGACGGTTCTGCTTGTGCACCGTATTCATAGTATTATGAATATTATATAAAATTGCAAAAAAAAATTATTAGCGTTCCACCACCTTTTTTTTTTTTTACAAAAAGAGCACTGAATAAAGGAATGTTGAGTTCTCTAGATGGGGGATAAATCAGTGTGATCCAATAGAGTTGGACTTAAGTGATTCTGGTTTGTAATTCATAATAACTTGATATAAGATGACCAAATGACTCTGTGTTATTGGAAATCATTGTTTAGAGGCCTATCAATCTACAGATTTAAACAAGGAGGTGGATGGTTGTGACTAAGGATTCAAGGAAGGGGATGAAGAGCAAGCAGTGAAGTGGAACCCACATGGTTAGAGAGAAGGTTAAAACAAGGACTACATTACAAGAAGCAAGAGAATGTGGCAAAAGTTAAAGAGATTATTGTTAAATTAAAGGAACTTGCTTCACAATTGTCCAATTATCTTAATAGAATAAAATGACTAAGGAAAATAAGGAAATTAACAAGAGACCTTAGCAACTGCGTATAGAGTAAGATCCTTCACATATGATGATCCTTTTTATTTTTGTATTTCTTTAAGAGATGATTAAGATCCCATATTTTTAAAATGTCCACATTCCTCTTTATCTTGGTCATCCTACTGTCGCAATTCACTATGTTCACCTTTTCATCAAATAACATTTCAGAAATTAAGATGTGAAATGGTTAAATGCATATTTTTTTTTTTAATGGGGAAAAGGTTTAGCTCTTGATATATTCATTTTGCAAATATTTGCTGCTGCTATCAATTATATTCTATGAATCAATTTTTTAATGAATAGCTTATTAATAAAAACATTTAATCATACAATGCAAAATTGCCCCTCACAAACTGAAGATAAGGAAAAGAAATATAAAAACAAAATGTGGAAATCAAATTTTTGAACAGTTAAATATTAACCATTCAAAGCATTTGTTAATGAAAAGAGAAAAAAAAAACATAGCAAAAACTTTCAATAGATCAAATATAATGAACATTCATAAAATAAGGAATCTTTTGAGCCTTGATGAGATCCTAGCACAGATATCGTCTATCAGGGCTATCCAGTGCCTTTGAGTCTTTGCACAGTGGCTGATGGAGTCTAATAAGCTCAAAATAGCTGTCCCAGGGTCTCAGCAAAGACTTCCGTATTGTAATAAAATGCTACAAAAAATTATTATATTAAAAATCTTTTAAAACAAATGTTCAAGTTTTCATAAAAAAAATAATATGTTCTATTTTATTATGAATTCCACCTAGAGGAAAAAAACAATATATAGGAAAGAACTAGCCTTTGATACTATTCAATAACAGAAAGGGAAAGGGCAACAAAATACAGTAGTTGAAATTTTAAACTGATTTTATATAGTAACAGGTTTCACTCATGAAACAGAAATGATAAAAATAGATGGTGCACTTAATCTAAGCGTAGAAGGATGAGATATTCCAATTTTGAGATTCTGAGTAAATGTCATCTTTAGTGGTTGAAGGAAAAAGGATAAAAAAAAAAAAAATAGAACAGTATGCAAGCTATGAGGAGGTTTATATTATTTACACTGAGTGACCACTTTATTAGAGACACCATACTAATAATGCGATGGTCCTTATCTAGCTTTGATCACAGCTGTAATTCTTTGAGGCATAGATTCTACAAGGTGTTAGAACAGTTCTGAAGGAATAATGGCCAATGCTGATAGAAGAGCTGCCTTTAGTTGGTTCACCTTGGATGGTGGCCTTTCTAGGCTTCGAATAGATCTTTCCACCTCGTACCACAAATGCTCGATGGGGTTGAGATCAGGTGACTGATTAGGCCTATAACGCAAGTGGAAATCAGTCTGATGTTCACTGAACCAATCGAGCACGGTGGCAGGGTGCACTGCCCTGTTGAAAGTGGTCATTATACTGGAGAACATTGTAGCGATAACGGATGCACCTGGTCGGCAACAATGTTGGAGTAGCCCTTGGCATTAAGAGATGTTTCCAGTGGTATTAGGAGACCAAGTGTGTCCAAGGAGAACATTCCCCATACCATTATTTCACTGTCACCCGCTTGTAGGGTTGTCACTTGGCAAGATGGGTCTATGGATTCATGCCGCCATCAGCATGGTGGAGAAGGAACCAAGACTCGTCAGACCAAGTGACCTTTTTCCACTAAAGTGTCCAAATGCAATGCTCCTGGGTCCACAGCTGGCACGCTTTCCTATTTTCTGTGATAGCACAGGCACCCTTGCTGGTCTCTTGCTGTGAAAACCAATCAGGGACAAGTCTGTCATGTGGTGCATTCGGAAATGCATTTTGATGCACCCGAGTTGTACTCAGCTGCAATCTGTCACGTTGTTGTCCTTCTGTTGCCGCAGACGATTCGTGCCAGTTGCCTTTTCTGCCCACAGTTGCGCTTATTGCTTGAAGTTTTTTGGCCCAACTGCCATTCTCTGAACACCCCCTGTACTGTTGCACGAGAAAAGCCAAGGATCTTCACAGTTTTTCAAATATTGGAACTGGCTCTTCTTGCCCCTATGATCATGTCTCGTTTGAAGTCGTTTAAATCTTTTCTCTTACCCATGTTCCGGTGAACTGTACTGATACACAGTTCTCTTGATACCGAGCATGGCTTTTATACGCTACTCGTTACTGTTACATCACTGTACGTATCTACTGGATCAGTCCAAGTTAAGAGTGAGCGGTATCTCTAATAAAGTGACCACTCAGAGTATATACAAAACGAAGAAATGGGTCTAATTGTCAAACTAACAATGTACATTTGCCAGTTTACCTGAGCATTCTAAATTGAAGTAGACTGATATGAATGTAAGAATAAAATTACTTATATTACAAAGGAAATAATTAATTAAAATCTAACAGCCTCAATTTTCTGAGATCACCTTGGAAATAGTAATGTTACATTGCTCATTTGCTGCGACAACATAACTAAAAAAATGATCGTTGTTTTTGGGTTATTTGCAAAAAAAGAATGGGTCATTGGAGTTCTTTTTACTGGTGGAATGACATGACTGAGCTTCTAAAGCTCACTACAAGAGAGCAAATTGTGTCAATATTGCATTAACATATTTCATTAATTTTCGAAACTTTCAAATTCATTTTCTGGATAATGATGTTTTTTTAGTTATGCCGTTGTTTCAGCAAATGAACGACTTTAAAGCAAGCTAAAATGTGTTAGTTTGTTACCAATACAGCATATTTACTTTCTAAATTAAATAACATCATACATTTAATAATTAGTAAAGGCTATTTTAACAGCTTTAAGTATTATTTTAATGGCATATACAGGGTGATTCATAAAGTACTGGAAAAATGGAAGGGTGCTAACTAGACCATTTTTTTCATCGGGGCAGAAAAAAGCGTTTAAATGGGGACCCATCATCCGACAATCACACATTGGATCCAGAATTCAATCCCTATTTTACTTTTTTTTACACCGAATTTGATTTAGAAAAATATTTCGATGTTTGTTCTTTATAGGCCTATTTTTCCAGTACTTTATGAATCACTCTGTAAACTAATTTTATAATATTCATACACACACATTTATGCCCAAACTGGGTAAGCTCAGTAAATTACTTCTATCTAACAGGATTCAGTGAATATGTGAATGAATAAAAAAATCTGCAGACCAAAGTGTTAATGGAATATTTGTTTCTTGTCAAACAGCAACTTTCAAGTTATTAGGAACAAGTTATGCTTTATATTTTACCTTGTCTACGTATTTCCACTGAAAGGATTACAGAATCAGCAATAATTAAGTTAGTGGCTTGTAATTTTATTTTTCTTATAGATGAAAAAATTGCATTTATATACAAATCTATAAAGCTTAATAAAGATAATTTATTTCCATATATACAAATAATAAATATGTAAAAAAAAAAAACAACCACCACAAAATAGAAGAACGTTATCCCCAGGCCTGGGTTTTGCAATAGTGAAGAACTAACTTTCCATCAGAACCAAAGCACTGCAAAGAAAACAAAAGAAACTTAAATTTGCCTAAATTTGA
>JAFIDM010004315.1:66321262-66331343 GCA_023159025.1 Thereuonema tuberculata | reverse complement strand
AGACGTCAACTAAAGAAAGAATCAAATTAACTATTTATTTTGGAGTTAAATTATAAACAAAATGGTTAACTGTAAATGATAAGTATCAAGTTTGAAGATCATGTTTAATGGTCTAGATAGTCCTGACATTTCACCCACAACTGCAGTGATAATCTTCTGGGGAGAAAGGCAACCAACAGCAAAATCCTCTTCCTCTCGCATCGACAGTTGAATTTAAACCTGAAGAAGCAGTCCCTAATTGGCAGATGTAATTGCAATAATACAACACACTATACATTATTATTGCAGCTGACACAACATAGTTTGAAAAATAACAACATTGTTTGAAACAATCAGGGACTGCTTCTTCAGGTTTAAATTCAACTGTTAATGTGAGAGGAAGAGGATTTTGCAGTTGGTTGCCTTTTTCCCCAGAAGATGTCCACAGCAGTTGTGGATGAAACAGATCTAGACAAATACAAACTTCATACCCTAAATTAATAATTTGCATGTATTTGGTCATGAAAGCTTAATTTCTGTTAGAAAAGATAACTTATTCAACGGTGAATAAGTTTCCATGGAATAGCACAATAGACCAATGGCTGCGGCTTCCCTGCCACCCACACTCACCACCTATGTAAAGGTTACATCTATCATTTCTGAGATAGTCTAAGTTACAATCACAATAACAGAGCCTGTTCATAACCAATGACTGTCATTTAATAGTGGACTGGGAATTTTTATGCAGTTAAGGACACTGATAGTTGAAATACATTATATGAATTTTAAGAGGGAAAAATTTACTTTTAATATTTTTTATAATAAAAAAAAATAATTAAATACAGTCGGACCTCGATATAAAGTCACCCCTTGGGACCTCGCGCTAGTGACCTTATAAGCGGGGCGACCTTATAACCGATTCATATGCATTTGTCAATAAATAAGCATTATATACAGTACTGTAAATACAGTACAGTATAATTCTTTGTAAAATTTAATACGTACAAAAATATCAGTTTATTAAGTTAAAATTTTTTAATTTAGTTGAACCAAAGAAAAGTTCTTTCAGTACTAAGCACAATATAGGCACATTATGTGCTCTAGCAAATTTTATCCATTGGAGAAGGCCTTCTTCAACTTTCTCATACGGTGATAAACGCTTCCTTTTTGTTTTCCCATTACATGTTTCAGCAACAGTATGCGAGGACATAATATTGTTGAGAGTCGTTCGTGGTATCCCGCGCTCCTTGGCAAAACATGCTTTCGATTACATTAATTTTTCAAAATCTTCGAAGATTTTCTTTTTCTCTGATAGAGACAACGTTTTTCTTTTTGTCAACATCATAACACAAGCACAGAAACGGTTGGAATGAGATCCTTTCCTTCGACTTCCTGGTGAACCAACAGACCCGTGATTATGATGGAGACGTGACGCGATGGGGGCGGAGAAATTTCCTTCCCACTCCAGGCGTGTTCATTCGCTGCAGCATTCGAATGTCTCTTTTTTCCTAGAATTTGAGGGGATGAAGTCAACACCACCTAGATAGAAGTGCTTTGTGAAAAAGCTCTCCCCTCCATCAGTAGGAGAAATGAAGCCGATAAAAGATCGTACCCACAGAAAAATTCTTGGAATTGAATCAGTGAGGCACTGAAATCACAGACAAAAGTGACCTTATATGCGATTACAGTATTTAAGACCTGATCATATATCCGATAATGCATATCATAGAATTCCTATTCAATGAGCCGGGACTTTAGAAAAGTGACCTTATATCGATGTCCGACTGTATATATTACAAATAAAAAATAACTGAGTAATCATCATTTTTTGCTTTTGTTTAAGAAGTCATGAAAATGGTCTTTCAAAAATTTTGATGAGTGCTTGAGTTTAAAATTTGAGATTACTGAAAAAAAAAAAATAAATAAATAAAATAATAATGTAAAGAAAATAGTTTAATCGAACCAGAAAGGCAATTTGGTTAAGATTTGTGCTGAAAAATTATTTCTTGTTGTATTTAAAATAGTTTAACTTGTTAATTACTTTTTATCCCAGGGGTTTAACCAGAAAAAGAAATCTGCTACCAATGAATAACAAAACAAAATATATAAAAGGTTACTATGTGATATAATGCAGAGCTTTATTAAAGAAGTTTTTGTGTGTGTGTGTGTGTGTTTTATCAATGGATTTTATATATTTAAAATAAAATAAATTAATAATTAATATTTTGTTTTCAATTAGCATAGTCTTTTAGGCTCAGTCTCTACTATAACAACTCACCAGGAAATATAACTGTTGTCCATCTGGCCTAGTCTATCACTTCTATTCAATCTTTAATGAATTCAAGATTTCTCAAAACAAATAATTTGTATGTTCATGTGCAAACTCATCCACAAAACTATCGGTAAATATCTCATTAATACAAAAGATAACAATGGAAAAACATTATAAAAGAGAATGGAGCTGTAGTTCTTAAGAGTTGCTGAAAGATATGAAATAGAGTTAATATCAGTGATCCATAAGAGACAGCAGTGAGATTTTATGCTGTGTCTATAAAGAAAATACCAGACTTTTAACAATAAATTTATAGTGCAGAAATCATAATGACATCACAAAAAAAAACATACACTCACTTAAGGATTCACTGAACTGTTTTTAAAAACATTTCATTGAATTCTTACTTATGTGCATGTGTGTTTTTTATTGTGGTGAAAATACCAGACTTTATTATTTGTCTGATAAAGAGGTGTAATAAATGTACCTAAGGGTATACAGATTTTCTCCATGGCTAATAGGACCAAGATCCATGGCGAAATACTGCTTTCACATCTCGTCAATTCTTGATTTTCAGAAACATACTTTTATATAACTCTATTAGTCCTTATAAAGATGACCCTTAAAATTCATAAGACAGAATTATATAAATATATTTATGAAAATCAAGAATTGATGAGACATGGTGACTTACACTCAATCCAATCCTTAATCGATTGTTAAACCTTATTCCAACTGATGATGAGAATCCTAACACAACGACCAAAATTAACTTTGGTAACTTATTTCTATTATCTATTTGTATTTTGTTACACCGTACTTTCGCTGATATTTATTTCTTTTGACACTATTTGTTTCCTTTGCTTTTTAATTGTTGCCAGAAATAAGCAGGCTATCATAAGTAATACTAAAAAAGAAAAAGGGAAAAGATGAGGACAAACGAAAGAAAACTAAAACAATATATTTCATTACAAGTTATGCTTAGATTTGCTTATGTGATTTACTAGCAAACGCATTCCAATAAAAAAATGGTATTTACCAAATCACAGTGTTTTCCATAGACTTTCTAGTAAAAAAACTAGCGATTGTGGAACGTATGAACTACCAGCTCTAATTACTTTACTAGTGATGATGAATCGACTAGAAATGATTTCTAATAAAACATTAAAACATGCTACGTTCAACTATAAAAATTCAACCCCTGAAATGATTTGAGTAAATCAGAGTAAAACCCATTAACGTTTTTCTTCAGTGAATCACCCTTAGTTCACAATCATTTTTAACATTGTACAACCTAAGCAAAGATGTTATCATTCGGTTAAAGACTACCCTTACTGAGTAGACATCACGTATGATATGTCATTTTAAGATTAAAATTACCGATGTACTGTGTTTTCAGGAGTCGCAAAACTAAACGAATCCCAAGATTAGCGTTGAAAACCTCCCATCTTTGGCTTTTATCTTATGCTTTTGTATTTTACTTATATTTCTAGATATTTTAGAGCAATAATATTCTTATGAAGAACATTCACTATTTGAAACTGTCACTATTATTAAATGTTAACTTACGAGCTGCCTTATTTAGATTAACTATGTTTACAACTAAAGGTAAAGTTGAGATTGTCATCGTACAGAAATAGTATTAAAGTTTTAATTTTACTTTAAAATTACTTTTAGGCTTAGCTTCGGGAATAGGAGAAGATGCCGATACATGTTTTTCACTAGGAACTTCTTGAACATCTGGTTTTGCTTCGGAATTAGCCTCACTAGCAGAAGATTTCTGATCGGCTTCGGCCTCGTCCGCCATTTGTTGAACTTATGGGTTCGTTCGTTAAACTCAACGAAACTCCAAACTTCCGTCCTTTAAATAGCACTAACTTGTAAGTTGCACTATAAATGTTATGTTAGGAAACTCAGAACAAAACAAAAAAAAATCTATTTTTAATCACATGAAATGATAATTTTAAGACTCATTACGGCGCTTTATTTTATGAGTTATTAGAAATAAAAAAAGGGGAAAATAAAAATGCCGATGATATTTTCTAATATAATGGGCGAGTGCGAAAGTTCTACCAGTTGCAATGGAATTGCCTTCACATGACGCATTTTAATGACGCGTGTGGATGCCTCACATATAAAAGCATCGTCTCTCACAAAATTAATCAGATTCACTTTTCGTTCTTTTTTACATCATCATTCCGTTATCATTCATTCGTTCACTCGGTCTTATTGATTCATTCACGTCCCCCGCCTCCTGATCACACCCTGGCCGACGCGACGTCATGGATGCTTATACTGACGACGAAGGACCAGACTAAGAATTGGTACAACCTAGAAGGAACAGGCGTAAGCACGCCAGGTCTGAAAGCGAAGGCTCTCAAGCAACCGTTCAATCTCAAATACTCCCGAAAAAAGCAGGAAAAATCCCGCTAATCATCGTAGATGGTGTTAAACAGTGGCAAAGATTTCTCAAAAATCTCAAATCCAATGGGCTGATATTCGAAGCCAAGTTTGTTGGCGATAAACTGCACATCATCTGCGATACTGACGATCATTTCAGGCAAATTCAATCCTACTTAGTGCAAACCAAAATGACATTCCATACTTTTAGCTGGCAGGCAGAACGTGAACTAAAGGTCACGATCAAAGGCCTAAGACACGACACGCCCCCTGAGGACATCTCCGAGGCCCTCGAGAGCGAAGGATTCTTCCCAACAGTTGTGTCTCCACTCACGAGGCGCGATGAGGATGCTGCATCAAACTGCACAAAGTCAAATACTTTTTTAGTGAAAATACTTTTTTAGCTGGGCCGAAATTTGGAACCAACAATCGCTTTTAGGAGTCAGAATATCGGTGGGTGATTTCCGTCCGAAACGTGGACTCCCGCAATGTTATAACTGCCAACAATATGGCCACTCCTCGGTAAACTGTCACCTACCAACCAAATGTGTAAAATGCGCAGGTCCGCACCTCGGACGTAACTGTCCTAAGAGCCCCACTGACCCCCTCTTGTGCTGTAACTGTGGAGGCGGCCATGTTGCCAGCTGGAAGGGATGCCCTGCCCATGCCCGAGAGGTGCTATGACGTCAATTTCGTGAGGCCGGACGCCGCCCTCCACCTGCCCAATCCCGTCAATCCCCGCCAACCACTGCTGCACCTTCCTCAGCAAACGACACTCTGCTGAGCCCGGCCCATGCTAGCAAGAAGGTCACCCCTGTGCCTCCCCCTCTGCAGACGCCCTGCCCCTCCAGGCACCCCCTCTGCCACCCACTCAAGACAGCTATACCACTGCAACAAAGCGCAGCAGGTGCAGGCACCATAGACAGCTAGGTCATTTAGTCTTGGAGACCAACACCGACATTGACGACTGCCGTCCCCACGACAGGATGCCCCCCTAAACATTCTCTTGACAAGAGCCTTCTGCCAGACTACCAACCACAGTGCGTCCCAACAGGGTGGAAAAACGCCCCTGCTACTGAAGGAAGAGAAGCCCCCCCACTACCATTGATCCTGCCACTGCCTCTGCCCTCCCTGCGGCACAGACAGTAGTCACCACCACCGCACTTATTTCCTGGATTTCTACAATTATCCCTGCGATACTTAACAGCCACTTATTCTCCCCGCAGCAATTATTGTGTACTGTCTTGTCAAGCCTACAGGACCTGCTCAATGATGGACACTCAATCTAAATTTTATATATCGCCCTTGGATCAAGTTGAAGAACTGATTGATCATCCAGCAGTCAGAGGGATCAGCCCTGTATACTGCGCTCTTACTTTGGGTCATCAAACCCCTGCTCTACAGGCGATGGCGATGGAAGTTAATCATCTTAAAGAAAATATTAGAGGGTGTAACATAGAACGCGAGAAGAAGCATTGTTTGTTATACGAGTTCGATAAAAAGAGTACGGCAGACGCAGCATGTCGCAATGTTTGTCAAGTTTATGGGGAGGATGCAATAGACAAAAGCACATGCCGTCGATGGTTTCGTAAATTTAGGGTTGGAGACAGAAGCTGCCAAGCTGATGGCTAGGAGTGGACGGCCATCACATGTTGGAGAGGACAATATTGACCAAGCCATAAGGAACAGCCCGAACCCAACCGTGCAAGAATTAGCGGAGACCTTCAACGTACACCGGACAACGATCGAGAGACGGCTGGTTAAGTTGGGTTTTACGAGAAAGTTGAATCGTTGGGTTCCACATAACAGAAATTGATGACATTTGAACGAGGGGTCGTTTAGTAAAATAGATTTTTAGGGTAGTTTTGTCAAATCTAATCATGCAATTTAAATCAAATCACAGCGTACAATTAAAATTATCGTAAATTTAAATGATTGTACAATTGATTTAAAAGAATGAAATAAATAATGGATCTGAATTATTCTTGTTTTTTGATTTTGCCTATTGATGTGAATCATTATTTCTAATAAATAGTATTCTAGAAACTTACGTAAATCACAATTATTGTTCTTTAGAGGCTCGTGTGTAATGCACAATCAAAGCTAAGCTTAATATGAAGGGGCTGCTAATGCTTTTATTTATTTTTTTCTGACTGTGACTTTCCCTTGTGTTATTTTCCCTGCCTTTTATATTCCGCCACAAGTATGATGGACAAACCCATAACATACACTATTTTTAAAGAAATGTAGAATTTACATTTCGATGACTTAATTAACAATCAAATTGGGGAAAAAAACAAACAAACGAGTAAATTAGTTGTAAATGCGGGGATTTGCATTCTACATTTTAAAGGTTTTTTTACTCGAAATACAAGTATATGCAAAGCAAATAATATATACTAATATGCATCGAATTGTAGGTTTATGTTTCGATTATTCTCGCTACAAATAATTATATTTTGGATTATCTAAGTCAGTGTTTCCCAACCTTTTTCAAGTCGCGACCCTCTTTTCTAAATGGCCAAGTAACCCGTGGCCCGTCCGTGTATAAAAGGCATTTTTAATAGGGTAAAAAAAACAAAAAAAAAACATTAAAAATAGATTTTTCAACATTCTTTATATTTAATTGACATTGAGACACTAATTAAAAATATTGATATTGAATTTTGTACTTAAAAGTGAATATTTTTTTCAGTTTACTATTTTAACACAGAATTTTTTTCTAATGATAACACTGCATTTGTTTATTTTATTTTGAGAGAATGGATCAAGGTTCGCATGGCAGAAATTTGAAAGAATATGAAAGGATCGCCATAACAAATAAGTACAATAATACAAAATACTTAATACATAGGAACATGGAGGGCTTTTAATGTTTTTTTTTAAGTACAATACTTGGTGAACCTTAAGTCACTTCGTTCCATTTACTAAAAATCAATGTTACAACCAATAGTAGAATATTGCAGCGAAGCCATATTGAAATAAATAAGTTTTGAAAACATTTGTGGTTAAATTTCCTATAAAAATAATTGCAACGAAAAATAACCGAAGTGACCACCAGGTTGGGAATCTAATTTGTAAAGTTTCTTCACAAAAGACCCTAATATTTGGGCCCTTGGATAACGAAAATAATAATCATAATAAAAAAAATGCATATCGAATTTCAGATTTAACTGTATCTCTCTACATATATTACATTTCAATGTCCTATATAATTTTAGGAGGTCATATACTCATTTAAGAGGATGTTGCAAAACTCTGTACATATTTTAATGGTAGACTGGTAACCCAAGACAAACTTTTTTTGTTAATGAATGTATGTCTACTGACGTTATATTTAAACTTGGGTGGGGGGAAAGGCGACACAAGGGCCTAAGTGTCCCACCATTGACTGACACCGGGCCCTTACATTTAGGGCCCCTAAGTCTATTGCAAAAAGTTAAAAATTCGCACTCCTATGGGGGGGAAGGCGACACGGCTACCTAAGTGTCCCACTCCCCGACCGACACCGGGACCTTATATTTAGGGCCCCTTCTCGGGCCCACAAGTCTATTGCAAAAAGTGAAAAATCCGATTCCTATGGGGGGGATAGGGACACCACACTTGGATGGATGGAAGGCAACACACAGTCCTAAGTATCCTACCCCCGAAAGACACCGGGCCCTTTCTTTCTTTGAGTGGCATTGCAACGCATGCCAGGTACAGCTAGTATATATATAAAATAGGACTGCTCAATAAGAAATCAACAATGTATGAAATTTAGTTATATTGAGCGATCTGATTCAAAATTATTCAAGATAGAGGATCTGATTCGCTTGGATTATCTAGTCAAACTTGAGGGTTTCTTTCAAAAGGATTCAACTTACACAGTCGAGTTCTACTTTATGTCCTTAAAAGACTGAAACAGTACAGAATTGATAACATCAAAATATTCATTTAGTCACATTTTTCTTTAAGCTGGAACTTGATTTATACGGGTAATTTGAAGGACTGCCTTGTTAAAAAGTATTAAATTAGGGCACCAGTTAACTTTGTTTTCTGGAATCACTTGAAATTCAATTGCATAATTGAATTTCAACTATTAAATTGTTGTTTAATAGCTCTGATAATTATACAACTATTACTGTTGCTTTATCTATGCTTCACCAGAGGAAACAACACACTATTAGAAAGTCTGATGGACAACCTCCTGGCACTTTTCTTTACCCTGAAACTCATATGCAGCTCCATTGTTTCTTTAATTAGTTTATAGCGCTGGGTGGGACAGTCAAGTTCCAATGTCCAAGAGTTTTGGAGATCAGACAGAGAACGAACCTCAGTTCTACAAACCAATTAAAAGAAACAATGAAGGAGTTTGTAAGTTTAGGAGGAAAGAAAAGTGCCATGAGGTGTCTGCCACACACCTTTAGATGGTGTGCTTTCGCTTAACACTGTAGCAACAAAACCATAACAAAGACGCAAATCTTACTGATTTCCCTCTTATTTGTCAAAATAAAACTGCTTCCAATAATTTTTAATTTTTGCCAAAATGTTTGAAATACTGATTGAAAATGTTTCAAAATTGGTCTCTTAACTTTTCATGTGAAACACGAGTTTGATTACAAGTTAAAATTGAAATAGACCTTAAGTCTTTGTTTTTAAAACCGTTATTTTTTATTTATAATTACTACTTTTTTCAATTTTTAAATGCTATGAATTTTTTTATTATTAGTAATATTTCTTTAAAAAAATTGAATTTCTCATAATAATTTTATATATTTTTTTCACTATTCAGTTTTATCACATTCCCTACTTTTTTTATTTATTATTTTTGTTAATAACATTAATTAATTAAAGGAACCGAATTAAAATAATCTGCAATTTGTTAAATGTTTCTACACTATACAATGTCCAAAAATTGGAGAATTTCAGATTGACTGCTATTTCAAAATTTTTATGCACATTAGCATGACAGTGAAAACTTGACTTTCATTAAAATCAAAATCAATGTAATTTCATTTTCATTATATAAAGTATTTTAAGACAGCATGTAATCCACCCACACTGACAAGTGTCTAAGAAATCTTGAAATTCTCAAAATGAAAAGGTTTTTTTTTACATCGATTCAAGTCAGTCATCTACTTTCTTCAAAACATTTCAAAGTATAGAAATAAAACTCTTAAAACAGGATTCTCTATAAATGTTCAACAACTTTTTCAAATTATTTATAGGTACTAATTAAAGTAAATTAAGGCATGTTTTGCATTTAGTAACAACAATTTATTTAATATCAAAAGTCTTGAGATTCTGATAACTATTCTACATCTGTAGAATTTGGAGATAGCAACTGCATCCTTTTTTTGTTGTATATTCAGTGTCATTCCACAAAAGGAAATAATATAGACTAATATACAACAATGAAATAGAAATGCACAAAATAAACAAAATTCA
>JAFIDM010004315.1:66297252-66317943 GCA_023159025.1 Thereuonema tuberculata | reverse complement strand
ATATCCGTGATATTTCGTACTCTTTAATCAAGAGCACTTCTTCAGATGGTTAGGATAAGCTTTATAACCTATTTCCTAATACAGAGAATTCATTACAAATGATAGAATTTTATCATTAGTAATGAATTCTCTATATTAGGGAATAGGTTTATAAAGCTTATCCCTAACCGTCTGAAGAACTCTTGATTAAAGAGTACAAAATATCACAGATATTAAAGGTTTTAAAAAATGATAATGTGTTGATGTGAAGATTTTTAGAACATTTATGTGAAATTCAATTTTTTAAATTTTCACAAACAAATTGTTAGTAGTTTTCATTACAAAAAAAGTATTTTCAAAGTATGTATCATAATTTCTTCATAAAGTGTTATTGAAAAATATTAAAAAATTACTAAATAAAATGTGAAACTGCTTTGGGAATTGAGTAAATATATTCTACACTTACACCTTAGAAAAAGAAAGATATTTGGCACTAAATGGGTAAACTGCCTAAACAGTAAAGGATTGTTGTAAGATATCATATGACCTAAGAGGACATAGATAATCTGGAAACTAAAACTACCTTTATATAATCTTGTGTTTCCAATAAAAATTGTTAAAAGTTGAATTAATATTATGCTAGATTTTGAACAGTTTTCTGTTTAATATTTTAATTATTATTATTATTATTATCAATTAGATAACTCTGATTCTGCATCACTCATTTGCTCATTTAGTAACAAAATAAACACATATGTAAAAGTTTAGTTGTATAAAAATGGTTGAAAATAGATTTACTGTCAGTATTAGAAGTATTTTTCATTTCTTTATTTCAATTTCTAAATATTGTTTAGTTTTATGTGATTATCTGGTTTCTCCGTCAATAGAAAAAATAATAATTCTTCAGCTGTCAGTGAAATTGGCTGGTCTTTTTTCAACAAATGCACTCATACCTTCTTTACGATCCTCCTAAATGAAAAGATAAAAAAATAAATAAATTTGAAATACAATCAAGTTACTATAGTTGAAAGTTTGTCAAACTAGAAATACTGATTGACCTGAAGGGTTAAGTGAAATTTTTAATTTTAGAAACGGGTTTTTTCTGCCTTTCAAAGAATTCTGTTCTTAGTCCTAAGCTTTGATGTAATTATCCAACCCTTTTTCAAAGTCTGAGAAACCTTGTTCTTAGAAAACAAATTTCTAAATTTCCCATCTTGTCCATTTACTCTGATCCAATTGAAAAGTATTAATGATTCAATAGGATATACAAATCACAATTATCAATTTCTTGACTTTTTAAGATACTAATAATTGGCTATAGAATCTACTTCTCACTGAAATACAAATTTGTTCACTAAATTACAAAATTGAAGGGCTTTTGACAGACATAAATAGATTCAATGTAGTGTTTTTTATAATTATTAGAAAATATTTCAGTATAAGTTTCTTATAAGTTTCTGTTTTCCGAGTTCATTTTCAATCTGAACTCAGTCTAGTAGTAAACATTATTCATATTTATTGTATTCAATAAGTAGAAAATAAACATGAATTGTTCTTTAGATTTTCCCCCCTCCAATGTCAGGGCACTTGGCACTTATGTCTTTGACCCAACAAGGGGCAGATACTGTCCACTATTTAGCTGATGAATTATTGTCCAGGGATACATCTTAGGAGGCAGCTCACTTTATTCCTAGAAACAGATGAAATACAGAAGAAAGATATATCCATGCTGGTACCAGGATGTGATCCCAAATTCAGATATATCAGCTTAATGGCAGGCTATCACCTTGGCCACAAGGTTGTGCCTGAACGGAAATCTTTAGATATGAATGTCAGCTCCCCACTTTTAAACATATCAAAAAATAAAGCTGCTATACCCACTAATGTTAAGTATTTCCGAAAATAATATCACAACTTGGCTGAGTTAAAATATTTACCCTCTTCATTACTAATTAACAATACAGCTATTTAGCTAACAATAAAAGTCAAATAAATATTAGTACTAAACAAGTTGTCACCTGCTGCTAAAACCATGTATATTTAATTTTCAAGTAAGTATTTGAGGGAGATGTCCATATAAAATTATGAAATTACTGGATGTCTGCTGTAAAACTAACAACAATATAGGCTATATCTTGTCAATTTACCTTTATTAAAGGCAATAAAAAAGTTTTTGAATAGAAAAGTAAAAAGTAATAATTTGAACTAATAAACAACAAGATCAAAATTCACTTTTAATGAAAAAAAATGTACATTACCGTAGCAAAAGTTGCATGAAATAACCTTTTTTCAAAATGTAGGCCTTCCCTCAGTGTCATTTCATAAGCTAAATAAAAGAAAAAAAAAGGGGGAAGTATTTAATAAAAGCGGGAAAATTTTGGAAGGCTTTTAAGTCGTTTTATTTAATATGTTTCAAACTATAATATTTTTTCTACATATTAGTAGTGTTATGATAAATAAAAAATGTACTTGATGATTATAAACATTTTAAAGTTTTCTGATAGATCAGAAATTTATCTGAGTCTTATAATCACAAAAATAAGTTCTCTGTACACAGTCCAATTAAATAGATTATTTTCGTCTAGAAATACTGAATCCTTGTAAAATGATTTTCTGCCAATTTCAGATATGAGTGTACATGATTTCCAATAAAACACATACTCCTAAGCTGCAGTAATCTATTGGCATGCATGTCATAGCAAATTTACCACTTTAGATAGAACAGAATTTTATTAATTTTGATACACAAAGCTTTTGGAAATTACTTCTCTATTTTTTCTTGAAATTTATAACTTTTTAATAAAGAGTAAACAAATATAGAGCAGTATATAGGCATCTTTATTTATCGAAGTATAAACTTGATTATAACAGAAAGAAACGTTACTAACAGTAATACGATATTGTTCCTTAGGCATAAATTTAAATAAAGGCACCAATAAAAAATAAAAAAATAATCTAATTTTCAACATTTACCTGCATTCACAGCTTCTTTACATATAGCAGTTACAAGTTTTGATTTACTTGCAATGGTTTCAGCTAATTTAATGGTTTCATCCAGTAACTTGTCAGCAGGAACAACCTTACTTACTAAACCTATGAATAAATGATTAAAAAACTATAATACCTTACAATTAATAAATTTTGAATCTTAAAAATGCAAAAATTGTAAAAAATATTAGAACATAAAATATTCCCTCATATTCTGCAAGATAAACTACTATTCTCTTGAAGAACAATGCTACTGCTAATATCACGCTACATTTGCTGATATTTTGCACCTGAAGTTGTGTTATATAGCACGTTCTATGATATATTAAATTAATATACTAAATTTGCAGTATTAACTACCTATTTAGTTATTTCATCAATATTAATAGAATGAATTTCATATAGTTTGATAACTCCACAGACTTCTTAGCATTATTAAATCCTTTGTCTTCTTTATTAGCTCTGCACTTTAGTAACCACTCACTTTCTCTATTGGTTGCTACCAAAGCTTTATCTGATGATTCCAAGTTCTCTCTTTCTCTCTCTTTTTATTTTGAAAAATAGGATGAAAAAAGTCGAAGTATATTTTCAAATCCTTCAGCTGATTCCTTGTGTTACTGCACATTGTAAGCCTAACTGTAATGGCCAATGTTTAGGCAAAGTTTCAGAGTCAGACAAGTGAATTTTCAGAAATGCTTGTTCTAAATGCTTTCAGAAGATGCCACTTTATTTTCTTTATTTATTGTGATTGTGAATGAACTTATTAATGAAGTTCTACTACCAAACCTACTTTATTAAGTTATTAACAAGTTGATTTTATTCATAAACTTTTTAGTCTTCTGATCTAGATCAGCAGACTAATATTCCCATTTTGTCTGTCCGTCTGAACAAGTATCCTTAAAATCTCATTAAATTTTAATGATTAAATTGTTATGATTGCACAACAATCATAACAATCACAACAATTGCATCTTATGCATTCGCAACAATCACATTTATAGTGATTGTCAAAAGACGCAATTGTTGCGTTTATTGGAAATAAACACAAGGAAATTAAAGCAATATCAATGATCAGAAGATGTTGCGAAGCATTGTGATTGGTTTATTAATCGCTTTCCCTACCTTGTTTCAGCCTGTTAACAGTTTGTCTGAAAATATGTATCATTGCTATGATTAGGATATGAACTAATTTTAATTAATAACAGTATACAGCACTTTCTGTACTATTTATATAAACTAGAGCTGAATATATAGGCTTCTAAAGTTTTCTTTTAACTTATTTTTTGTGTGTGTGAATTTTGTGTATTTTTGTTTTTCTGGAGCCCTGAAAATGACAAACTGAGAATTTTTTCCTTACATTTATGATTTCTAAATTAGATCGAATAACTAAAAAAATTAATTTATAATTGTAAATTTAGAATTTTTACCTGCTTTTTCTGCTTCTTGAGCAGTCATCTGATTTCCTGAAAGCACCATTTCCATAGCTTTTGATTTACCAATAGCACGAATTAATCTTTGAGTGCCACCAGCACCTGTAAAGAAAAAAAAATATACAGTGCTTTAAATCATCACTAGAATTGAAAGTTAATTTCTATTTATAAACACAGATCACCGTTTATCTTTTGAGAAGCTACATTCTATCAATTGCAAAGTAATCAGTCTTACGTAAAACTCAATAAATCCAATCCAATTTTATTAGCAACATATAAAGACAGCAATATATTAGTGTAATCTATATTGCTAAAATAAATTAAACAATCCTAAGTAATAGGTTGACACTTATGTAACCAAAAATTATGAAAAAATCTGAAATTCCGCAATCTTGCATTAATAGTAATAACCACATATTTTAATCTGCAAAATCCAATGATTAATTTAATGATATTTAGGCTAATATGTCTACTGAGAAATTTGGCAATGTGCCTCATTGGTTAAATAAAATAAAAAAAAGGCTAGATTCAGATATGATATTTTCATTGAAAAGAGGATGGTATTTTAGTAAGAAAGGATTGTTTAAAGGTATAGATTATAATTCAAATTGATATCTAATACATTAATTAAGTAAATGATAATTTTTAGTAGCAGTATAACATTTAAGGATCAAGGATAAAATATGAAAATAGAAAGATAACATTACTACTGAATTAATAGCAAATATTCTGATGTCAGGAACATTTTGTCATGCCATTTTTTCTTTATTATTTTTCTACATTTTAGCTCAATTTTTATTATAGCTCTTTCTTATTTATTATTCTAACATGGAAAAGTTTCCTTTGTTGCTTATTTTGTTTTTATCCTATTTCTCTTGCTTCCCCTTCTCTCAGTTACCATGACAACCTTTCTTTCTTTATTGTGCAATGATGACTTTCCCACAGGAACTTGACCCCTTATTTCTTTTATAATCTTTACCTATTGACCCTGTGTGTTTTGTTATTCTTGCCTTCCTCTATCATTCTTTAGCCAATTATTTTTAGCTTTTATTTTCTGTGGAAACCACCCCTTTCTATTTTGCCTTTATTTTTTGAAATGCACACTCTGATCTCGGATAATCAGGAACTTCATACTGTAGTCGAATTCTGTGGGCATTGCCCAGGGTAGATATCTTTACATTGTTATTTATTGTCACAGCTATTATTATTTCAAGGAGCATGAGTGGATGGGCTCATATGATCTGTGCATCAATACCATTATCTTGTGTGTGTGTTCAGCAAACTCCAGCATCAGCAAAAGTTCTTTGCGCTACATTTGTGATACCTGTGAATCCATTGAGTTCGAGCAGGTGGAACAAGCTACGATTCTACTTAAAGACAATCAGTAACTGAAATACTGTTGATACTACTGTAAGTAACTGTATTATCTCCTGCATTTAGAATCACTGAAACTGGTTTTCATCGAAAATATCTCAATTTGTGTTTTCGTATATTTTTCATCAGCTGATTTTATCCTGGACATTTATCCTATTTTAAAGTGTTTTATTTTTATTATTATATACTAGCCAATTATCTAACCATGCATTTCATTTATGCCAATTATAATTTTTATAATATACGTGTGACTTTCACAGAACGTCTTATCTTCATCTTAACATTTAAGCTCTTTATCCTTACCTTGTATTTTAACTTATTTTATTAAACTTATTCTTGTTATTGTATCCTGTGGTTCATTTGATTTCTTTTATTCATTTATTTGTACACACACACACACACACACACACACATCTTTGTTTCATTATTTTATTTTACCTCTTATCTGATTCTTTTTGGGCCCGGCAGAATCAGGGTTTTAAATTGATAGCCTCCATGTGACACTGAATAATAACTTTTATTAAATCTTTCCTTGAGGATATACTCAACTGCTCCTCCTCCTTTTGCATGAATTGGCAGAATAAAGATGGGAGAGAATTTGATAATAGAGATGTCTTTGTTGTAATGCACAGTTATCACAAATCTCTAAAGCCAGTTAAGTCAGTAGTTACGTTCTGAAAGAAATCAATCAAGACGTACTGAAGTCGTGACTAGGTCTGTGGTGATGGCTGACTATTTTGCTGCTGTAGGGAAGAATCAGTGAAATGGGCACATGTAGGTGGCTGAATGAAACCAATGAACCAAAAATACGAAGAATAAACACAAGATATTGAAAAAGAGCTGCTTCTACAAGCTGCTTCTTTAGCAGTATGCAGAAAAGAATCATCTCATTGAGAATAACTTGATGCACTGCAATGGGAAACAAGATGGCTCAATGCTAATGAAAGAACATAGTGACAGAAAAAGAAGCAATGGTTTGGGAGAAACAAGATTTTTCATTGGACTCTGTGTTAGGGTACATAGGAAGTACAATTCTAAAAATGTAAATGATTTAATGAAAGATGAAAACATACTGTGTCAGGAGAAATTTATAATGGGTAGGGAATGGAGATCTAAGAATTTACTCTTAAAAAGGACTTCACTGATATTTAATGGTTAAGGAAACAGTTACTAATGATAACATGTGGAAGATTTGATTGTATTGCTAATCCACCTAAGATTTTCTATAAACGAATGTCTCTAAGTTGTCCAAGGTGAAATGACAATATAAGGCAGTATATATATAGGACAATATATTCAAACTGATAACATTTTTCAATACTGACAAAAAATTGAAGCACTGTGTAATACACAGTCATACACAGGATATTTACATTATAAAATATAAATATAAGAATTCTGATAAGTAAAATATACTAGCATCCTTTTATTGCTTGTCCTTAGATGACAATAATTTCAAAAGTATGCTAGAATATCTGATATATAAAAACTGTACTTACAAGAACACATCATCCAGGACATAAGAACCTGTTGTTTCACATAGCCACTCTGAAGACATTTTACATAATTATGAATGCACATACAGGGGGTGGACACAATAATATGAACACCCATAATGAAAACGGACCATAATTCATTTGCACAGCAGAGCCACGCCATCTAGAATAGGCATCCACCACCTAGTGGCCATGAGGGCGAGGCGTCAGTCAATCAGCAGCAGTAGTACAAGTTGCATGTGACAATTGTGCTAGCAGTGTAATGCTGTTATCTCCGACCTCTCAGACATCAAAAGAGGCATGGTCACTGCAGCGTGCCTCGCTGGAGCTTCAGGGACGAAAATAGCCAACCTTGTGGATGTTCCAAGAAGCACTGTGTCAACTGTTATGACAGCCTATACAAATCATGGTAAGACGTCATCTCCGGAACAGAACAATGGGCGAAAGTCAAAGCTCACCGACAGGGATAGTTGGGTGTTGAAGCAGATGGTGCCGGACAGCACAAGACAATGGTGTTCCAGATAACCTCTGAGGTGGACACCCATCTCCAGGACCCTATATCAACCAAAACTATCCATCATGAACTGCATGCTGTGGAAGTTGGCAGAGCGGCTATTCCGAAACCATTGGTGACACAGCGGAATGCGTTGAAGTGATGTCAGTAGTGCTGTAAGCAAAGACACTGGACACAACAGCAGGAGGACACGTCATTTGGTCTGACAAATCTACGTGTACAATATTTCAGGCCAATGGTCGTTTTTATGTGTGGAGAATGCCCGAGAAGCCTTTCATGTTGACTGCCTCCTTCCTACTGTTAACTCTGAACTTTCTGAACTAGAGACAGCTCTGCATGAGGAATCGTTGCATATTCTCATAAACAATGTGCATGACCTGAATTTGTCCATCTCTCGTTGGAAGGTGGCCAACACCTTACTAATAAAGATTTTGTGTCATTTCACAGATGTTCGTATTATTTTCTCCACCCCTGTATGATGTTAGCAAAAAAATCTAGGCTTTGGGATTAGAACCTTTGTGCTTCAATTTGGAATCTAGATGTTGCCTGAGAAAGGCTGGAAAGATAGAGTTGACAGATACCAAATCATCGCTGCATGATGAAGATTAGAAATATTATCAATCAAAATATTAAAACAAGGTTGAGTTGACTGAGTTGTGCAGGGTCTTGCATTGCTTTCAGAAGCACAAAAAGTTATTGGTGATATGTTTTGAAATAACATAGAACAATGGAAATCATTCCTATGTTTCTAAGAGATTCTCCATTTTCAACTATAAACTTATAACTAAACATGTCTTTCTGATTGCATATCACAATCTGTAGCAGATTGCCTAGTAGACAAACAGTATCAGAGGTCTCACTAATAGTGGGTTTTATGTAATGGCCTTGTTTTCTTATTTCCTGACCCAGTATTAACATACAATTAGTTTAGTTAATCCCTTTTATTTCATTATTAATATGATATTAGATTCTCATTCAATTCTTATAACAAACGGAAATAATTACAGCAAACATTACTTTAGCCTAATAGTTAATTGTTGGATTTTTATTACCTGGAATTGTACCCAAATTAATTTCCGGTTGTCCAAATTTTGCTCTATCACCAGCATAAATAATGTCGCACATCATAGCTAATTCACAGCCGCCACCTAACTAAAATGAAACATTATAAAAATTAAATTACTTATAAAGATTAATAAAACAATTAGAACTAAAGAATGTTATAACCTACATTTACTATTTCTCAATTTTCTAACAAATATATATATATATATATAATTTAATGTTGACAAAAAATAGGCAGTCATTTAATTATTTGTAAATATATTTTGCTTTTAACAAAGAATTTGTCTGTACAAGTAAACCTTTCAGAAAAACTAAGTTTATTAATTAAAATTTAGAATATTAATAAAAAAACAATCTAAAATTTAAATTCCCACTTTGAAAAGACTTAATTCGACTCATTCATATATAATGGAACAAAATGCAAAATAAATACAATGACCTTGATGGTCATTTCATTTATTTTTCCATTTGGTTAAAAAAAAAAACTTGAAGCTTTCCGTATTGACTTTCTATAGATATACCTGTCAAATTCCTTGAACTTGTTTTCACTAGGTCCAAGTTATTAGGTAATCAATATACAATTGCAAAACACTCTTAAAAATACTGTGACAACATGATTTCATCTCATTGTCATTCTTTCAATTTTAGTCTTTGAAGAGATCTTTCCAAAATCAATGTAAATGATTTTAAAAGGTCTACAAAAGTTTAATGCCAATTCTGTAGCCTCCAGAGAGCAAGCTAAAAATAAACATTTTAAAAAAAACAATATAAGGCTTACAAATATCCTTCCCCCCACCCCTTCTTAAAAAATGAAAAAAAAAAAAAAAATCTGGTTCAGTCAAACAAATATCTTGCATTTTATATAATTGTTCCATACCTTTCTTGTAGGTCTTTTCTCCTACAATATTTATTGTAATAAAAGGTCTTCAACATCTCACAATTAAACGTATTATTAAAAAGCAAATTTTTGAGGCGAATATTCACTTTGCTTTTTAATAAAACGTTAAAAGAAAATTTGTTTTTAATAATACGTTTAATTGTGAGATGTTGAAGATCTTTTATTACAATAAATATCTCGCAATTTAGAAAGCAACTAGATTAAAATTTATAAAATTTACTTTAAGTCAATGTATTTTTTTTTAATTCTAAGTCATGAAACAGTTGTCTTAGTTTAACATGTTATAATTATTGAATATACAGTAGAACCTCATTATAACGGACATCGCTTATAACGGACAGTTTTAAAAAAAAAACTCTCAGCCTACAATTAAGGTGAGCGAAGTGAAAGAAATTTAAATTTTGTTATTCAATATGTTGAACAATCGACAAATGAAAATGTGTTTGCATATTATGAACACCTCTGTCAGTTATTAACTGAAGAAATAAGCAGCAAACAAACCCAGCAGAAAATAAATTATTTTTTCAAACCAATGAATATAAGCAATCAACATGAACCAGGACATTCTTGTTCTAAAGATTAATGCAGTGTATACGTACACATCTTTTTCAATTCAACCTACTATGTTGAATGCTGTTTTTTTTATTTGATATATAAACACTTTTTATAGATAACTATTGTACTTTCATTGATGTACACCCTGCTGCAATACACCCATATAAGAATTATTTGTTATAAACCGGACTTTCATTAAAACGGACAACCTTCAGCCCCTATTAGTCCGTTATAATGTGGTTCTACTGTATTAGCTTTGATCTTAGATTAGATAACGGAGTCTTAAATTCTATAATCCCAAATAGTTTTTTGTTACATTGCAGCTATTGGAAAATATACAACAATAACTGAATTATTAAATTAGTAAAACTATGTCATTATTCACTAATTATCATTTTTCCATATTTTTTTAAAAGTAAAAAAAGAATATTTAACAAATGGGATTCTGACTTACAGCAAAACCATTTACGGCTGCGATGATTGGTTTCTTAGATTCAGCAACTCTTGTCCATTCACTAAGAAAATTTCCTCCAAATGTCTGTGTAAATTTTAAATTTTGCATTTCCTTGATATCAGCCCCAGCTAATAATATTAAAAAAAAAGATAATACAAGTAATTACTAAAATATTGCTATATTTTTTTTTTTAATATCTTCAGCTATATAAGAATAAAAAAAAAAGTCTATAGCTTAAATATACATAATACATTTTATAATTCTAAAAGAATAATATAATATTTTATTAAACACATCTTTTGTCACAAAAGAAAACTATGATAATTTTATGGCAAGTGCCAAATCTTTTGTCTTTATCTTCTATTATCACGGTACTTGTGGAAGATATGAAAGTGAATTGAAAGCAATGCAGCAAGTATGTTTTCTAGACATCTAAACCTACTACATTTTTCAAATCCTACATTAAATTTTTCTTTTACATTACGTAGACTTTTATCATAACAATGGTCATTATTATTATTATTATGATTATTAAAAACAAAATATGAATAACCGAACTTTTTCAGTTGAATTACTTTTTTTAATGCTTTCATATTTAATTATAGATGCAATGAATAACTTTTAATGAGTATAACTCAAAAACTATTAAATAGATAAATATGAAATCGTGGGCCCTGTTAGCCAAGTGGATAAGGGCGCTTGGCTGCAGGTTGGTGGTGGCGGGTTTGACCCCCAGGAGGAATTTTTCCACCCTCCATTCTCCTCCAAATGGATCCTAGGGTCTACCCAGCTCTCTGTTGAAAGGTACTGGGTTTCTTTCGGGGGTTAAAGGCAGGAGGCATCATGCTAATCACCTGACCTCAACTTAGTTCTGTAGGTCACAGAACGACAGGAGCCTTACCTCCTGCAACCTCAAGGGCCAAATAGGCCTGTTGTGGGACACTTTAACTTTTTATACAATGAAATCATCTACATCAGCTGTTAAATCTGATTCAATGATTTTATTCAGATTTGCTGATTTAAACAAATACATGCAAATCTGCATATTTCGACTTATTTATGCTTATTAATATTCATCAACCATTTTTGTAACTTTGTAATTCTGCTCAAGAGATTAGTAGTTTTGGGCTTCTAAAGTTACAGCAGTGAGATCCCAGAAAACAAGCAATAAAAAGGAACTTCACTGTAAGACAGCAGAATCATAACCTCAACCAGCTTTCAGCTTTTTAGTTAAGGAATCAAATAAAAATACAGAACTTCTAAAATACAACAATTCCATAGACTTCTGAAAACAGCTCATCGGATTCAAATTGGCTTTCCTTTCTCTTTTTCTTCATTTGTCAACACTTAGAAATCCTTTTTACTGATTATTCAAACATACAGATTAATTATTCACACATTCTTTTTTTTTTTAAGAATATTGCCAGCTGTCAGTGATCCTAAATAGTTCGTATAAGGATTCAATGCTAACACGGTTGATGCTTTAGGATGGGTACTCTTTATTTAAAGTAATTTACATTGAATGAAACTAAAGATCAGCAAACAAATGCGGTGCTGGGGATTCTTTCTCCAGAAACGGGAAAACAAAAATAAAACAGTTCTCGGTGGCACTTTACCCGTTGATTCAAAGTCTTCTCCACATCTCACTGACAATAGGTTTTACTGTCCTATGCTGACGGGGGAGTGACTTTCTTTCCCTGATTTGTCGGCGTCACTATCAAGCTTCTGATTAGTTGCTTCTCAACGCTAACAATGGTTTTTCACACAAAAACACTATCAACCTCCGTCTAGGTGTCTGTGCTGCTATCTGGATCCACATCTCTACTTCCTTGCAGAGATCATGAACACCGCTTCACTGCTTAACTCCTATAATAATTGCAAGGAGGCCTGGAAACGTCTGGCGCTTATCACAAATCACTTCTGCCACTTGGTGTTAGTGAGAGTCCGGTCTAACTTCTTTGACTTTGCCTAGAAACTAAGACTTGCTTCTCTGATCTGCTACTGCTATTCTTCTCTGCTGCTGAAGGCAGCCTTCGCTGCAAACGAACTCTTCTCTTCCCTGGGAGGAAGACCCTATGTGGCTGACTGCCACCAACGAACTTCTCTATTCTTCTTCTGAGGAGAGGGAGACCAACTTATGGCTAGCTGCCGACAACGATCAACTGCTTCTCCCTGCTTACAGCACTGTTTATATAGCCAGCAACACTTCCATTAGAACAAACCAAGGGAACACAGGAAGCGCTACCGGAACAGTCCATTGCTGAGGGGGAGGGATATCAGTCTGTGGAAATGGTCATGCAGCAATATTTTGTCTGCTAAAGGAGGCAGTCGGTTCTATCCCAAATAGGATATATTGTAACAAATAATAAAAATACAATAGCCATAAAATTGTATAATTTACAGCAGCAAAAAAATGCGTTTTAAACCTAAGGGCAAGAAACTTTGCACGATTTGCTGCACATTCTGTGTTTAATCCTAGTCTTATAGATTTTCCATTATATCTTATTTTCCCAGAGTATGTTAAATGAAATGGCAAAATTCGTTTGGTAATTTTTGTTATTATTTTATTTTATATACTACAATTTATAATACATATAATTTTTCACAAACATTAGTAAGATTAGAAAATCACACTGTTCCATGTCACATTGTGGCCTATATTCCTACAGCATATATCTGAAGTTAATTCATGAGCTTAATGACAGAATAAATAATTATCTACAACCCATTAAACTTGATCTTATCATTCATCTTAAAGAATCAACATAATATAAAATAAATTTACTAAACTGCAAATTCTGTAAAATGAAAATAATATGACAATTTACATTTTTAAAAATTACATAACATTTAATTAATCCCAATAGATAGCTTCTGAACCATTTAGCTAATTTTTTTTGGTAGTACATAATTTATACTTACACAAAACGAAAACAAAACGTACCTGCAAATGCTTTTTCACTGCCAGTAATTATAATGGCACCTACTTTAGGGTCGTTTTCCAATTCATTTAATGCTTGTCCTACTTCAATCATAAGTCCATCACAAAGGGCATTCAAGGCCTTGGGCCGATTCAAAATAATCATTCCAACATTATTATTTGATCCTTTTTTCTCCAGTTTAATATACTGGTAATTCCCTAAAGAAAATTAAAGAGTACAATGAAATGATAATCCTGTTGGTCAAGTTCCTAATTTCATTTAAACATGTTTCAATTTTCAATATCAGTTGTTGAAAGTATCTTCTGTGAATTTTATTTTTGTGTAGAAAATAAGAAAATTAATTATTTTTTAAAACATATTCTTTACTAATATTATCATCAAAATATTAGGTCATCTTCAAAGCTTCTGCAGCTTTTTGTGATATCTGCCTGTGATTCAAAACCATAGAAATTCTGGATGATGGAAGGTACCCCTTTATATGTATATGTATAAGAGAGAGAGAGAATTATTAATATATATTCAAATGGACCAGAAATGGTCCATCTTGGTTTCCCGGTATCGCAATTTCAAAAAACAGATCAGTGAACTCTCAGTCTTGTGCGTTTTAGTCTTATTTTCCTTTCTTATGTTGTTATATGCACGTTAATTTTATGCATTAAAATGAATGAAAACAAGAGAATGGTGGACAATGATAATAAAGACACATACATTAAATAAAAAAAATAATTTACCACTGACAGTTTCAAGCCAGTGGGGGCAGTGTCATGGTGTGGGGGATGTTTTCCTGGCACCATCCACTGGGTCCATTGATATCTCTCGAGGCATGTCAGGATGATAGAGCGTACCTAAATATCGTAGCTGATCAAGTACAACCGTACATGTTAACAGTTTATCCTCATGCAGATGGCTACTTCCTGCAGGATAATGCACCGGTGCACAAAGCCCGCATCACTATGGGATGGTTTGAGGAACATGACAATGACTTTTCCTTCCTCGCACAGTCCCCGGATCTCAGCCCGATTGAAAATTTGTGGGATGACCTGGAATGGGCTGTTCACTCCAGGCCTACATCTCCATCAAATCTTCAGGAACTGCATGACTAACTCATGTCTGCATGGTACACAATATTTCAACAATGTTTTCAACATCTTGTGGAATCCATGCCTCAATGAATTGAGTCTGTTTTGAGGGCTAAAGGAGGCCCAACACGCTACTAGGTAGGTGAACCTAATAAAATGGCCAGACAGTGTAAATATTCACTAAAACTTGATGAAGATATCTACTAACAAAAGATTAATAAACATACAATTCGTATTGTGACACAAACAACCATTCAGCAACTATATATTCCTGATTTTCAACGTAACCTTTGCTTTCACCATGACTATGCTCTAGTGTTTGCTGCAATTAAATGATACTGTATGGATTGGAGGAAATCTTTACCTCTCAATTCCTTCAATAATATACCAAAGTTTCTTTCTCACAATTGAAATACTCACAAAGTTTGATATATCTTTGTGCAAACTAATGAGAGCTGATGTAAACCTATATTATTTGACGCTAGTTTTTCACCAGTGGACATTCTTAAATGAGTGAAAGGAGCAGGAATCTCAGTTACAAGTCATGAAAACATCCAAGCACATCTATTCCAAAATATACATGTATTTATTTGAGACAAAAAAATAAATAAATTTTTGGTAAGCTTCCAAGTAGATCAAAGCAACTTTTTTTTGGGGTCTGTCAAGTAATGAGTATCTTCTAAGAAAGCTACAAGAACTGAAAGATCGCTCCTAAATTTTGAGCCATTACCAAGTCTTTAACTAAAATTTCAGCACAGAATTAACATTAATAGTAATTGAAGAGGATATTAAATGTAACTCTAATCTAAATATCAATATATTAAATCTCTAGAATGCGACGAGATAAAATTTCCTTACTAGCATATGTTTTTGTTTTTTCCCTATAACATTCCCTGAAATTATCAATATTGTTTTAATGCCATCCTGTTGATTATTCTATCGAATGCTGAAAATTGGAAAAAAAAAATCTTTCTAATTTGGATATTTCTTTGTTCTCAAATACCTATGCTAATATGTTTTTATTATTACACTTTATTAAAATTCATGACTTGAGGCCCTTCACCAGGATTGTCCCACATAAGGAATTATCAAAATTTCTAATGAAGTAAAGAGTATCTTCCAAGAAGGCTACAAGAAGTGAAAGATTGCTCTTCAGCCATTACCAAGTATTTAACTAAGATTTCCATATCTTTTACAAGTTGTAAAAAGATGTGATTTTAAAGTATCTAAATCACTGGATTTTGAAAAGCCAAGTTCTCAGATATTTCAGATAAAAATAGCCTTAATTTTCTTTTTTTGTGTGAAATAATATTTAATAAATAAAAAACAATTAAAAGTTTATATCTTGAACTGATTTCAAACCTCAGAAAGCTATTGAAAGCATTCTCTAGCTTTGAACAACAAAAAGTCTGGCACAACTGTCCTCTCTTATACCACGATTTCCTTCAATTGATTTCAGTTTCTTTCCAATGAATATTTTGTTGCATTTTTTTCTTCTTCAAAAAATATTGCAAAACATAGTACAGGTAACCCCCCTTGATTGTGAAGGATACATTCCAGAGAAAGTGTCAATGAGCGAAATTTCGCAATCAACAGGGGATTTAAAAAAAAAATCATTTCAGAGTATGAAAAACACTTTATTGATAAAATAAACATTTTTTTTTTTTAATCAAAAATCGGCCAACTACGGACCACGCGCTAGCCCAACCCGACAAAGTCAGGAAGAGGCTAGAATAGAAAATAAACATTATTAATATGAAAATAAATGTTTTATGTAGCATAAAAGTAATATAATATTGAAAAGAAACTGAAAAAAATATTATTTAATCACTTTGTTCCGCGTTGCAAATAAAGAATTCTAGTGTTCCTTGCTGGGCCTATCTATGTTTATTACGTAAAATTTGTCGATATTATGAAAAATTGTAATTTATATATAAATAATTATACATAATTATATATATTAATTAATGTAAGTAATAAATATATACACTTCATGGTAATAATGTTTTATTTAACAACTGAAGCAGGGAAAAGAAGATGGGCCCAACTCAAGGGTGACAAATTTTACAGAAGGTTTTTTCCTTAATAAAATACATCCTAGAGTAGATTTTATTAAGACAAAAACCTTCTCCTGTAAAATTTGTCACCCTTGAGTTGGGCCCTTCTTCTTTTCCCTGCCTCAATTAATTGTTGACAGTTAAAAAAAAAAGATCGCACTATAACGAATTCGCTGGGGTCGCAATCAACGGGGGTTACCTGTAGATTGTTTCTAGTTCTTGTTACTAATTTCCATGTTCATTAAAGACCTTTGAAATACATTTTTCCCATACAGATTTTTTTTTTTTTTTGAAAACATGTAGTGCAATGATTAAAATGGAAGTTACGATAATTGCAACTTTGTGCAGAAAAAAAACCAGAACAATGTTACACAATCTCAACAATGTTAAGACATCACAAATGTCAGTCTTTTTTTTTTTTTGTAATTTATTCATGTGTGTCAATAGTAATTAATAAAATTCAAGTTAAAATAAAATTCAAGAAACACACATTTTTGATTTGAAAAAATGTATTAAAGAAAGACCATCCGCCTCAAATCAGTCATCATTGTTTGTCTGACTTAAATAAAGTACCGAAATCTACAATTGCGAAATCTGATACACCCACACTAAAAACTGCGAGAAGAATGGATACAGAATGAAAACAGGGAACATGTCAGAAATGTAAACATCAAGGTAAGGATCCTGCTGTTGAGGATGACCTTAATCAGTGGTTTTCCATTGTAAGTGGAAGAGGAGTGTCCGTCAGTGGTCCAATATTGAAAAAGAAAGAAGATATTTTTAAAAAAAAAACTTTTGTTGCTGATTTAAACTATAGTTTGTCTATTTTATATCATCTTAACTACATATGTATTTTTACCTATGTGACACTTCGCATAAGGGGCCAAAGTGCACTACTTCCGATTTGTCTCAAATAACCAGAATCCAATGTATTTAGTTTGGAAGTTTTTGTTGGTCTAACTCCATAAAAACCTTGCTTATATATTTAAAATGAAATAATAATACAAGTAAATATAATTTATAAAATAATATGAATAATAGTAATTCATTGTCGGAATCGCAGTGGTGCCTCAAAAGAAAAACTAAACTTATTATAAATAAAACTACATAAAGTAATAACTTCTTTATTAACTTAACAAAAACTCACTAAAAACACATTTTTATTAAAGGAAGAAACTTTTATTTCTACAAAATTCAAATATAAAAACCTCCAAAATTTGTGATACTAGTGGATGAACTTCAAAGTTAAGAAATTTTGTTTCTGAAATTGGACATTTTATTATTGATGTTAGTGAAATGTAATAATGCTTCGGGTGTAAAGTGTTATGCAGAGGTCACATTTTTTATGTTTGTTATATTGGAACTCTTATTCATAATTGTTGTTTTAGTTATTTATTTTTTATAATTTGGGAAGAAGAGATGGTCGATTTCTTTTCCCTTTTGTTATGGTGTTACTTGAAAAAGGAGAGGCCGCTGAGGCTCTCAGAAATATCGTAATGGCGAGTGTTTTTAGTAAGTTTTTGTTAAGTTAATAAAAAAACTAAACTTGTTTACTGGCGACTGCTCCTGGCTGATGATTGCCAAAGTGTGAAACAGCTGTTCCAAGATGTAAACAATTTGGTCTCATCCATTGTTGAATAGTAATTCATATTTTATAATTTGTCTTTGAGTCTCTTTTAATCAGGTAACAATTATAATTTCTTGTCTTTTTCAAAAGCATAAGATTGCTTATCATTTATCTGGTTTCAACAACCTGTCAGTTAATCAGATATTGAAAATAGAACATTGTTTTTCAGACCAAACAGCAACTGCACAACTCTTGTGTCCATACCATTTTTAGAATTTGGGGCTAGCCAGTCAAAAATCTCTTCTGCTGTCAACTGCACTGTTACGCTAGTAATTTCATCAACCACAAAACCCCATTTAGGAACGATTTTTACTACAGAACTTAAGGCTGATTATGCCTCCTGCAAATATGTAAAAGTCCCAATCACACAAAATATTCAGTGTTCCAGTAAGACTTCTTCTTTCTTGTCATCTGTAATTGAATCTATGCATTCTACACATTTTTGTTATGTCTTCATCTTCCATTCCCTCTCTCACAAAGATTTTCTTTCAAGACTGAATCGGCTGTCTGAATATGGATCTGATCCTCTATGCAAAAATGTATTAGGAAAAATAGTAAATATTGCATTATTGTCTGCGACATACTGATCCATGCTGTTTTCCAAATAACGGAGTTTAACAGCTTCATCCTTTCCCTAGCTTTCCTGATTTTTGGTTATAGTTCTTAATTGTACAGTTTACAACAAAATACCTCTTCCATACCTTTTCACATTTATATTCCCATGAGATTTTCTGAGCTAAAGAAATAGAACTACAATGATGCTGAAGAGTCACTGTTTGTAAGAGTCAGGCAGGTCTGATAGTTGACATCTCAGATTTTAAAAATAAGTTGAAGATAGAGCTCCTACTAGGCAAGGTAAGATGCCAAGTAGAGAAATTTGTCACCGAAACCACACGTTTTAGAAAAAAAATCCTAAAACAGCCCTTCCCACTTTTTAAAAACGTAACACTGTGAAATACTCCATATTCCCATGCTTTGTAGTGGCTGCACTATTGTCGTACCATACCAAATCATGTTTAGGAGATAAACAAAAGATGTTTATGTATGTTTGTAAGACCGTGTATTGTCCTGGACAACAACGAAGCCACCATTGCGGATTCGGACAAATAGCAGCTAAAGGTACAGAAAGACATTGCCATTTAACAGTCTTACGTAGCATGTGAAATTCAAATAAAGTAGCTGTTTGTAATATTAGCCTGTATTTATGCGTAAAATTTTGCGTTCTGAAGGTTTTTGTTAATAATGGCCGGTCTCTATTAAGCGCCGGGAGCCGAGGCTAGTTTTCCAAATAAACGCCGGGGGCCTCTATTGGAGCATATACGGTATATCAGTAACTAACAAGAACACACTCTCTTTGATTCACAATTATTATTGGATTGATCTCTTATAGAACATATATGGGATTTGATAGGACAATATCTATAATAAATGCAAAAATTGGACAAACTTGATTGAGAGAAAAATCAATCCCGCATAATTTAATTTCTATAACTTTAGATTCTCAAACAAACTTATGGATTACAGAATAAACAAAAGACTGACATGAAATTTGCCAATTAAAGAAATTAAAATAGAACTCAGTGCGACATGTGGCAGAAGAAATAATTTCAAATAGACAACAGAAATTTTAAAATTGATTCCTAGGAATGAGAAAAGACCAAGATGGATGGATAAAAGTAAAAAAAAAAAATTGTCTCATTCAACTGCAGAAAGGCCACTTTCAACCAAAAGAATTGGAAAAATTTAAAATACCTTCAATCCTCCAATGGACTGAATATGGTTAAAAAGGGAAGATGATTACGATACGATTTAAAACTGAAGTCTTCAATTCAGTAGCTTTAATCGATACCTTTTAAATTTGATTTGCAAATTTAATTTTAGTAAAACTATTTGATATTTTTTGCCAAAAATAATTTGCATAATCATCAATTAATCAAAATGAAATGTTTTTAAGCTTATATGTCATTATCTTTTAGGGGAAAAAACAAAATGTTTATTAGTATCTTACTTTTGGTATTCTAGCAATATATTGAAAGTAGTTCATGAGTCAATAAATACCTACAAAACTTTCCAAGACTTTAATTATAAAATTATAAAGCTTATTTTTAAGATCATTTCCAAAAATAAGGTTCATGGGTCTTTTCTCTAAAATCTGTAAGAGTTAGCCCCTCACCTGAACCAGTTTGATTTTGTGCAGTCTTAATATAACATTATGAGACAGATATTAGATGAA
>JAFIDM010004315.1:66275878-66289383 GCA_023159025.1 Thereuonema tuberculata | reverse complement strand
TTTTTTTTTGTTAAATTTGTAATGGCTTTTCTGTAGATTAATTCACTAAAATCCATCATAAAACAGTCAAGATCTTACATATTTACAAAAATTCCTTGCTGAGATTTTTGGACACAGCACGGGAATCAAGAACAAACAGGAAGGAAGAATGTTTCCATCCCCCGCTTTGGAACAAAATTCCTTTAGTTTGAGACAGATTTTTACAGTTCCTTCCCTGATATGGTTTATGTACTTTGTAATTCTTTGAAATGTATCCGTCAAACCTGTAAGTCTCATACTGAGAGGAACCACTGAGGTTTTTTCTTATTATAACAGTATAAATTTGAAACTTTTATGTAGACGTTTTAGTAAACTAGCAACCCGGGAAAAGTGGATTCTCCCAACGTGCGACTGCTTTCTCACAACTACTTGATAAAGGTAGTTTTCCAACCCATGACTGCTTTTAGAACCAGCGAGTGCATCTACGACATATTTTTATTTTTTATAGACATTAGAATGTAGTCCCCGTGGCCTAATGGATAAGACGTCTAACTTCGGATCAGAAGGTTGCATGCTCGATTCCCGTAGCGAACTTGTAGAAATTATTTCTACTTTCATAAATTACAATATCTGCACCGGACAGACAGACAGAGAAATAAAAGATTTTAGTAATATAGATTGAAAAAACAAATGTAGGTTTTAGTAATAAATTGTGTGTATCGTCTCTTTACTTTTTGTAAAATAGGTACTTGATAGTTCTGATTTTTTTTTTTCCTGGGAGCTTTCCAAGCACTGAATGATGAGATTTAGAGATGGAGAGTAGTTGATTATAAACAAGTGAAGATGGTTTGGCCAGATTGGTTTAGAATTCCGAAACCAGATCCATTGCCTCCATTCCGAAACCAGATGCATTGCTGTATCTCACATTTCCTAACATAAAATGAGATGTCCCTGCCTCTACAATAAGGATTGTTCATTGTATATTTTTCTATAAGCCAAATATATCCTTGCAAATTTACAAGAAAGGCAAAAACGATTCTCTTTTTAACTAGTCTAACTTCATTAAAACTTTTTACTAACAAATGAGTGCTAACGGGATATATATATATATATATATAGATATCAGCAAGGTATTTTGACTGGATTACATATCTCTAACTAAATAATGTGTAAATAAAACTGGATTTAGTAAATATAGAGTTTTCGAAATTCACTGATAAAAATATCACTCTACTGAACGCTTTTCTTTTTCTTGTCAGCATCTCATTATGCCTTCAATGCTTAGAATGCGTTTTCAGCCATAATAGTGACATTAAAACTAAAATTGAGACTCCAACTTCCACTTACTGTTATCAATAACTTAAATCAGGTAATATTGAATGATTGGTCATTGGAATCTTCTAACTTCTTGATCTCATTCATTGGAATATATAACCAAGCATCATTGTAATGCAAGCTGTTATTATAATTATGGTACAAGTTCTCGACTGTCTCTTTAATAATATGTGTAAGAGATCAGATTTATCCATTTGCATTCTGAGCACTTTTTAAGTCTGTTCTTTTCAGAAGAAAAACCATAATGTACAGTTTACTGCACAAATGACATAGGTGAGATTTGTATGTTGGATGGAAAATTCTGGAGATTCTTAATGTAAAAGGGATTAGAAAAGATTTGAAGATTAGAAATTCTGCATTTGAGAAAGAGTAAAAAAAAAAAAAAAGAACAAACAAGTGGATTAATAGGAATATATCTATTGTAGGAAGAATACGTTTTTTTCCCTCCAGCAGTGGACTTTACCAAAAAAAACAAAATAAGACACAACTTGGTTGTTAGTTTCTCCATAAAGAAATTGCCTGGTCTCTAAAGAAATTCCTTCAATGCAAATTATTAGTCTTTCCTTCAAATACCAGAACTCGTATGTAAAATTGGCCTTGATTTTATTAACTATTTTAACATGATTTTTACCTCACTCTTCACCATCATCTGTGATAATATTATTTATGCTGAAGGAATCTATATTACTAAAACCTTTTAATTTCTCTGTCTCCTCTGTCTGGTGCAATTATTAATTATTAGTTTCCTTGCTGAGAAAATCAGATTATAATTTTTTTTTCAATTTTTTTTTTTTCGCCTTGCATGGGATTTGAACCGAGGACCTTTGTCCTAGCAGTCAGGAACACTAACCATTGGCTTACTGCTGGTTCCCAATATCCAATCCTACTTTCATTCTATTTGTTCGCGCGCTATCAAATAAGGAGTTCATTTAAAGAGGAATAAAGTATCACTTTTGCCATAACCGCTTGGAATCGATTCTTCTTGGATTATCTCATACTTCCCAGGGAGAGACAGGGGGATGGTCTAGTACCAATAAAAATTGAACCTTTACCCTTTGTTTAGTCATGATTGATTCCAGGCATTTTATTCTGTATTCAATAACAAAAATTTAGATTGAATAACAAACTCCTCTTTAACTGAAAAGAAGAATTATACAGTATTTAGTATTTTGGAATTGATTACTGTTCATTTTTTTCTATTTTTTTTTTTTTTTTGTAGATCACTTCTAATTCACTCTCAAAAAAAAAATCTATATATTTTCTAAGTATTCTACAATCAAATGCATCTGCAATAGCTGTGTAATTTGATGGATTATCAAAGATAGTTTCAAAGTTTACTGGGCCAATTCAGTATAACCTATCATAATCAGTGAAAGATAAGAAAAAGACAGATTTTCTTTTTTGATGTTTATGTTAAAAAAAATCCTATTCATCTTGTTTCCATTTGAAAACTGATCAAATGAAGACCAACCTCTACAAAATACAACAAATGGTTTAGTTTCTTACTAACAGCTATCGATATTCATCTGATCATTATTGTTCTGTGACAAGATCCAACAGGAATATTGATTACAGTTCTTATGTATGGGAGTGGAATACATATTAAAAGCAAAATAGTGATTCTGATAATCAGGCATCTATAAAATAAAAGCTCTTTTGCTATCGTCAAAATGAATCTTATGAAATGATCTTCTGCTCTCCTGCAATTACATATGAATTTCATGGCTTTCTCCTCTTCTTCGAATGATCCAAATTGCAGAACCCACAGTTGTTCCTTAATATTTCATAAGATTGAATGAAACATAGTTTCTGAGAAATTTATTACTATATTGGATGTCATCAAGTTGAAGGAAGACATACTTTAGCATCATCTATTATAAGATTAATCAAATCTCACCATGAAAAAAAAAAAAAAAAATATTCAACTCCCACATAGTTTCTTATAAAATATTACCCATGGAAATAGTAGGAATGATAATCGTAATTGAATTATTGTTCTATTTCAACATATTTTCACTGTTTCCCGTTTGTGTGTGTGTTTCTTATTTATTGGGTAACTGCAAAAGTTCTACCCGTTTTTATTACCCATAAAGAAGAGCAAATAAACGCAAAGTGAACAGTACCTATTATTATGCATAATCCTTATTGCTATCTATGATCTCTTGCCATCTTTCTGGTAGGAGATGAATCCCACGGCGGTAAAATTCCGGTGATTTCGAGTCAAAAAAGTCTTGGATGGCAGTTTTCACAGCATCAAGATCATCAAAGATTTTCTGACTGAAGGAATTGTTCAACGAATGAAATAGGTGATAGTCAGTTGGTGCCAAGTCAGGAGAATAGGGAGGGTGGGGTAAAACCTCCCAACCACAGCCCAGTAACTTTTGGCGAGTAATGACAGCAGCATGTGGCCTGGCGTTATCGTGATGAAGGATAACACCACAACGATTGATGAGACCTGGCCACTTTGCTACCAAATTTGAATGCAGCCTGTCTAACTGTAGACAGTAGAAGGCAGCATTGATGGTTTGGTTGAGTGGCAGGACCTCCCAGTGAATTATTCCCTGCACATCCCACCACACACTCAATAAGACCTTCTTGGGATGAAGTTCAGCTTTCAAAGTCTGTGCAGGCGGATCAGAAAAGCGACACACAGTCCTATGACGCTGTATGTTAGTGTACATAACCCACTTCTCATCTCCTGTCACAATTCGTGTCAAGAATGGGTCATTTTTGTACTGGGAAAGCAAGGAAACACAGGTGGTGATTTGGTCATCCCGTTGATTAGCTGTCAAGTTAGGTGGAACCCAACAATCCAATTTTCTCGTAAAACCCAACTTAACCAGCTGTCTCTCGACCGTTGTCTGGTGTACGTTGAAGGTCTCCGCTAATTCTTGCACGGTTGGGTTCGGGCTGTTCCTTATGGCTTTGTCAATATCTTCCTCTCCAACATGGGATGGCCGTTCACTCCTAGCCTGATCTTGGCAGCTTCTGTCTCCTTCCCTAAATTTACGAAACCATCGACGACATGTGCTTTCGTCTATTGCATCCTCCCCAAAAACTTGACAAACATTGCAACATGTTGCGGCTGCCATACTCTTTTTATCGAACTCGTATAACAAACAATGTCTTATATGCTCCTTCTCGCTTTCCATTTTACACCCTCTGATATTTTTTTTGAGATGATTAACTTTGTGAGGCACGATGTATTTATATGTGAGGCATCAACACGTTTGATTGCGACATTACAATGTCATGTGTGAGGGCAATTCCATCGCAAATTTTCAGATCCAAAAACGGGTAGAACTTTTGCACTCACCCAATACTTGGCAGCTAGCTGCCACAGTATAATATAGTTTTCATCTGACATTTGTAAAACCCCTTAATAAGCCTCGGAGAGAAAAATTGGTTAGAACAAAAAACATTTAAATGTAATTTTAAGTTGAAATAGGCAAGTCTCTTCATTTGCGATAATGATAACTGAATATCCTAGAAAGCTGAAATTTAGAGGTAGATGTAAGTTGTCACAAAGAGGATCCCTATTGATTATGATAGATATCGAAGCAGTAAGTTAAGAGCAATGATAAAACAAACATCAACATACGTTGTCTTTAAAACACAACAATCACATGAATTCAAAAACTGTACATTCAACTGAGCTGAAATCTTAATGGTAGTTAGGTTTTAAAGAAAATTTTTACAATAGATTTCCAGTGATTTTATTGGCTATTGATATCCAATATTCCCAGTGATCTCAGATATTAGACATATCTGACCAATAGTTAAGGAACAAGGAGATCAAAACTCCTCCATTCATAGTCAGACTGACTATAATCAAGATAATTCAAAACTCTCTCTCCTACAAAGCTGAACTTTTATGAACTACCTAGAAGCTAATAAGGAAGACTCATTGTCATAAGAACCAGCAAGCAGTTATGGGCCAAAAACCATCAATATAAGAAATGATAGTTTTTTTTTTTTTTTTAACAATTTATATTTATGTCACATGCGGATATTCAAAAAGGGTATGCCAACTATCTTGTCTTCGCCAAACAAAGGCCCGAAGTAGGTGAGAGAAATAGAAGAAAAAAGTGTTTTTTTATTCACTTAGTGTCTTTTTTTGTTTGGCAATCAAAACGAAAAATGGAGATTTTGCAATTAAGGATAGTTATTAAAGTGGGCATGGATATTAAGATAATTGTGTTTATTAGGCTGTCTTCAAAAATTGAGCAAAGATTTTTCGAGACAAGCATGCATGATCGGAACTGAAAATTGGCAACATGGCGATGCAAATAATTATGATCCACTGTTATGCATATGTTTTACCATCAACAATATAAATAAAATCCAAAAGAAACCTCCATATTATAGAAAAATAGCCGAAAGGATTATTTGTTTCAGCTGATAAAGCTTTTATGATCCACCCTCTCCTTCCTTTTATGGTATTCACTCCTCTATGAATATCAGTTTATTTGGTATCTGTGTCGGCCATTTTGCTTACTGCTTTTTAGCATCGAAAGCATTGAAATTTTTCACTTAGCTCGCTAGAATGGTGCTGTAAACGATGGTTCATTACTGTTTCAATATGGATTTCCTACATTTTTCAAAACTTTCAGAAACTGATATGCCAGTCATGCTCCTATTAAATCTGAATGGACAACAGAGCTGGAAGATTGAAAAAATGTTATACCATTATGAGAAATAATCTAGGGCTGTTATTAGAAGATACTGCCTTGAATGAAAGACATCAAATGTACTTCTAACATGGAGATCCTCTACATATTACAAGAAACAATGGAATACCACAAGTGAGGTGCTGTTTGCAAGTGATTTCCTAATAGGTGAATAGTTCGTGTTAGTTGCATCATATGGCTACTAAGGTCTCCTGATCTTTCCCCACTAGACTTATCTTTAGGGACACATGATGTGTCTAGTCTATGAAACTATAGTAGAGTCATGGGAAGAGTTAGTGTATTAAGTTTAGGAACCATCCAATGACAACTTTGTCAGCAATGCAATCTGACAGAAAAAGCTGCCAAATTTATCATCATAAGAGAGTATTCTGGGTAACTGAAACTGAGTTAGTTCAATGTAGTAATCAGCTTTGGCAACTAGTTGTGATAATTGCTTTCTTTCATAAACTCTAACAGGGTCTCCAAAAATTGAGCAATGATGTCAGCTCAAAAAATACTTTTAAGTTTCTTCCTACTGCTTCATCATTGCAGTTATGATATCCATATATAAACAATATATTGGATTCATAACAACTGGCATTTTGAAAATCACAAGTCCCAGATGTAGTACAAAATAGAGCAAGTGGTTTCACTGTGATCTTCTAAATTTGCTCAACTGAGCCAGTAGAGCATAATTGTTGTTGTTGAACAGCTTACTTAATGTGCCTTAGCTTACTTTCAAAGTTAGTTTGACATAGAACCAAATATTTCACTGAACCCAAATCTTAACTATGATGAAAGGAATAAATATCATCTCATCTGTCACTTTGAGAGATCATAGTCCCCATATTATATTCAATCATTTAAATAGAATAAAAGAAAAAAATGATGATAATATAATTTTAATACCTTTGTTTTTTCATAGGGTGTTTTGCCTGTGGAATGGAGAATGGGTTCCGAGTTTATAACTGTGATCCTTTAAAAGAAAAAGAAAGACAAGGTAAGCTTAAAATTTGTTTGTTCAAGATTTTTATTTCAGATACGGGAGTTCTTCGCATAATATTCAAAATTCAAAGTAAAAATCTTAATCTTTGAAAAGAACTATAAAAATTAAAAAAATAAAAGAAGCTTTGACCATTAATGATCTAAAATGCATCAATAGAAATTGAGGTAAGGACGAGAATCCGCTGTTCATTGTTTAGCTTCTCAGATTGTTGATAACAGTAATAATAAGACAACTATAGACTTTCAATTTTAAGACTGTATCATGTTTACTGTATATTCTTTTGTAAAATACTTAATAATATTGAATTGTTGTATTTTTATGCCCTTATTTAATTATTAGCATATTGATTGTTACCATTTTGTTTTGTTTTTTAAATTATTTCTTTTGAAGTACGAGCTTGAAACAGGGATATGGATGGCATTACAGAGATCCTGAAAACTTGTGTCCCGAGCATTATTAAAGTTTTTAATTTGGTTATTAAATACTTTACAACATTGTTCACCCATTAAAAAGCGACTGAACTTAAAACATATTGATTATCATAATCATCTTGTAATTCATCACATCTGACTTCTTACATGTCCTGTTCTCTCAGAACTAGAAAGCAGTGACAATTAATAATCACCATTTGTCTGATGTCTGTTTGAATATTTCCATTAAGGATGCTGCCCACATTGCATCCATGCTATCATAATTTTGTAAATCTAGTTTCTTTAGAAAGATGAATGCACTAATCACAGTTAGTGATTCTATTATTTTGATAGATTCTGGATGAATCTTAAGCTCTAGAAACACCTTGGCAAGTTTAGAGTATCCTGTGTCTTCTTGAAAAACATTGTTCATTCACTAAAAAGAGACAGCATTAAAACATTAGTTTTAAAACATAATCATCTTCATCACATCTGACTTCTTACATGTCTCTCAGAACTAGAAAAGCAGTGGTAATCTCATCCTGTGTGGTCATTCCATTTGCCTGATGTCTGCTTGATCGTATTCATAAGTTTATATTCCAATTGTATCTTTCCTAATTATGCTTCTAGTTCTGATAAACATTTGTCCTCTGCATAATCAATGAATTATATTGTATAGGTATAACTTTATGGGCTCTTTTAATTACTTGTGTTCAGTCCCATTGCATATATTTTTTTATTTTTTTTTAGATTTTGCTGAAGGCGGGGTCGGTTATGTTGAAATGTTGTTTCGGTGCAACTACTTAGCTCTTGTAGGTGGAGGGAAATCACCTAAATATCCTCCTAATAAAGGTACAAAATATTTTCAGTATTCATTCATTCATTCTATTATTTTATTATTATTTTTCTCAATATTGTTAACTTTGATAAAATGTATATTAATAATTCATAGATACCTATCAGTTATTGATTATTTCATACTTACTTTCAACATCTGTGTTCTAAATCCAGGGTGTTAATTATTATCTTTACTATTTTTCAAGTTATGGTTTGGGATGACCTTAAAAAGAAACACGTAATTGAATTAGAATTTTCAACTGATGTTAAAGCAGTGAAATTAAGAAGAGATAGGTTAGTTGATTTCTATTTTTTTTTTTCCATAGAATAAAAAAAAAAAAAAGCAACAAACTTTAATTTTTATTACTATTGTTTAATAGTTTTTTCAGTCTAATTTCATTACTATTGTTATTGTTAATCATGATGTATAGTATTTCTTACCACTATTTTCCTTTATTGTTTTGATAAAATGTATTAAACTTTGTCATTTTCTTTTTTTCATTTATCAGAATTGTAGTTGTTTTGGAACCTATGATCAAGGTCTACACTTTTACACAAAACCCACAACAGTTACATGTTTTTGAAACTTGCTCAAACCCAAAAGGTATTGTTGATCTTTTTATAAGTTCATAAATAAATTTATGATTATTTTCTATATTCATTCGGCCTCCCCCCCCCCTTTTTTTAATTTCTTTTTAATATTTAACAGTAAAAAAGTAAATCCTTTTTGTGCCTTCAGTTGTTGCTTAGACTCTTTCAAATTCTTGCATCTTTTTTTTTTTCCATTCTCCTTTAATTTACATAAATCACAGCTCCTTGTATTGTTAGTTTTTAAATTGACTGTTCAAGAGTTGAACATTTTTAAAATGTGATGCAGTTTCACATTGCCACCTCCTTACTCTGTCTTGAGCTTATTCATGCCAAACAATGAAAACTATTTTATAGAATTGAAGTTTTTCATTGCTTTTGTTTAATTTTGTTTTTATATTTGTGATATCCGGTACTTGCAATCTTCCATTGGATTTATCTGAGATCTTTTTCAGGTTGCAATATTTTAATATTATGACATAAAAGATTTTTTTCTTATCGTTCATAGCATAGTTGAATGGAAAAATACTTTCAGCTCCAGATTCTTCCAAAAAGTCTAAAATTTAACAAACAATTGAAGGTGCTCATTGTGATCGACATTCAGTAACTAAATAAGTACTATATTAATAACAAAATACACTTCTTCAAATCCACCAATTTCGAACTCCCACAACGATATTTCGCAGAAGCTATTGTTCCACTTTGTCAATTTTTTCGCAAATATTTGCGAAAAACGTGACAAAGCGGAACGATAGCTTCCGCGAAATATCGTTGTGGGAGTTCGAAATTGGTGGATTTGAAGAAGTGTATTTTATTTATTAACATATAACGAAGAATTTCTTATATAATAAGTACTGTATTTGTTAGTTTATTATTTTTTTTTTCTATTTTTGTCCTGAAGTGTGCAAATGATTCTTATTGATGCTTCTCAATAAGCTTTTAGCCTAATTATAAAACTATTGCAATGGTGGAGTGTTGCCAATCTAGCTCACTGATTATTATTGAAACATTGAAGATTGCTGATAATTTTATGCAACAAAACGCCTACTATTTTCATGAATGGCAGACGGTACATTCATTGTATAAACAATAATGATAGAAAATGTAGAACTGTGAAGGCCTCAGTTATCTATTAGATCATAGACATACCAGGAGTTGGAATTAGGGGGATGGGTTACGATGGTAGCCGCTCAACCAAAAAAACAAAAAGTGTCCTTTTCTGGTAAGGAGGCTTACATATGAACCTTCCAAGCAAAAAACAAGTCAGAACTTCTAGATTTCTTCCATTTTCGGATGCAAAGTGAACTTTCTAACCCCTACCAACATGATGACATTTCACCCATTGGGAACAAAAAGAATACATTTGATATATATTTGAATCAACTCTTCTAACAAGCCTGTAGCAATTTTAAATTCTTTTCAGTTTTATTCTCAAACTGTCATATCTGTAAACAGTTTATTCCTATATAAGATTCAAAGCAAAGCTATAAAGTTAAAAGCAATGGAATTTAAACATTAAAAAAAAAAAAAAATAAAGTGATGGAGATAATTGTAAAAATAATAAGTTCCACGATGGAAATGTTCTTTGATAAAAAGCAATAATTGAAATAACTACATAAACAGTAAATGAAATGAATGATCTATATTGATTTTTTATTGAAGGATTTAGCTTAGAGGCTGAGACAATTTGCAAACAATGTAATTAATGAATTGAACTTTGCCGGCAGCAAAGTTTCTTTTATTCTTAAGATTCTTCTTTTACAATTGTAACACAAGTAGAAACTTAATACAGAGATTTTATCAAATAAATTTATTTGTAAACAATATAGTTCTGATGTTATATTCTTCTTCTTAAATGTTGTCTTGTTAGTTCATTCTCCATTTTTCATTGATTTATTTTTGTTTTGTGTCTTTAGGTTTATGTGTGCTTTGTCCCAATAGTAACAATTCCCTATTAGCATTCCCAGGAAGGAAAACAGGACATGTTCAAATAGTTGATTTGGCCAATACAGAGAAGGCGCCTCTTGACATCCCTGCCCATGAAGCTGCACTCAGCTGTATTGCTCTTAATTTACAGGGAACCAAGTTGGCAACAGCTTCAGAAAAGGTATTAATGGATTCTTATTAATGAGAAAGTTTAGGTCTAGTAGAACATTATGCATCTTTGTTGGTTTTGGTTTCATACTGTTTGAGTCCTTTAAATGTATAGAGGATTTGAACATACACATACATACATCACATGTTAGTCTTAAAACATATTATTATTATTACACTTAATAATTAACACTTATTATTTATATAAGTGTAAAAAATTAGTAAACTTAATTTAAGAATTAATTTTTTATTTTTTATTCGGAAATTAAAAAAAAAAAATGACAAAGTAAATATTTACTCTGTTGATGTATACTTGTTTTTTGCTTTTGGCATTGAAGACATAAAATATTTCTTGAAATTTGATTGTAAGATCTTCCATTAAGGAACGTAGATTCAATCTTTTCATTTCCGTTGCTTTACATAATATGTTCTTGGGGAAAAAAAATTGCTAGTTTGAGTTCTTCTAGCAACACATTGAACACTTTTAGCCACAATTTTTCTAATTACTAAATATTATTATTCACGTGCAGCTGCTACTTAATTTGATGATAATGTGTTTTATATTTATAAAAGTAATACTTCAAAAATGTTATATTGAATTCTGAAGCAGTGTTCAGAATGCAACTGGAAATAAAATAAGTTATTAATGTAACCTCTATTTAGTTTAGTTTTCTAACTTTGTCATTTTACAAGGTAGAAAGTGTATAATTTCTTATTTCAAACACTTCTCCTTTTGTACCAATGACATCGATTGATCACTACTTTTACCCTGAGGTGAAATTTCAGGATGGAATTAGTAAAGGTAAATATGTCCAAATTTTCGGCGGGTAAGGAAGCATGACAAGGATATAGTTACAGTGTAGTCCAAAACCTAAAATAGTAACTTTGTAGATCTGATTCAGATAAGATGAACAGTCACTAGCTTTCTATCCTTGTTGTGATGGGAATATTTCATTTATTCTCAACAAAAAAGTATTGTTTTATTTCAATTAAAATATTTCATTGGCTGCACTTGGTACCAGGAGTATTGGTTTACCTGATATTTGATATCGTTCAGTTGCATCTTGAAGTGCAACATCACAGGTGAATAAACATTTGAAAGTGTTGAAAATTGTTTTCAATCTTCAACTGGTTTCAGTTTGCAATGAAAAGAAAGAAAGAAAGGAAAACAAGATAGTGACAGCAATTAGTAAACCAATCACAATGCTTCGCAGTGGCTTCTGATAAAGTTAAAGTGTCCCTCTACAGGCCTGGACAGGCCTTTGGGGCAGGGGAGGTCAGGCTCCCAGCGTTTCATGACCAACGGGATGAAGTTGAGGTCGGGTGGTCAGTCTGAATGGCTTCTGATAGTATAAGACAGTATAATTGATATTGCTTTAATTTCCTTATTATTATAAATGTGATTGTTGTGCATGCAAAAGGCGCAATTGTTGTGATTGTTGCTAATGATAATTTAATGGTATTTTAATGATACTTGTCCACAGATAGACGGACAAACAGGGATTATAGAAGGCTTCTGATACAAGTATCAGAAGCCTAAAAAATGGTTTTGAAAAACAATTAAAAATACTTGCAATGTTGAATAATATTAGTAGATAGCTTATCCCTGTTCAACAGTAGCTGATTCTCAGAAAGCTGGTCTTAATCAAATATTCAGTTTAACATCTTTTGTTGCCTAGACAATAGATGGTGCCATTTTATATTTCTAGTATATGGAATCTATTCAAAATATATCTTAAAAATACATTATATATATTAACTAAGCCAAAATAATGAATAACACAGTTCATTTTCTGTTGAAAAACATCACCTTGCTTTAAAAATAAAATATATTATAACCATTAGCTTGAGCTTTTCTAAAGTAAAAACTTTATTCTGTCAATATTTATTCCTGTTTATTTGAAGACAGAGTTTATTATTTATGTGAATTTTCATTCTAATAGCTGTAATTACCAAATAAAATAAAGTAAATTCTTGTTTAAATCATTTAACAATTTGATTTCTTTTGCTGAGTAAAATATTAAGATTCCATTAGTATATACTGTATTGGTCCAAAAATAAGACTAGGATAAGATAAATTCATGATATAAGACAACATTATAGCAAAAATGATGATTGGTTTCTTATAATTTATAAACTATCGTATATCAAGCAAATAAGTCAATTGTATGTCAAGCTAAAGTCTCTCGCCAAACTATAATAGTTCCTTCCTTGTTCTATACGTGTTTTCTTGACCGTTTTTGTTACTTCTTATGAATTTTGTTACTTCTTATCTTCTTATGAATAAAACTGTAATATATATCAAGATCAACAGCTTTGATTCTTATTCTTGTGTTTCTAGTTCCTAAGCCATAAATATAAATTTGTTTTCCCCATAAGAACTGAAGCATAAGTCTTATATTTGGACCAAGATGGCAATTTTTTTTTTAACTGAAGTTTGAGATTTATTTATACTTTTATGGAACATTTTTCAATTCTTCTCTCCTTTTGTCAGGGAACACTAATACGAGTCTTTGACACGACATCAGGTAATCTTATCAATGAACTGAGGAGAGGTGCCAATAGTGCCAACATTTATTGGTGAAT
>JAFIDM010004315.1:66255299-66275868 GCA_023159025.1 Thereuonema tuberculata | reverse complement strand
TCAATAGCAAATGAAGTTTTATATGTAACTAAGGGGTTTGCTTTCTTTGGTCACAAGATTTATCTCTTAACTGCTTATTACTTTAATATTTCGATACTCAATATTATCTTATTATGTTAATTATTTCAAAATTTGCAACTCATATCATTGTTAAAATAGGTTTTCAGCATCATGCCTTTATCTCAGAGGACAGATAGCACAGGAAAGGAGGTTCCTAAAAATTACAAATCCAATAGAATTAACTTAGCTTGGAAGGTCAGTTGAGCCCTTGCCTCTCTTTAACCTCCATTTAATAAATCTGGTTCCCAATAGAGAAATGGCAGATGAACCCTGGGATCTATCTAATGGAAGGAAATATCCCAGACTTATATTAAAGATTTTAACCTAGCTATCACTTGAGCTTCTTGGCCCAAAGTAATAAAAATAAAAAAATAAAAATGTTTCGTAATAAAAAAATATTTAAAAATGTTAAATACCAAGTGTGTCTGTCTGTCTGAAGCTTCTGCTATCCCACACCCTTGGAACTTTGAGATTATAATTAGCACAGTAATTGCCTAGAACATCCAGGCATCTTGTGTTTTGTATTTTTCATTTAAGAGGTATTTTATCATCCAGTCTTCTCAAGAGTTTATTGAGGTCTTTCTCATGCAGTCTTGATGTTCCTAAGGTGCTGGTTCTCTGTATTTCATGGATCAAACTGAATACGAGGGGCATTCAATAAGCAATGCAACACATTTTTTTTCTCAAAGTAGATTTGTTTTATTACAGTTTTAAATACATTACTTTGTTCCTGAATTCTTTAGCTACAGAAAACTATTTTTCAACCTAATCTCCATTCAAGTCGATGGCCTTATGCCGAGATGTCAGAGCTTGTATGCCTTGACAGTACCACTCTGCTTGTCTGTGCCTCAGTCAACATCTTACTGCGTCAAGAACTTCCTGATCGTTGCCATATTGCTTCCCATGGATTGCATCCTTTAGGCGTCCGAATAGGTAGATATCCAGAGGTTGGAGATCAGGGCTGTTGGGTGGATGAGGGAAAACAGTCCAGTGAAGTTTTGTGATCTCCTCTCGGGTGTGCAGACTTGAGTGTAGTCTGGTGTTGTCGTGGAGCAGGAGAAGTTTGTTCACGTCTTTGTGTCTTGAACATGCTAGAATCGTTTCCTTTCGGAGTCTTCACATAGGCTTCTGAGTTGAACATTGCACGTTGCAACATTGCAGGAGTCACAACTGTGTGCGACTGGCCGGAGCACAGGAGATACTCACCTTCCCTTTTCCTTCTTCTGATGACGACAGACGGTTCGCCATCGACTCATAGTGCTTTTATCAACTGCCTGGTCTCCGTAAACATTCTGTAAGCACTTGTGAATATTTGTCACGGTCTCCTGTTCCACCAAAAGAAATTCAATACCTGCTCTTTGTTTGGAACTCATCTCATTCACAGATGCCATCTTGAACGCTACCTACAATGCTGCCGCACAGTGGAGAATGTTGAAACAATTTGAGAAAGTGCAGGAATGTTTGAAGATACTGTACAGAAAGTTTTACGTGTTTTTCATCAAATATTAGCAGAGAAAAAATGTATTGCATTACTTATTGAACGACCCTTGTATTTCACCACAAATCTTTATTTCTTGATATTTTCAAATACAGTGATGCAGGAAGGAAGATGGGGCAAAAGTTTTCTTGTAGTGTCGGATACTATGGCTTATAAATAACAAAAAAAAATTAGTGTTAAATTAAACAGATAAAAAAGGAGAAGGAAATTAAGATTAAGATTTGAAAATTTTCAGCATCTTAGTCCAACGGTTTTCATGTTATTGAATTGTAACACAAGGAAGAAAAAGTAAAATCTGAAAGAAATTATTATACACATTTTACCTTTCCAAAAGTATGAATTGAGTTTCTGGTCTAATTTGCATTGAGTGATGTTCAGTAGAACACTAATCCTTTATGTGTTAGTCATTATCCAACAACTAAGAAGAAGCAGTGCCAAAATAACCAAGTTATAAAACTGAGAGAGAAGCAATATAACTTTTATACTTAGTTTGTCAGTTAATTTAAGGTATCTGAAAATCGTCCTTTTTTTTTTTTTTGTGAACTTGTAAATTCCTATTACAAATTCATGTATTGATTTGGTTCCTTTTAGTTTGAAAACTACTTCTACATGATTACATCTTGAATATCATTAGAGTGATTAAAAAAAAGCTGAAATCTAATTCAAAAGATTACTTTTGAGCAAAAATAGCGATTTAATTATCTACTGATCCTGAATGGCTTTGAATTTTTTTTTTCATTCCCTTAAATCTGGATTTATTCATTTTAATTGAGCATCATAGTCTTATATATCATTGCTATCTGCAACACAGATGTGGTTTGATTTTGTTGTCGGCAAAATTAAACATTAAGTGGAAAATGTAAATGGAAGGTCAGGGCAAGAAATAGTCCCACAAGTACTGGATCCTATTGAAAAACTACATTAATTATATCTTTATGTACAAAGGAAGATTTGAATGAAATGTTTCCAGTGTTATATCAAATAAAAGTAACCCAGACAGTCAACAGAGACTAATTAAAAAAAAAAAAAATCATATCTTATAAAAGAAAGGAGTGTGAAGTTCTTTCAGACTTGTCTTTCTTTTGTTATGTTTTATTTGGAAGAGAAATAGATTAAATTCAAAATATTTTTAATGTAATTTTTATATTGTGTCCTTTAAAATTATGTTATGTCTCATGCTTCTCCTTTTTTTTTTTTAATTATATTTTAGTATTAATTTCAATCACGATTCATCGCTTTTATGTGTGTCCAGTGATCATGGAACTGTTCATATATTTGCAACGGAAGATCCTAAACGCAATAAACAATCAAGGTATTTATCAAGTATTAATGACTTTTGTAATGATTAATATAAAACTTTAATACTGCTATTTATATTTATTTTGATATTTGCTTCTTATTCTCAATAACTTTAAAAGTCGTAAATATACAATTGGGAATCTATTGCTAATATATTTTATCAAGAACAAAAGAAAAACTACAACTTGATAAATAAATAGAACATTGCAGTATAGAAAGGATTAAGAACATAAGTAGCCAGCTCTGAAATGGACAGATTGAAGTGTAACAATTTCATGTGAATGAACGAACAACTGAAAGACTGTTTATGGCAGGAGAGTGCTTTGGGAAGAAGAGTTTAGTAGCTCTAAATAGTGAAGTTCTTCAGAAGGGAAAGATTGGCTGTGAATAATGGAGGATTAGAAAAAGAAAACCAATGCTTACACAGGAATTGAACCGATTTATTAAACTTAATCATTTTGACATTTTTACAAATTTATTTTCACTGGTATATATTAAAGTTTTATAGTTTGATAGGAAAGATGTAATGAGACAAAGGGACCATAAATAAAAATTTTATCACATTTTAGAGAAATCTGTCCTTTTAGAGAGAGATTTTGGGATTCATTTTTGAGGGGCAGAGGACAAAATGAAATATACTTATGTTCAACATTTACAACATTGGCTCAAAAATGCTAAATTTGGCCTTTGACCATCACTGTTGAATTACAGTTTCATGGAGCCATAATAAGCTAAATTATATACAAAAGGATTCTTAGTTTAGCTATCTGTTTGATTTCTTGAAATAATGAAAATATATAATAACTATATATAACTAATAAAATAATTGGTGGCATAGGCAAAGAGTCTTAACTCCCACACTTCAGTTCTAAGATAGTATAATAAAGTTTAATTTACTCATTATAAATATTGGAGACCACCAAAAAGTTGGTTTGATGATATCTGTGAAGCAATGGACATAAAGGAGACTGGAAAGCAAGAAACAGTGACAGCTGAATTAAAACTCGCAATAATAATAATATGTGCTTTGGTCCTTGACCCGCCATGTTGTCTTTGCTGGGGAAACCCAAAAATAGAAACTTTTATAAATAATAATAATAATTAATATTTTTTAAGAATGTGATGGACATATAGTAAAAATTTAAACTTTGTTTTTACTGCAATTACCTTGTTTAATGTAAATCCCTGTCTATCTTGAATGATGATTAACCTGACCTGACTTTTTTTTTTTAACTTCTAATCTTAGTTTGTAATCTTTGTGATCAACACAATAAGTCTGTTTTTCTCGTCCTCTAGCCTTGCATCAGCTACTTTTTTACCCAAGTATTTCAGTTCTAAATGGAGCTTTTCTAAATTCCAAGTTCCAGGAGGTGCCTATTGTATCTGTGCTTTTGGAACAGATGTTAACTCTGTGATTGGTAAGTTTTATAAAAATAAATACAGATCGATCTACTGAATTAGGCTGCTTTTTAAAATGACAATAGCATGTTTTCTTTTCCTCTGAAAGCTTAGATCACAGCTAAAGCATTTTGTAGGAGCATTTTAATTCTTGTGAGGGATATCAGAAAAATATAAATCTCTTTAAACAAGTTATTTTTCTTCTCTTCAGTTATCTTTAAAATATGGAGAGATGAATTATAAGACAAAGGGAGTTATGTTTAAAATTGTAATCTATTGAATGAGTTTGTTTGCTCTAATGGATATAAATTTGTAATTTGCTGTGAGTTTTGTTGAAATCTTATTTTTATTTTTTCAATCAACATTCTTATAATTCTGCCTTTTTTTTTATTACTCCGATTATTTACATTTCTGAACTTGAAAATATCTCTGAAATCATCCTCAATATTTCACCTTAGTTTTTAAATAACATGGATAAATCAGATATTTTTTTTCTCAGATATTTATGATATTAATGCTGTTAATAAAAAAAAAAAAAAAAATTGAAATTAATTAAGGTATAATTAATTTTAATAGAAGATAATTTCTCCAATATTCAGTCCATTCTAGCAACTTCACAATGAATCAATTTAGCTGAGTTTAAAATTAAAAGATAATACTTGGATGATTTACAGACATTGGCAAAGGATGATGTAATAAGGTTAATAATATTTGTTTTTATCAATGGGTTATAGTTTGTTAGCTTTGTCCCCATTTGTTGACTCATGCTTTATTTAAGGCTTTCTTAACACAAAAAAACTCGCAATAACTCCTTCTTCATCATTCTAAACTTCTTTAATCGATATTTCAACTTCTTTAGCAGATGTTTTCGTCAGGAAAAATTACAGTAAGCGTAGAGAAAACCCTAAGATTTTCTTCTCCACTTAAAAAAAAACAGAATTCAAATAAAAACAATCATGAAATCACTCATAAACCAATCATAGAAGTTGAAATATCGATTAAAGAAGTTTAGAATGATGAAGGAGGAGTTATTGCGAGTTTTTTTGTGTTAAATACATTTAGGAAGAAGATTAGTTTTTCTTTACGTGCAGGGGGGGGGTTATTTATAGAACAGTGGATTGTCAGGAGATTTGTAAAATAGGTGGATTAAGATTAAATCAGCCATATTTAGACTCTTCTGTAAAGCTTTAGCTCTATGTGGTATGCCTTTTTTTAGCTGTTAAGGATATAATTTTAGAAATATGTATAATATCTAATTTTAATATATTTATAGAATGTGTAATGGCAACCTGATTAATTGTAAGAATTTTTTTGGTTGGTTATGTTATCAGAGGTGACAAAGTTTAAAGAAAGGTTTAGAAGATGTAAATGTATTAATAAAATTAGCTATATTTAATTTAATGATAGGAGGAATTTTTATAAGAAAGAGTTTTATCTTGATTAGTAGTTATAACTGCCATTAATAGAGTCATAAAAATGAAAGCCGATTTAATTCTCACTTGCTTATTATTATATATCTTTATTTTTCCTCATCAGTTTTCGTCTCTTCTATTTATTTTTTTATTTTATTTTATAGTTTGGATTGATATTTCAGAAACATTTTATATTTTTATTTACTTTATTTTAATAATGAGGATACAATGAGCAAATGCCCAGTTACAGTATCTAGGTTTTAAAAAAAATAAAAAAAAACAAAACAAACCTTTTTTGAGTTTTTTTAATCAGTTTAGTATAAGTTTGCTTGTAAGGGGCCCAAACTATAGCTGCTTGCTCTAAATGGAAGCGTACAAAGAAATTATAAAGAAGAATGAGATGGAGATTTTGTTAAAGATTTTGCCTTGGCGAATTACTAAGCCCAGAAGTTTATTGGATTTATTTGTAATGTATTCAAAGTGAGAATTGAAAAGAGAGATTAGAAGAGAAGATAAAGCCAAGATCTTGGATTTCTTTATGAGAAATTAGTTTTTGCTGTTAAGTTTATAAATATAATTAATTTGATTACTCTTTGTTGTGAATTGAACAGTAGAACATTTAGGAATGTGGAAGTGTAACTTATTAGTGATATTAGTGAGATCTTCACAGTTTCTGAAATGCTGGAGCTGGCTGTTCTTGGCCCCATGATTATGTTTGGTTTGAAGTCGTATAAATCTTTAGTCTTACCCATGTTCCGGCGAACTGTACTGATACACAGTTCTCTTGATACCGAGCATGCCTTTTATACACTACTTGTTGGTGTTACTTCACCATGTGTCACTGTTAGACCTGTCCAAGTAAGAGTGAGGGGTGTGTCTAATAAAGTGGCCATTCAGTAAATTACATGTAAAGTTTGATGGCAAGTAGTAAATTGCAAATGGAACAGAATTAGCAGGGTTTCAATATTAGAGTTCCAAAGACATTAAAATCTGACGGATATTTCTTCAATCTATTTGCCATAAAGTTTAATTGTTCCAGTTGTTAATCCTGATATTCATTTGTAACATCATTTTTACAGTTTCAGTTGCTTTAAAACAGTTCCCACTCATTTGCATTCTTTGAAGACTGAACTTTTATTTAGTGGCTAAAATTGCAGATGGTGGAAATGAATCCCAGCTTTGCCAAATCATTTATGCAGTATTTTGATAATGAAATTTATTCATTTCTAGTTCTTGCTTAATAATTGATTGCATTGAAGTGGCTTACACGAACTGAATACTAAAACACTAATTTTACTACTTAAAAACTATTAATTATTATTAACTTTGAATGTTTTTTTTTATTATTATTTATTATTACTTACTTTTTTTTCAACAGCAATTTGTGCTGATGGAAGTTACTACAAGTTTTTATTCTCAAGTAAAGGGGAATGCACAAGGGACGTGTATAATCAGTTCCTGGAAATGACAGACGAAAAGAATTAATTACTGAAACTTTCCAGCTCTCTTTATTCTTAACTTCCATTAAGCACTTCTGTGTCGTTGCCTGAACTGGTTTGTCAAAAACTGTGCTAGAGACTTCCAAGTAAACTAAGATTTACCTACTTTGTTGTTTAACGGACTTTTATCTGTGCTAAATATAAAATCACCACAAACATAAAGTGATATTGTATTGGATAACATAAGAGTAAGTGAGGATTATCATATGGTCATGAATGTAAGTAAACTAAATTTTTAAACCTATTGTTTTAACAAGTCAGTAACAACGATGCAATTAGATAGAAACATATACATTTTACTTCTTTTTTGTTTTTTCGTATGTAATATTCATTAGGATGTTAAGATAACCTCTTACTATTATTACTTATTAATTTTACATTAGTTATAATATTGTTAAGCCTAATCAAATTAACCCTATTAATTTCTTATGCCTTAAACCAAAATTAGTTTTACCTCATCTACAGTATTATTGAACGAGTATGAGGGAATATTAAAGAATGAATGCTGTTGCAAATGTCCATTATCTTATATTTCTCCCCCCCCCCCTCCCCCCGTTTTTTTTTTATGACTTTATCTATAGAGCTTTTAAAAAGTAGTGATTTTGTTCCACTTCAAGAGAAACAGTATTTGAGCTAACTTTAGCCATTCCCTTCATGTACGTAGATAGTTAAGTTGTTTAATTTTTTTTTCCATATTTTATCCTTCATACTATTTCTTAAAGCAATTGACAACAGGTATCTTTTTATATTTGACCGATTTGAAAATGTGTGTCCATTACTCCATAAATATATTCAAAATGAAGTACAGTTAATTTTTGCAAGTTTTAATGGTTGTTAAATATCATTAAGAAAACAATACTTATCCTATAAATACAGAATGTAGAAAAGGACTTGGAAGTATATCTATGTTGAAAATTTGTACTTGTTAATTAGGAGGTTTCTAGTAAATGTTTGAAATGAGCAACATTAACTTAAATATCTGCTGGAAGAGTGTCTTCAGTGATACTTATAAGCTTTTTTGATTTTAATTTTCCTCAACTTCCTTTTTTATTTTTAACATCTAAAACATTAATCTCAAATAAAATTACAGTATATTGTCCAAACCTTTGCTTATTCTTGTATTTAAATGTGTTTTTTATTACTAAATATTTATATAACTGAATATTCAAGGAGAAATGCTTAGTATTGGAGGTTTTTTTTTGTTTTGAAGTATTTGTTGTTAAAAGCACAACGATGAAATCTCTTTACGTAATACTGGGTAAATTTAATTACAATTTTCATTTTCTTGTGAAGTAACTTGATACAATTGGAAAAGTGAGCAGAATTTTGAGCTGCTGTTGCTGTCCCTCTTAAAATCTGTTGTAAATATTGTACATATTTTGTAGCAAAACCAGGATAAACAAAAGAAAATTGCTGTGAGTAAAGAGTAAATTTATTACCTTGAATTGACTGTAAATATATACATACACTGTGTCTTGTATCAACCTCTTGCTTATTGTCTCCTCATAATGGAAGCAACTTGTAGTTGTTGTTTTGTTTTTTGCTTTTTTTTGCCTAAATTGTGATTGGAAAAGTGAAGGGTCAAAACTGCTGCTATTTTAAGCATTATTATTTTTAACTTTTATGACTGAAAATTAACAGACTTATTAATCATCGAATGACTATAAAGAAAGATAAGTTATATGGTAAAAAAAAGAAGAAAAAAAAATAATATTTATCATTATTACTTTTCATTAAAAATAGATTTATATAAATATATGAATATATACAATGTTCCGTCTTCATATTAAATAAACCTTTTATTACAATATTTACCCCTTCTAGTAGTTGAGTATTCATTTAATTTCATGTAAACGAGAAGGGGTCCATTCCTAAAATACAGTTTAAAGAGACTGAAAGGGTTGTGTCTCTGTGGCTCAGATATTTACTTAACATTAACTGACATTTTGAAACTTTTTATATAGGAAACAAATGTTAGCATAAAACGGCCTTCTTTATCAGGTTGGGATATAATAACAAAAGATGACACAAATTGAAACGTTAATTGTTCTTTTTTCCCCATTCTTCATATTTCCTCAAATCATTGTTTCAACTGAATATGGATTTCTTATTAATGAAAATTTGCATTTCTGTGCTTTATCAGTTACTGCAAAGGTCACTCGTTAGCATCAGTACAAAACAAGAAGCCTATTCCCCTAGTAATAGATTGTAATTCCAGCCTTCACTGTTTTCTTTTATGTTGTTTCATATATCTCATTAAACTAGTGGAGCAGGTAGGTATCAAGAGAGATTCCTTTACTGATAACAGTTTAAATATTGTAATTATGTGATCATAGTCTGCTTGCTCTCAATTGATTTCTGTTTTTAGTGAATTACAATGGACATGGTTCTGCGATACCATTTTAGGCTTAATATGAGTTGTCTTTCACTAATGAAAGCAGCAGATAGTCATTCTTAATGGACGAAGTGTGAAGGCATTCTAGGTGATTTACAAGGAATTGTCTTTTCTCTCCCTCTCTTACACCTTATTCAAGTTAATGCCAGTCGTGGTCCTGTTTTCTTTATCTTATAGTTTCCTTATTTCATAAGATTGATTCTTTCTCCTCTGTTGTGATCTGGGATGTTAATAAAATATTACTGACTTGCCAGTTTGTTAGAAACCTTTTCAATAAATATCAGATACATGTTAACAAATTGGAATTTTATATATTCCTAATTAATATATGTATTATTCATTTATCATCTGCAGTAAAATTCCAAACTTAATAATCATGGCTAAGTAGTAATGTGGTAATTTATATTTTTACTCTATCTGTTTGAGGTCGAGCTATGATCTGATGTTAATTGGAGAAAAGACAGAATTTTGTTTTCTTCTGTAAAGCTCAATGTTTGTAAATTTAAATGTGTCAATTCTCAGGACTGGAATTGATAGCAATATCAACAACCATATCTCTTCTCTTGATACCCATATGACCAAAGACGTCGTCTTCTCCAAGCTTGAAGACAGTATTTGCCCTAATTGAGCCCAAGTTCAAATTTTCGTTTATGAGGAATATATGCTTAAAGAAGGAAGCCTTTTAGTAAGGCTTTGTGAAGATGCAATATCCATAAGATGCTGGAGTAAGGGCAGATTAGCAGATGATTTATGTTGAGGTCTCAATCTAGAGTCACAATGCTTCAGGACAGGATTTCCTACAGTTAAAAGGAATGTTCTGCTTTTACATTTATAATACTATAAGAGTATAAAATCTAACTTAAGATTTAGTTTTTGCTATTAAGTTTCTTTTCATATTTTTAATTTCATCTAAAACTAGTAACTCTTAAATGAAAAATATGAATAATTATGAAAAGACTTTTGGAGTTTCATTTTTAGTCATATGTATTGCTGCTTTATTTTATTAGCTAGTGATGTTTTTAGCTGAACTAAAACAATGGCAGCCTTAAAAAAACAAAAACAAAAAACCTCAAGATATTGACTTGAATGGCCTTAGAAAGATACTTAATTGAAACATTTTGAATTTCTTTATATTTGAAAAAAAGGGTAATTTTTTTTTATTCACTGTAGAGCAAAAATGTGTTTATAATCTTTGATTTTTAAAAATGAATGTACTGTAGTAGTGCATTTATAACTAACTTCCATTTTCTTCTTTTTTTCAATAAAAATTTATACGCCAAATTGGTTTAGTTTGTAAGAGTATAATTTTTTTGGTTCTATATGCAAGAAAATTAGCAAACCAACAAAAATATCAATGAGTATTTTTAAACTAATATTTACTTTAAAAAAAAAATGATACTAAATTTAGTCTTAGTTGGCAAAAAAAAAAAGGGTATATCATTTATTATTATTATATATATATATAAAAGACAAGCATCCATTTGATCATTTCAGAATCTGACTTTACCTCAAGCTATAGAATTTAGAACTACTTAAAGCCATTGAAAGCCAGTCATTTATAGCTAAGAATGTATTAACAGATTTTATTTGTTAAATGGAATTGCCTAAATTCCCACTTTGAAAGTGGCTTAAATCCCATTAATTTGATGATGAATTAAATCTATTTAATACAATTTATTCTATAGTGAATTGTAATTGTAATGTGCTTGCAAACAATGATGACTATTTGAATAATTAGATTCATGAAAATCATTGACAGCATTTCAGGTTCAGTTTTAATGTTAATCTGTAAAACATGAAAAAAAAAAATTGTCACAATTTTTAAACATATATTAACAGTCAGTCAATTGAATGTTGATGTGAACAAGTCATGGATGTTTAGCTAGAACATTGGCAAAATATTCATTCTGAAAGCAGGGAAGTAATTTCTAGTGTGTCTCTACCATTTTGATACCTGACTGAGGGTGTCTCTGTTTGAGAGTGAAAAGAAGCCATCTGTTTTAATGAGATTTATATAAATACCTGTCTGACTGGCTTTTAATCCATGTAGAAACATTATTATTCATCAGGTATTATCCTGAAAATAAATTTATTATAAATCCTTGTATTTCTCTTATGGCTTTTTTTTATTTCTGATCAAATTACACAGCATTTTTCTGAACTGAAGTATGGAAAAATGTACATAACTTCCATTGAGAATGATATCGACTTGCATTCTGTGAACCTGACTTATGGGCTGTGTTATACATCTTTTTTTTTTTTTTTTTTTTTTTTTTTACAGTAATCTGTTTTTAAAAAGCTAATTGTAATTACTATATTAATATTCATTTTTGCTTTTTCTTCTTCTTAAGAAACAGATACCTAGTTTTTAGGAGCCTGTGCTGATTCCATGTCTAAGAAATTGGATATAACTACTGTATTACTTCAATAATGACACTTTTATTTGTGAAATTGATTATATAGACTGAAAAAATGCTATTATGAACAAAGATAACATTGGAGAAATACTATATTCATAATATTTGTGATAATGTGCCACAAAAACAGTTATATATTTTGAAGCTAAAACTTAGTGTAACATATATGCAAGATGTTATTTTAAATTTCTTGTGTCTTAAGCATGCACAAATATGGTATTCCTTTAAACTATGGCTCAATATAACTTCTTAGCTATCATTTTGTTTGTTTCTTCTTTTAATCCTTCAAGTAAGTTTACTGTAATTTTTAGATCTAATTTTTTGAAAAATCTTATTGAGCTATTCTACTGTATTGTGTAATAGTAACTTTGATATGAATTTGTTTATAAATATTCCACATTTTCACATATAAGAAAGCCTTAACTGTAAGTGTTCTTTTCAAAATCACAGAATGCAAAAGTGAGTTTTTTCAGTGAAGCACAAAGTTTGCTAGGGATCAGGAATACGTTAACGAAGTCACTTCTCACAAAAGTTGATCTAATGATTTTATATTTTTCAGCTACAAAATATCACTTGGACAATGTATTTTGTGTGAATTAGTAACAAACAAAAATTATATTTCCTGAAAGATTAAATATTTGGAAATAGTTTTGAGAAGAACCCATAATTAAAATGAGAAAATAAATAAAGTTAACCAAAGTAAAAGGACGCAACGTAAAATATTGAATAAATTTGATTGCTTATTACAGCTATTTAGCTAAAATATGGTTTTGTTAAAAAAAATGTTGAGATAATCTTTAAAAAAAAAAAATAATAGATGTTGTTTTTTGTTGTTCACTAATTAAAATCAAAAACTTAAATGAATACAATTACTAAAAGTAATAATAATAATACTTGTAAAAATGCCTGTTGGTCCGAAGATTGGTTAATAACGATTCTGAAAATCATGCTGTAAAATTCAGTTAAAAGAAGCTCCAAACTAAATATCTAAATTAACTTCGGATTTTGTTAAGATTCCCAGTTATTAGGATTCTCAGTCTGTATATAAATGTCACTTTTTCTCCTCCTTTTTGAAGGAAATCTTTTCATTGACTAATTCTTCCCTATTTCTTTTGCTAATTAGTTTGTTTATTATTTAAGGATTTCTGGCGAAATATGCTGTGTAATGAATTTTGGAATTGTAATTGGTTTCTGTATCTGTATTGTTCCTTATACAAAAAACTCTTTTCTGAAATAGATTTTACAGGATTCGGCTTGAAAACATTTGATTTCCACTTTTTTTAATTTCATTTTCAGGGCAAAATTTTTCTTTGAAAGGCCCTTTAAAAAAAAAAAAAAATACCGATACTTGAATAAATATTTCTAGAGCTTCTAATTAATATTTTCAAGCATGTAAACTTAAAAATAAATGCCTCACAAAGTTTTGTTTAATTACCCTTGTACAGAAGAAGCTATTTCTATAGTTCAGAAACAAAACTTCCTTTCTTACCAACAGTAGATTAATTCAGTTAACTGCATATAAATAAATAAATAAATAAAATAATAATAAAAAAATTGAAAAGATCTTGAAATTTTACTGTCTCTTAAAGTGGTATAAACCTGATCTTAAAAAGTTGCACCTTAAGAAGTGATTTTATTATTACTATTATTGGCATCTTCAGTATTTTCATAATACAATGTTACAGTTCCCTTTCTTTGCCTAAATTCCCATTGTCCAGACTTACTAAGTTCACAAAATACTATGTTTGTTCTTAAACACTTGTACTGATTCTTGTAATTCTGTTAAATTCCTTCTGTCTTAAATATTGTAAAATATATTAAGGTTTATATAGAACCATATATTTACTGAGAGAATCATATTCAAGTTGCATTAATGTAAAAAATAAAATAGCTAAACTTGCAAGTCATTAAAAAGCTAAATATATACATGTACAATACAATGTGCTTTAAATATATATATTTTGATAAGTTAGTGATTTAAAAAAAAAATAAGAGACAAAATTGAATTGTAATGTAATAATAATGTCTTCATTTAGGAATGTCTACAGTTATTGTATTTTGTTTAATTAAAAAGTTTTTCTCTAATGAGTGACATTCTATTTACCTGAGTAGCACAAGATATATTGCTTAATTAAAAATAGCAAGATATGTTTTCTTGTCATTCAAAACTATTTTGTTGATTCCAGAACTATTGAAATTATGTGGATGACAACATGGGTCCTAGAGTAGGAAAGAAAGAAGAAGAAAAGGCTCATTTGGAGGAAAAGATAATCTGAGTAAATCCTTTTTAGAAACCTACTTTGTTTCAGACAATAGCAATTATTTGGATTTCATAGGAACTCAATTTTTTTAATATGATCCAGTATCTACCATTTACTTTGCGGTTAAAAAACATCAAAAGTTTTTAGCTAAGAACTCAAAAATTGGGGTTATGATATTCCTTGAAGTATTTAAAAAAAAATAACTGATTTCATTAAAGTTTTTTGTTTTTTTTTCTTCCATATTAAATTAAAACTTAAAAGCTGTGAAGAAAAAAAAAAAAGCCGCCCAACAGTTGTAATCAAACTTCCCTTTGGACTAGAACAGTTAACTGATGAAAAATATTGAACTGATTCTGCATTTTCAAGTTGACATTTAATAACAGCTTTGAGAATTGTTTACTATTCCATTGATACATACCTGTGCAGTCACATATTGTGTAGTTTGATTGAAAAAAAAAAAAAAAACTGAACACAAGACAGAACAGCAATGGAAAAGGGACTCGCAAATGACTGTGATTATAACGAATAACCAAATCATATTTGGAACGTGTAACTGGATACATCAGGAACACAAACTCAGACTTTATTGGGATCCTTATTAATAATGAATTAAAAAAAATCCTAGCACAGAAGATAAAGGGCAGAAGTAAAATGTAACTACAGTAAAATGATTATTCTGATCGAATAACAGGGAGTGTAGAATCTTCAACAGAAAACCAAGGAAATTTAAAATTAAAAGAACAAAAAAAAAAATTGAGTTTCAAAAACAGTCTAATGCAGTTGTTCTCAAACACTGTAGAACATAAAAATTTTCTGATGCAGAAAATATACAAAATTAAAAATATATTAATATATTTTAACCTAAGAATAAAAATAACTTAAAACTATAGAAAGCTATTACTTGAAATTATTACTTACCTTATTTTTAATAAATTAAGAGTGGTAATGCTTTTAATTGATCATGAATGTAATAATCTATATAATATAAGGAATTCTTCTCATTTTTAAAATACATTTTCATAATAATTGTGGCACATCTAGATTCCTCTTAAATAGACCAGTGTGCCACGGTGCACAGCTTGAGAAAATTATCAGAATCAAGGTGTACATTAACCTATAAACTTAAGTTACATTCATTATTTGAAAATGAACAGGCTATGCTTTAGCTACCCAAAACGCTGCAACAATGCATAGGTCTTGGAAACATGGATGATGTAGTAGGAATAAAAGAGAGAAAATGTACATAGAGACTAAAATATTTCCAAATAATTCTCTATTGGGATCTTTTATTTCCATACGTCATCTACTTCCATGCCTGCTTTTTATCTTGCAAGGCAGTAGGTACATTACTGTTAGTAATTGCATGTATTTGAGAAGGACTGTGTGATCGGCACAGTATTCTATGGTGGCTAACATAGCCTATCTGTTTTCAAATTAGGGACATTTTAGTTGCTGTCATTCAAATCAATTATGGTTGTATTCCATAGACAGAACTAATATTGGCACCTTGTCTTCATGCAGTAGGTAATTGGGTTCGTTTTAAGATTTCCTGTAACTGTTTAGAACTGTGTGAACTTTTTAGTAACAGGAATTAAAAACTGAAAATATTTTACTTGTGTTTCTTAATATGAAATGAGTAAATTTTGGCCACACCACACAGTTCTAATTTAAATACATAAATACAAGTCGAATAAAAAATAAGTACTTTCAAGATGGTCTACATCTCAATTTCAAGCGGAATAATGAAAAACATGTTACAAAAATAAGGGGTGGGGCCAATGGACATAACTCGGATGGATACATTTAGGATTCAGGGATGTTGGGCAGTAGACGCATCAGCCCGGAGCTAACACAAAGGTGTGGAGCAAACAGCAGAATGAAAGAAAGAGCGTAATAAAATTGAAATAAAATAAACAAATCCTGAATCAGGAAAACCAAATGAGAGGTCAAAATTAGGTATAAAGTTGACAGAATTAAAAATTAACAAAAGTAGCAAATACTGTGAAAAAGTAACAGAGAATTTTAAAGTATTTTGCTCCTTTTGTTAATTTTAATTCTATATCAACTTTATATCTAATTTTTCCTGATTCAGGTTTTGTTTATTTTATTTCAATTTTATTATGTTCTTTCATTCTGCTGTTTTTAAACTTCCCTTGTTGTTTCGCGCCACACCTTTGTTTTAGCTCTGGGCTGATGTGTCTACTGCCCAACACCCCTGAACCCTAAATGTTTCCGTCCGAGTCACATGTCCCTTGGACCTCATTTCTTATTTTTGTAACATGTTTTTCATTTTCCACTTGAAAACGAGATGTAAACCATGTTGAAAATACTTGCTTTTTATTATACTTATATTTAAATTAGAACTGTGTGTGGTGGCCAGAATTTACTCATTTCAGGAATTAAAAACGTTTTGATAAAATACACAAGAACAAACCTCCAAAACACATATTTATTTATTTTAATTTTTCTTTAAATTTTGAAGTTGATATTACAGAAGCAATGATGAAGTAATCATCTTTCATTCTTTATTATAGTGGCTCAGCAGCAAATTGATAGATCTCACCACCTGAAATTTCTTCTCCAGGTGTTCCTTTGTGGTTGCCAGAAGTTTCTTTGCCTCTTTCTCTAACAATCTTTGGGTTACAATACTGATCATCATCTCCATAAAATTTTGAGTTTTGTTAATTCTCTTGGTCTTATACACGACCTGTCCATTCCAGTTACCTCATTTGATTATCCCATGGCTTCATCTTTGCACAGTCTGTCTTCATAATGTATTCTTGTTTGATTATTTTCCTTTTTGCTTCAGAAATCCTACTCGGTATTTTTTATCCAAATATTTCAAAGGGCTTCTCCTCTTAGTGAATTCTTTATTATACTTTCGTTAATTTTTACGTTCCAGTTTCCTTAATAAAACTACTGGAAGCTCCTCTCATCAGGAGAGGAAGTATGCACTGCCTTTTATAAGACATTTATTTATAGGGTATTTATCTTCCTAGTCCCAAGCAGATATATTTTAGATCTTTATACTGTATACAGAAGCTTATAATTAATTACAAACTGTACCTAAAAATCGTTACAATGCTTGTGAAATTATTTTAGCACTGCTGAAATTACTGAATTACTGAAATTAACTAATCCTATATTAAATGGCTCAAGAATTATATTCAGCAGTTTTAGTATTTCAGAACAGAATTTCATTATTTTTATATATTTTGCTTCAATTGTAATCAATGGAGCTTACTTCATCTATCAAATAACAACATAGAAGTTATGAAGTATCTAATAAAAAGATTACAAAGTAATCATTTTTTTTTTTTTTTTTACCAGTTATTTGTGAATACTTATCCTCAAAAATTAGTAACAAAGTTGACAGTATCAGAAATTTTTTTCTCATTTTTTTTTTTCCGGCAAAGAAAATACACTTTTTTCATTCAGTAATGAACATATGCCTGATGAATCATGTAAGCACTAGCACTAAAAGTTGCAACTAGAGTTTTGTTGGACCAGTCAAGACAATTACTAGTTCTCCCTTCTTTTGACTTGCCTGAACTTTTCAGACATTGTCAAAATCAGCTTTAAAAATTTATCAAGATTAACAACCTCCTCCTTCAGAGTATCATCAACTGCTTCTTCTGATTCCTTTTCCAGGTCATCTGTATCTAAATATAAAGCACTCGCTAACTTTTTTGCCACAATTCCTGTAGTTTCTTTCAGCTCCCTTTTTCCTTAAGCTTCCAGATGGAACTGAATACAGCTTAACTGGTAAACACACAAGTTCTGATAGGTTGGCATTCAGAGTTCCCTAGTACATGTTGCTATAGCAGCATTACACTTCATTATATCTACACGTCTCATGTAAAAGTTTGGGCATAATTTCTTGCCAGGAATTACAAAAATATCCTTCTATTTCGGTTATTTTGAAATACTTAAGAGCCACTTCTATTTATTTTGTGTTGCTTGCAGATGTATATGTCTGATCTATCCGATATTCTAGCTCTCCAGAATATCAGTTATTTGTCTTCTACAACAAAAGAACTCAAAAGTTTTGTATCCTTCGTAGTATACACAGGTCTATGAACTCCCTTTGCAATGTATACTAAAACTAAGAACCTTCTGGATTCATTGTTGTAAGAATGATATAGTTTTACCTTCAAATCCACACTTACCAGCACAGCCACAAAAACTAATCAAAACAAGTTCAAACTTGTTATCTAACGCTGTCATCGCACTTTCACTAGCAAACTCAACGGATGGTAATACTTGCATTTGAGCATTTAACGCTTTAATATTGAAATTTACTGCTCAAATGTTAATTTCTACTACTACTACTGGTATTTACACTGCATTTTTTTAATATATTTTTTTATCATGACTGAAAAAGTACCTTAAGTCTGGTAATATTTTAAAATTCGCTTTGTCTATTTTTTAATATTTCTATTTTTTTCTATTTTTCTTCCAAATTGAACAAATTACTTTCTTGAATTTTTGTGTGTGATTTGGGATTTAGTGTATCAGATATTTAAAAGGAAAATATTCTAAATTTTTATAGATATTCAATTCTGGGTATTAATTTATTTGCAGCATCTAATGCCTTTCTTTATGTAAAAAAGAATGAGCACAAAAAATTTTGCAGTTATCTTTATAAATAAAGAAGTTATTGGCATTATTTGTTTGTAAATCATGTAAAAAAATTTTGCGGATATTGCAGGAAAAACCAACCAGTGATATCTCTAAACCTAATAGAGATAGGGCACTGAAATTTTGCAGGTTTCCATTTGGTTTAGCATATATTTGTTTTGCTAAATTACATTGAAATCCAAAAATGTTGGTTAAAACTTTGGTTGAATTGATATGGAATGACCTTATTACAAAACAATAAATATCCAGGTGATTGGATAGCCAATAACATTATCATTTGGAAGTTCATCTTTTCCATTGAAGAAACTTCTATATATAACACAAGAAGATAGGCTTACTTAACCAGAAACCTAAAATGATTCATACACATTTTAGGACCTCTATTTAACGAACCTCTATTTTGCGAATTTCTTTATTTTGCGAACTTTTCTTTGGAACCAAAAACATTTTCCTAATTTCTTCATAAAATAACCTGCTAATAGCAAAGTGCATTTTCTATTTAACGAACTTTTTCGTGGTATCTATTTTTTTTTTCTCGTTAAAATGTTTTTAAATGGAGAGAAAATCGCCAACCGGACAATAAATATGCCTTCGCACATTGAGCCAACATCAACGGGAATTCTGTACAGCTGTTTCATTCTTATTATGGAATCATCAGCAGAATATACCCTTGACGTTTGGCTCGTTGCGCGAAAGCTTTACCCAAAAGCATTCTCGATCCCGGGAATGGGCCGCCGAGATAAAAAACAATAAAATAAAAAATTATCCTGAAAGATCCAATATGTTAACCCCTTGTCCTCTCACTGAAAGGCACTAAGGAAATTAATAACAAAAAGGCAACATGATAAGTTCAATTGAAAGCAAGTTTAACGTCCGTAATTATTCATAAATGGAGAGAAAATCGCCAACCGGACAATAAATATGCCTTCGCACATTGAGCCAACATCAACGGGAATTCTGTACAGCTGTTTCATCCTTATTATGGGGTTATTCCATGTCAAGTCATCCAGGCCATGTCACCCACTACCTAGTTGAGAACTGAGATTTTGTGTACTACTATTATACTTAATTTCATGAACTTTTGCCAATTTTTATTGCATTATATACATTCTGTTGGTAATAATAGCAGAAAGTTTGATGCAATTTGGTACTTCAAAGCGAATTGTGAAAATTTGAAAATTGGCTGCAGTTTTTAAATGGAAACAAGTAGGATGACAATTTTTTCCCTGAATATGCGCTGTGACATGTAGTTTATGAAAACATAAAAGAATTGGCCGTATAAAATTTTTTCTTAATTGTTTTATAATTTTTTTTGTTTTTTTTTTCGTTAATTTAAAAAAAAAATTTGGACACTTGCTCTACTCTGAAAATCCTTGAAAAAATTAGGAAGTGATTTACAAATAGTAAAGTTTTGTCACAAAAAAAATCATTTTGTAGAAATGAATTGTTCTTACCAAAAAAAAATCGTGAAAGAATTGGCCAAAAAAAATTTTGTAGTTTAATGTTTTTTTGGTTAAATTTCTAAAAAAAAATTTGGATACTTGCCCCCATCTGAAAATCCTTGAAAAAATTACAAAGTGATTTACAAATAGTAAAGTTTCATCACAAAAAAAATCAGTTTTGAGAAATGAATGGTACTCTCAAAAAAAAATTGTGAAAGAATTGGCCAAATAAAATTTTGTAGTTTAA
>JAFIDM010004315.1:66223235-66254780 GCA_023159025.1 Thereuonema tuberculata | reverse complement strand
AAAAAAATTAGAAACTGATCTGCAAATAGTAAATTTGCTTCACAAAAAAAAATCAATTTTGAGAAATGAATGGTACTCACAAAAAAAAAATTCATCTTGAATTTTGAAAAACATTTTCATTCAGCCATTAACATTCCCAAAATATCACAATAATAGAAATACTGTTAACTACTCAAGAAACATTAACAACATAAGTGAGCATAAAATTATACAAATGTAAAAAAAATTGCAATATAAAACAAAACTACAAACTATAAAATATACTCGTACATTATATAAGATATGTATCTGCATTCAAGTTCATTTGGAAATATATATATGACAAGATGCTTTAATGCTTCACATTTAATATTTTTTTGTATGAGGACCACTTTTCTTCCACCAATCTAGAAGACTTTTTGTTTAGAGAATAAGTATGGCCTGTTGCTGTGGTGATTTCAACTTCAAATAGAATATGTGAGAATGGGACATCACAAACATCATTATCAGGCAAATAGAAGGACGGGGATGGTCCATGAGGATGCATGAACCTTACTGTAACATCTCCTTCTATACCATTCACTTTCTCAACAATCCCCAGATACCAAGAAGAGTCATATACAAATGCAACATAGCAGTTGGGCTGCACAGAGCATAATGGCATCAGTGGCGGAAGTGCAGAGAAATCATGAATGATACTAAAATCGGTATCATAGCTTAGCCTTTTTGCTCCAATCTTGATTGGTGATAGTGGTATAATGTGATGCATAGGTCGTGTTCCAGGAACAGTTTTTGCACTTTCAAAGCGTGGGAAAGAAAATTTCTGACTTGAACCATTTCATCTTTTGAAACAGAGAACTGAAATGCCTTGTAGGTTTCCCGACAGAATTCAAATACCTGCGATGCAGTAAGTATTTGATCTTTATATAGTCTTTGCAAACTTGATTTTGTGACAAGTCTTTTGACAGTGCCACCAATACCATCGCAGGGAGATTTGCCATGGCTGGTTGCAAAAAAAAGACCAGCTGCACTTTATATTGAAATCGTGTTCATGGTAGCAGATATTTCTGAAATTCTTACAATTTTTATATTGTGTAGCACATCCGTCAGAGAAATATTCAGCATAAGCAAGTGGAATTTCAGGAAATTCAAGCTTCAAAAAATTCAATACAGTCTTCTGAGTCTGATACACAAGGGCCACATCATGTTCTAGATCATCAGAAATGATACAAAACTTTTTTGCTTGCAACTGTTGATCTTTTTTGTAATATATAACAAAAGTGTGAAGAGTGCAGCTACCATTCTTCCAATGGTACCCCTGTACTTCATCTTGAACAACAAAATGGAGATTTTCACTGAAATCCATTAAAATTAATACTGATCCTTCATCAAGTGTTTCTTTCTTCATTTTCAGATAATCAGACTGTGATTGAGCAATAAAAGAGTGTGGAGTAAGTGTTTCAATTTTCTTAATTAGTGTGTCGCAGAATTCTGATAGAGTGGTGATTTGAACATTTAAAGTCATTCTATCAGATCACATCAGGATCATAGTCTTCTATTTCATTTTTTAAGTGTGTTTGAAGTAAGGAACTGGGAAGGGGGGGGGCATTTTTTGCACAGAAGGAGCATACAGGCTCGGTTATTTATATCATGTTACTGTTTTCATTAGATCATGGTATGTTACTTTAATAGAAATAGAATTTAGAAGCAATTAACATTTTGACTGTAAGTGGTGACACATACGGTAGGTGTTCCTGATGATCCTACGAGTATACACTGTTTTGGTCGAAGAGATTCAAATTTTGAAAATCCTACTTTGTCTTTAGGATACTTTTTTTTATAGAGATAATACATTTCAGCTAAATTACTTAAAACAAGACGCTTCTGTTCATATGTATTTTTTATGGTGCTCATTTTACAGGTGACATGATAGTCAGAAATTATCAATTTAATTTTTTTTTTAATATAGTGTTTTTTCTACACTTCCCATCATTTCTACAAACTGATTTTTTTTGTGTGACATAAAGAAGGATTTATAATAATATTGTAAAATTTTCAAAGGAATCTATGATGGAGCAATACCTTAAAAAAAATACAATGCCCAGGTATCGAATTTATTTGAAAAAAATTATTTACATTTTTTTTCTAAAAAAAAACTTATGATTACTCAATAAAAGAAGCATGAACATAAAAATATAAACATTCCTCTTTAATTTAAAAAAAAAATCAAGGTTCTACTGCAAAAACTGTAGGAACTATTGCATTTTTAAATTATCAAGGAGCTCGTCCATGGAACACCTGAGTTCCTGGATCCATATAACTTCTTGAGACCATTACTGAAAAATTACTTAACCTGCAACATTTAAATTTTGGAAATGTTCATAGATCTAGGTAAACTTCAATTATACAAAATTTCAAAGTTTTCTGTGAGGGTGGGTGACATTTCCTAAAATTTCTGGATGATTTGATATGGAATGACCCTATGGAATCATCAGCAGAATATACCCTTGCGTTGGCAATTTTCTATTTTATTGTTTTTATTTATTCTCGATTCCCAGGATCGAGAATGCTTTTGGGTAAAGCTTTCGCGCAACGAGCCAAACGTCAAGGGTATATTCTGCTGATGATTCCGTAATAAGGATGAAACAGCTGTACAGAATTCCCGTTGATGTTGGCTCAATGTGTGAAGGCATATTTATTGTCCGGTTAGCGAGTTTCTCTCCATTTATGAATAATTACGGACGTTAAACTTGCTTTCAATTAAAATGTTTTTATTATTAATATTCCCTTAGAGGAAATGAAAGAAATGTGGATACAGCTGAGGGAAAAAGAAGAAATTAACAATGTGCTGATTGATGATTATCTTTCACTTGATTTTGAAGTTTTGACCTCGGAAACACTAAGTGAATCGGATATTTTGGACAGTGTGAAAAATAAAAACAATATAGCTATGAATTGCGATGACGATGATGAAAATGGAAATGATCATGATGCAGAAATAAAAAAAAAAAAAAAACCTTCGTACGATGAAATGCTAAAATCATTTGAAACAATACAACACGGATTACAATTTGAAGAAGGGGTTTTTGGTGCATTGCAAAGATGCGAGATGTACTATGAGCAAAAACACTTTCAAAAAAAAAAAAAAAAAAACCTCAGACAAAATTAACAAACTTTATTAGTAAAATTTAAGTAAGCATGTGATAATGTATGCTTTATGTCATTAAAATTATTACTTTTTTTATACTGTTTATTGTTTATGTATTTTAAATCTGTTTTATGAAGTTTAAAGTAATTTTAAAAGGTGAATCTCTAACGAATTTCCATATAACGAACTTTTTTTCGGGATTTAGCGACTTCGTTAAATAGAGGTCCGACTGTATTCTAGGACAGCAGATATACAGTTAAAAGTTAATTGCATATTATCTTAAGCAGATGACGATAACAGTCATTCATTAGTCAATAATATTAGAGTCCAATTGCTGCTAATACAGTGCAGCATGATCTTACTGTGATCTCTGCTGACACTATAGAATAGCTGTAGTAATATTATGCATAAATATTTTTTTTCTAAATATTTGATTTTTTCCTTGTACTTATTATCTTATATTTTCAAATTAATGCTTCTGAAAAAGCAGCTGGAGGGAAATTGCTTTGCTTTGTGCTGTTATTCTAAGCATCTAAAGTTGAATGCTTGTAATTTAAAAAAATGTTTTTAATTTTTTTACACTAAAACTACATTTATTAAGTTGTAAGCAATTTTTCTTCCTTCTTAAGGTGATTACAAAAGATTTGACTGATTGGATAATGTTTTTCTGAAATATATATATAAAATACCTTTATTTTTAAAAGAAACCAACAATACTTAGATGGAACAAATCTGAGTTAAGTTGCAGTGATCAGCGATGGATCCATAACTATCAATAAACTTCTCAAAAGAACAGAGGCTGTTAGAACAATTTGGAAATTTCACTGTTTTCTCTTCTATGAAGGCAGATATCTATAAGAAAAATGGAGAAAATTAACAATGATAAGTTTTGTTATTAATTATGTAATTTTGCAGCATTAATTAATCTTGATAATTAATTAAAATTATTAAGCTTTACTTCTACTTTTACCTCTTTCATATTATATCTTGTGAAGAATGACTATTGACAACTTTTAATTATCAAAAAAGAAACTTTGTTTCAAGTACAGATTCAGAATTACATTGGAAAAGTGAAGGAAATCTGTGGAAAATCACAGTGTATTACAGAGCTATCCTTTAGTGACTATTTCCCCTCCAGATTAAGTTCCATGCAAACTATAAACACAACTTAAAGTTTGTATGCATTAATAAACATAGATAATAGCAGTGCTATCTACACTCGTGCTCAAAAATTATGAATAATTGTGAATCACAGGATAACATAATGAATATTCCTAACTTTTGCTGGCTTCACCAAAAGCAATTTATTTCCTCCAGCAAATTTACGGTGGTGTTACAGCACTACAAATGTCACTCAGCAGTAGACAATCATAATGAGATTTAGCAAAGCTGCATGTCTTACAAAGTATTATTTCTAAAGTTTGGCAGAGGTTTCAACAGGATGGAAATGTAAGTTGAGGCTTCAGTACAGGATGTCCATGGATTAAATGGCAGAACTAACTGCCAAATGATGCAAGCACAGTACAGCTGGTGACCTTTCAGCAGCAAAAGGAAGAACCATTTCCCTCTTTATTTCCATACAATTGCCTGAACACGCATTATATGCTCACAGGCCTGCAAGATGCATTCTGTTGATTGCAATTCCATTAGGCTGGCGTAGAGAGCCTTGTGCTTGGACAGAGAACCAATTTTATTTACAGATGAGTCCAGATTAGTCTAAAATTGATAACTGTCAAGTCTTCATCTGGAGACAACTTCAGCCTCGGTACAAACCCTCCAACATCCTTGAACAAGATCATTATGGTAGAAGGGGCATCATGTTGGGTTTACATGTTCTTCTCCAAGGGTTCAAATGGGATGCCCTAACAAGCCATTCTGCAACATTATCTCCAGCTATTCAGTGGTGCAATGGGGTCTGACTTCATATTTGTGGATGACAACACACACCCTATTAGATTACTATCTGGAAACAAAGGATATCCAGGACTAATAAAGGCCAATGCAATCTCCTGATTTAAAACTTGATTGAACCTGCATGGGTCACACTCAGGAGACATATTGCAGGATATCTTCCAGCGTCTAAAAATTTTCAGGAGCTTAGGACAGCCTTGGTTAAAAAGAACAACTTCATTCCATAACAGCAACTTGATAGTCTTGTACTGAGTATGGCAACATGTACTGTAAGCATCACTGCAGTAGGCCATCATTCATCATACTAAACACCAATGTTTGATAAGACATGGGGTATGCACTGTACTTAGCTCCAGGAAGCTGTTTATTATTAATTATATTATTAATATATGTAAATTAATACTATATCAGATTGTTAAACATTAATCTCCAGAACCTACTGACGGAAATTTCCCTAGTAGGACTGTAAAGTTTGAATTGGTTAGAAAAAGAAAAAAAAACTCCAATCTCCAAACTTCTACTAAATATGCCGTAGCAATAATTTCAAGACGTATAAGTGTTGTGCTGTTGATCTGACTTGAATTGTTGGATGAATTGCTTTTAAAAATGCCATTCCAGTGCAAATTGCATTTTGATAAATGATAACTGGACTATTATTTTTACATGATTTGTTTTTCAGTGTTGACATATTACCTTATTAACTGTTGGTTTTGGCACATGCCATTGAATGCTTTCCCAAAAGCAAACCATGATCACGGGATTAAAGAGGAGATGGGCAAGGAGGGTGAGAGGGGACTGGTCGGAAAAGGAGGTACCGTGGAAAGCTAGCCAAGCTGGGGGAAATTATCTGTGTCCCACATCTTTCAGATAGAAGATAATGGGACAAAAACTCAGGTAAATGGTTAAAAGAAAGATTTTATTAGAAAGCAAAATATTAGGAGATATATGACATCAAAGAAAGATAAAATACATAATCTCTCTATGAGTCCATTAAGATCAGTCCTGGATTAATGGATTTATCGTGAGCTGCAAGGGGGACTAAACTGTAATAAAGAATTGATCAGTTGGGCTGGTCTTGAAGAAGTCCGCTGGGTACTGCAGAGGTACATTCGCGAGCACTGACTTTGTCTTTGTCTTTCGAGTATTCTTGTTTTGTCACACACCTACACCTTTCATAGTCTGGTCAATGAGGGGCAGTTCTGGATTTCCTTTGTAGCTTGTGGAGAGAAACACGGAAATCGGCAGAGGAACAGAACACTGGGATGAGTTTAAGTACCGCACATCGGCGCTAAGACGATCATCTCCCTGTAAAGCTAGAGTGCCACTGGATTCTCTAGACGTGATGTCGGAGATATTCCCCCAGCTCCGATCCAGAGCTTTTCAATGGGGCAAAAGTTTATTACTTCCATTCCCATTGAGGGGCAGTGGTCGAGTATTCTGGAGGGTGGGAGAACATCTCGGACATTGTATCTAGAGAAAACAGTGACACTCAAGCTTAACTGCCGTTCACATGATGTTGCCAACTTTTCTTTGGGGGCTGTCTCACTGCTGCTGGTGTCCATGCGCAGCTGGGTCCTTACACTCAGCACTACTTGCACATAGTCACCGACTTTTTCTTAGGAGATATCGATAGTCAAAGATAAAAAGGTGGGAGGGCTAAAGACTAGTGGTACTGCACTTTGGCGTAAGCCCACTACGTCTCTCTGTCGCTCACTTTCTTGCACACACACACACTGCCGCTGACTTCCTTTCAGGGTAAGTGGCAAGCAAAGGTGAAGGCAGGCAGGATCCTTCGATGACCGATACCTCTTGCCGCATGAGCCCAGATCGACTTGCCTGTGCATCGCCTTCTTACAAGCTGCCTCTTTCCCTCTCAGGGTCCATCACGATGTTTGTTGGAGAGGTGATAATGCATTTCTTTCCCGTCACCGTTTCATCTAGCAGAGCTCTCTTTTTATGGCATCAGGAGCGGCTGTTCCTTTTGTTTCCCCCAGTTGAGAGAGGATTTCTGAAGTAGTTTGCAGCAGGGGGAAAGATGAAAAGAAGGTTTTAGTTTCTGAAACAATACGTTTCATGGCCTGATTGCTATTGTGTATTTTCAATTGAAGCTTTCTTGAGCTGTTCCTGAAGTCGTTAAAACATTCCATAAAAGTTTCTGCAGTGCTGAGTTGGCAGCAACAAAAGCCTTATGGACACCAGGGCTTGGTACAGAGAGAGAGAAAAATACAGTACAGAAGTGGAAAACATCAAAAAGAAAAGAGAAATATGATACAGAAGGAATGGGGGCGAAAAGGATACATCCAAAGTGCTGGGGCACGAATAGAGTTCTTGATATCCTACACTAAAATAATCAAAGAATAATTTTTAGCCTCAAATTAAATGAAAAGAAACTGATATCAAGACTGCAGATGAAGTGCAACAGAATTCTTTCATTTTCATCCAGAGAAGTCTTCTACCAAGTGCAGTTCAAGTACCAGCTGCTTTTAGTAATAAAAATTACTGTTTTAATGCTAAACTTATTTATAAAAAAAAATGATTGTTTTTAAAAATTTTTGCTTAATTTCACTTTAACTTCGATCACTGAGTAATCTTAAGAACATGTAAATAAATAAGGTGACAAATGAATGTTAAATAATGTATTAAAATATCCTAAGCTGCTTTAGTTTTTGAAATTTGTCAAATTTTTAGCTAGTCTTTTTTTACTTTGAACAACCAGTGTTTGTACAAGAGGATACCTTCAGTAAAAGATCATGCTTACTTTAATGTGTGGTTTTATAAACGGCTTATAATTCACAAGTACATTAGAAGAGAATTCTCCAAGACTAAATAGCAGACCCCTTCCTACTCAGTTACCAATAACTTACCTTGTATTTATTGTCTTTACACTTGAAAAGAACAAAGCCCAAGTTAGTGGAAAAAGAATCAAACTTTGAAAGACGCCAATTGCGATTCTTTCCTTCCTTAAAGTTTGACGTAAGATGACGGGAATCGTTGAAGAAACCTAAGCGGGTAAAGATCTTGAGCATTGCACCGGAATGAGAGAAGCGGAATTGGGCCAATCTTTGGTGAGTGGTTGGATTTTCCACTACGGACCTATAGACAGAGAAACTGTTATAATTACTTCAAATAAAATTTGCAGGAAGAAAGTAAAAATACAAGAGTGGCATAATTTAACGTATTTATCATGCTTTTTTTTTTTCTTGCATAAATACATTTCTCAATCTTTTTGTGTTCTTTGTTAAGATATTGCATCAAGTTGAATTTGAAAGGCCCATGTAAAAAGTATATAAAAAAAAAAAAGTGTCTGTTACTATTAAAAGGAATATTTCTATTATAGTATTTACCAGTGTAGTATTTACCAGTATCTTGGTTTGGATTCATATCTTTCAGAGGCAGCTTCAGGCATAGGCAGTCTAGGCTTTTGCTTAAGATCGTGTGCATACCTTGTATTTTTGGTTGAATAATATATGCCACTACTTTTTTTTTTCTGGTTGGATGTGAAGACAAAGCTTAAAAATTTGACTACTAGTTACATAACTGAAGCCTCGTGTTTTTACATCTTATTTAAAAGGGACATCTCGCTTACCTAATATCATAATCTAAAAGCACATTTAATATCTTTCCAATCAGACCAACATCTACTGTCTTCTGTAAACTTTGGAGCAGTTCAAATTAAATCATTTAATCCATTTTGTACTTAATTCAAAAGTAATAATGAAAAGGTGGAACATCAGTTGTAATAATATTCTACCTTAAGTCTATGTAGCAGAAAGTTTGTTTATGTTTTACCATTTATTGTTACTTATGTTTCCTTCAAACATAGAACATTCTCAGTCTGATTAACTTACAATGTCAGCTTTTTAGTGATCTTACCAAGTGACTGATGTAGGAAGAACCAGTGCACAGGCATCTGACAGCCTAGACCAGTGACTCATTATGCAGATATTCTTTTTGGACTTGTGATACATGCCTTTTTATTTGAGTAATTCATTGAAAACCCAAATTAAGCAAAAAACAAAAACAAATTAATTTCAATTTATAAATGAAATAATGTTAATAATTATGTAGAAGAATTAAGATAATTAAAAATTTTATGTAGTTTTGAATGATTGTGATGCATTTGTGTAATGTAAAACACTAAAAAAAAAAATGTTGATTATTTTATTGCAAAATTAAGAGAAAGATGAAGTTATCTTATGATATCCCGCCAGGTTTAAAGTCCTGAACTATTTCAGGAATTTCTTATAAATGTGTGAGCAGCAATTATTGTTAAGAATTACTGTTCCAGATATATCATACGTTCCGTATTTTATAATTTTGGTTGCTGTGATAGTATGATTTATGCCAGCTGCCATTGTTAGTTGTAAACTTCTGTGATATTTATATCCACCTTTACATCCATTAAAGAACAAAATCCTGAAGTAACAGAAGACTAGAAGAAGAAATGCAGGGAAAAAAAATCACTGACCCCTGCCAGGAATTAAATGCAGAATCTACCCATCATATAGACAGAAAAATGGTTACAAGAAAAACAAATATAAAATATAATAAATGATAAAATTTATATGAAATATTTATTTAAATCTATAATTTTAAAAAGCAAAATAGAAGTAGAAAATAATAATGATAATAAATAATTACATCACAGACTTAAGCCATAAACAGGAGGAGAGAAAAATAAAATAATAAAACGGGACATAAATTTAAGTAAAATTTTAAACTTATTTAAAATTTTAAATTTTACTTAAATTTATATCCCATCTGCCCCCTTTTATGTAGCTGTAAGATTTTCATGTTTTCACAACACAGGATTGATTTATTTAAAGGGAGAACAAGTTTTCTGCTTGATGTTATTTCAAGGTCTAAAGTTCATAAATGTAGAAAACAGCCCATTGATGGGCTTTTCTGTATGGCAACAAAGTTCTGCACACAAGCTCACCTTCGTAATTGAAACTACCATATTTACTTGTTCCCACCCCATCCTTAGATTTTTGAGAACTCAAATTTTGATTTTAATTTTTCTCCTGTAATTTCCTCTCCCCTTTTCCAGTTGAAAAGCCAACCACCACGAACCCCAGCCGCTGTGATTACAAACAAAGCCCCTCCTCCTTAGTCGCTTCACATAAAAGCCTCGGCTCCCCCTATATAATCCTTCACTGATTTCTAAGGTTAATTTCTAAAGTTACAGGGCCCAGCACTAGATTTTTAACTATTTAGATCAGGGGTTCTGAACCTGGGTCCACAGGATCTCAGTTGAATCACTTATTTTAAAATGGTTTATTATGAATTATTAACCAGTGTATAGAATATGTATTATTATCATAGTAGAATAATTTATTTGTATTAAATTAGTTTTCATTCAAAATAAAGCATAATCATTTACTATTCGTTGATTATTAATATAATCCTTTACTTTTTAGCTATGGGGGAGGGGGGGGTCCACCAAAAAAAAAAGAAGGGAAAAGGGGTCCAAGGGTAAAAAAAGGTTGAGAAACCCTAATTTAGATCAAAGGATTCCACTGCGCAAAACTCCCTATCATAACCCTTCCCTCACATGTACGCCTTAAACCACGGCTAGGCATTACAACATACAAAGAAAGTAAAACAATACACTCTACTGCAACAATAACTATTTAACTGTAGGCATTATTGTCATTTATTTGAGTAGTGTGGATAGTCAGTGTCTTCATCCTCGCTGTCTTCTACATGTTCTGTAGGTGGAGGAAGAGAAGGAGGTGCCAAACAGAGTGCGTAGTCTGCAGTTGTTTAGCACACTGAAATTTAACTTTTTATAATAAATATGCATATACTGTACATTTATGGTAGTAAATGATAAAAATAGATTAATAATACAAAGGCTACCAATAATAATAGATTAATAATACAAAGAACACTCTTGTCAAATTTCGTGTTTCCAACTAAAGCGGTTTCAGAGGAATGTGTGCCCTTCAACAAAGTTTGCACCCCCCTCCACATATACACACACACACACAAACATTTACACCCCTTAGGATGCAAATATCGAAAATTCATCGAATATGTATTTTGTAGATTTTGGCAAAGAGCACTCATGTGAAATTTAGTGTTTCCAACTCAAGAGGTTTCGGAGATGTGCATATCTTTCAAGAAAGATTGCCCTCTCGTCTACACCTGGATCTTAGACCTGAATATTAAAAATTTGTTGAATGCATATCTTTTCGATTTTGACAAAGAACAGTCGTGTCAAATTTTGTGTTTCCAACTCGAGCACTTTTGGAGATACATATAGCCTCAGGAAAGTTTGGACCCCCTTTCTCCCAGTTTACTCCTCTTCGGGCCTGAATATCGAAAATTAATCGAATATGTATCTTTTCGATTTTAATAAAAATCATTCATCAAATTTTGTGTTTACAACTAAACTGGTTTCCGAGATAAGTGTGCCCGTCAAGAAAGTTTCCCCCCCCCCCCTTTCTGTTAAAACCCCTTAATCCAGATCCAAGTTTTTGTTGTCCATGCATTATTCTGAGATGCATGTGGAACTCTGTGCCAAATTTGGTTGAGAAATGGCCATATTGTTTCAAGACAAACAAATAAGCTTTCATGCTTATTGTATAGGTTAATTGGGCAATGCCAGATAAATCTTTACAAAAGAGCCTTACCTGAAACTGTGTACAAGTTCTGCAATTGGTGGACAGGCCTGTTCATAGTTAATGGCACTGGCATATCCGTGCTTATGATAATACTTAAGATCTTCTGCAAATTCTAGAACTTGTAAATCCTTCTTTTTGAATGCAGCACACCAAGGTGATAAGCCATTGGGAATCCAGGCAGCCTCAAAACGACACATGTCATAGATAACTGACAAATTAGCTGAAAAAGAAAAACCCAGTTAATTGTAAAATAAAAGCAAGCCGCCATTTGGCTATATTACTTTTTTTTAATTACTTCAAAGAAGCTTCATTAAAAATAGCTTAAACTGTTAAGTAATAATAGCATACACGAACTCAGTTTTTAGGGAATTACTAGAAAGTCGACCATTTTGATCAGAGAATGAAAATAAATTCTGTTTTTCTTATTGTTTTATATTTACTGTCATTACATGATTTATAATCATAAACTGCTCTTCAAAATATTTCTTATAAAATTTTAAAATACATTACAATATTCTAATTAAATATCGTTCCAAGAATAAATTTCGTATCTTTCATTATTATGTATTTTTTTTTAATGTTCGTCAGATCAAATGTTTGTGTAAATACTGTACAATTATTTACAAAATCCCAAATGAGAGGAGTAACCAACTTATAAGAAATTATTAAGGAATCTTAAAATATAGTGATAAAATGAAAGTAGATCTAGATATATCATTATATATTTTGAAACAGTTTACCGTAAGAAAGGCGTTCTTTAAATCCAAGACGTTTGGACACTTTTTCTAAGACTTTATTCATTTCCTTACTGCTTTTAAACTCCTCAAACTCCTTCACGGTGGCAGGATTTTTGTCCACCTCCTATAATAATGATAGATACACATGAATAAGCAAATTTTCTTATAAAATTCTCAACCTTATACAAGACACCTGGATTTCACTTTAAAGCTTTTGATTTATCTGTGAATTTAAGTATTTTCTATAAAGTCCCAGTAGTATATATACTTAAAAACAAAAATAATTTTTAATGCATTTTACATTTTGGAAGAATTTACACTTAATTTTTTCAGTTCTTACAAAAAAAAAAAATTAACTGATTTTACATTTTATTACTTATTCTTATTCACAACAGGTTTGTGACACTTTACGTTTGATCATATAAAAAAAACAAAAAACAATTATACTAAATATTCAACCAACAAAAATATTTTCTATTGTTTTTGGTAAAACAGTGCCTTAAGCTTCTTGCATAAAAGTTTTCCATTATTAATGTTTAAATTTTCGTAATATTTACACTTGCTTAGAGATTGATATATCGCTGATTTCGAGAAGAACCACAAAACACGAAATTTCATTTTTTATAGATTGCATCATCTTTAAAACGTTGCTTTATTCTAAGAAATGATCGAAAATTTGTAAAAAAAAATTAAAAAAAAAAACTTACATAATACTGAAAATGTTGGAAACTAAAGCATTACTAACATACTATCAATCAGCGTGATACATACATTAAGGGTTGTATCATTTTCGCTTATGGGTCGGTCTCTGGTGTCTTATTTTAATTTGTACTATTAGAAATCAGAAATACGTGAATTTCAGGTTTCCTATACAATACAAATAAATATACGAAATTTCTCTTAACAGTATTCTGCATTACTCTATAAATCCACCTTATACAATATAAAAAAAAAAAAAATAATCCAACATGTGAAAGACAAAACATGTAATTTTTATTACTTATTGGATTCATATGGCAGAAACTATGGAAATAACTTCAATTTTTATCAGTAGTGTCCTCTGTCCATTTGAGAGACAAATTTATATGATGTAATTCTGTTGTCTTCTGCTCTGCTCGTGGCAGTGCTTAACAAGGCAGTTAGACTTGACACTGGAAACTACAGCCTATGTTTCTTGGCTGATTAAAACAAAACAATTATGTTTATAAAAATTTAAAAAAAAAGCCTCCAAAGTCGTTATTGATTACAGTCGCAATTTAATATATAATTAGATTTTTTTTAAAAAAATTATTAACTTATTTTACCATTTTCCATTTTTTGCATCCTTTATGAAATCTCAACAGTTGGTCTGCTTCAGGATGAAATGCTAATGGAATGTTTTTTCCTAAAAACAAAACAGCAAAAGAAATAATTGAAATTAAATTGAACAACAGTAACTATTTGCGATTTTTAAAAATCGCAATTTTGAGAAATGATTATAATTATTAGTATTAATACTTATTTTTTTTTAATTAATGGGTCATTCCATGCCATTCAACCAGGGTCTGAACCTTCTAGTCAGGGATTCCAATGATTTTTGGTATGTACCTATTGTGCCTATGTAAACTGCAAATTTTCATGTGTTTTGGACCTGCCGTTTTCCTGGAGTTGACATTTGAAAACTCGAAAAACCGTCCATTTAGTGAGATCTTGATTCACATTAATGCAAATACAGTGAAGCTCGGCTAAAACACGGTTGTTTATATCGCGAATTCGGATATAACGCGATTTGGTCCTGGACCCCTTCTATTTTGGAAAAGGTGTATAATTGTAAAATTTACCATATTTTCGCCCAAAAAGTACGAAAATCGATTGATTTTAGAGAACTGCTCGCGATTTGCTACTTACAATTAATACTTACTGGGTAATACCGCTAATCCCAAGATGGCGGCGCCAAACCGTAAGAAAACAGAAATATGAAGACTTTGGCTGATATAACCCATCAAAGTGTTGAAAAGGTTGAAAAGGATTTATAAATATAAAATTCTCTTCACATCGCTCTGAATGATATAGGAATCGCGAAATGACCATTTTAAATCGATTTGGAATCATGTGGGCGATAATAAGGTTCGAGTACACGACATTTGACATCGTGAAGTAAAAAAAAAGCTCGGGCAGATCGCGATCTTCGAGATCTTGGATCCGAAAGATCGCGATATAACCGAGTTTCACTGTATCTCAGCTCCTATTTGAGATAAAAAAACTCATTTTAGGCTCATTTTCAAGCTCTGGAAATGGGCTTTCCTATGTTTGTACATCATGACTTTATTACGAAAAGCCTTTTTTAAACCTTTTCTCCAAACTTTTTGTTTAATCTCAAAAACACCATTTTTGAAAATTTTAAAAAAAAAAAAAGAAAAATCTTTTGTAAGTCTCTGTGCAACATTTTTTTTCTTTTTTCATTTGAGTTTGCTTTATGTTTCATTTTTTGCTTGAGAAAATAAAAAAACAAAACTATATTAATAAAACAAATCCATGGTTTCTTACCTTCTTCTCCCCAAACACCAATCAAGAAGTTCCTGGCACTTGATTCTGTTCTTTCAGTTCCAGTAAATAACACATCATATTTATCAGTGGAAAATGGCTCAGATAATAATGATGGGAAACGAATCTTATAGCGGCTCCCTAAAAACAATCCAGAGCAAGTGTCTTAACATAGGAGGAACTCTTGTACAATTGAAACTCAAGCATCAACAGGAAATTAATTTTGCCGTAATAAAGTAAATATGTATTAAATATTAGTATTAATCAAAATAGAATATTAATTTTAAGTATTTAGTTTGTTTAAGCAAAATAAAAGTTATTGTTTGTAAAAGACTGTAGCTAGGACAAACATATAAAAGGCTTCTGAAACTTGGACTCTTAAGGAAGAGAGATGCTGAGATGCTGGAAGCATTTGAAATGTGGCTATGGAGGAGGATGGAGAAAATTAAATGGACAGACAAGATGACTAACGATGAAGTTCTGGAAAAAATAGGGGAAGAGAGAAGCTGATTAAAAAGAAATGGATTGGACATGTGCTGAGAGGTGAAAATCTCACGAAGAAAGTATTGGAGGGGAAGATTGAAGGAAAGAGACCAAGAGGAAGAAAAAGAAAGAAGATCCTGGATGACCTAATGACTACAAATGGATATCAAGACCCGAAGGAGGAGGCAAGAGATAGAACGAATTGGAGAAACAGACATTGTTGACCTTGTTTGCTACTTGCCATTGGACCTGTCTGCTACAGAACACAATAATGATGATGAAACTGTAAAAGGCATTCAATTTCAGTAATGCAGCAGCTTCCTAATAATTATTAATGCTCATCATTGGTAGAGAGTAAGCTAGCGATTGGCTTTGCAACTCAGTGGTGCTCAGCAAAAATCTGGAATTAATTTTCAGGTAAAGTAACAGAATTTCTTTCAATCCATCTTTTTAATGATAGAAGAAAAATTGCCTGGAGACGATCTCCAGTCTTCATGAAATAGAATTCCCTTTCCATTGGCCAGTGAATGATAAGAGAAGCCACCACACTATCCTTCCTAATAAGTTATTCCCACTGCAATAGACTGACATCTCAAAACTTGTCACTACACACACTTACATAAAACAACCGTATTATTATAAAAGTTCCAGGTTTCCAGGTGCTTGAGTTGATATCAGAGGAAAGAACTTTTATCAGCCACATCAACTCTGAACTAAACAATTGCAACCCCCTTGCTGAACAGGATGACTAAAATTTAAAAGTAATGAATTACACTATCCTAGGTTTAATTTGAAGAAGAAATTACAGATTAAAAACTTTAAAAAAAAGTACATATTCGTAAATAAATCACCGCCAATTAATATTACATAGATAGCAGCTGTCTCCTATCCACAATACACATAAAATGCTAGAAATGAACATGTAGGATACATATAAAGCTTTACTGGTCTACTTCATTTTCTGTTTGGATTATGAAATAAACGTATGTATCCTTCCGCTTTGCACAACTTGATCTCGATATGATTGTCATCAGAATGATGGAAATGGGTCTCTTCTGGGCTACAGTAAATGTTAATATCTTAAACTCAAAAGAAATAAAAATTAAAACTTATTTTTATGAAAATCTAGCAGAATTATGTTTCAGATTTTAATGTTTATGGGGAGATTACGTTTTCTTGAATTCCATTTTAAAGAAATGGCTGAATGGTTTGAGAAAATATTGTTAAAAGTATCACTTATTTTTGTGATTGATTATACTATCATCAGACAGACATTTTATTTTCCAATATTAAAAATTTATCCAATTTCATAAATTTTGAGACTCGATTTCAGAGAGTTTTGAATTTACTGTTCTTCATTGGTCTATTCAAGATATCACCACCATTTTATTATCGACTGCTAAATTTGTTTTATTCTAATGGGTGTCAGAAAGAAATAGTCAATAAAATGTAATTGGCCTATCCCCACAAGATATTGTCTTCGTGAATTGAAATGAAGAAATATTGGGAATCCTAGCTTTGTTGCTTCCTATACTGTTAATTTGAATTGCACTGCATTTGCAACTTTATGACTGGGCAGATCAAATTCAATTCACACAACAAAATAAATAAGGAACTACTTGTCATTGAATTATATAAAAACGTTATTCTATCTGTCATTCTGTCATAAGACTAAGTTTTTCCAAATTTGGGACCAAACTATAAAAGATAGAGTGGTCATGCAAATGGATAAAATGTAGATCTTTTTAAGACAAACAAAATGATTCGAAAAAAGTTTTTGTTTTCCAAGATGGCGCCTTTTAAAGGATCACATTTTGACTTTTTCTCAATTTAAACGAAAAGTATAAAAGTTGGAAGAGAACATTATATTGAGAAAATGTTGGTATTTGAAAGTTCTATCGAACGATATATCAGTCATTCACAAACGTTTCTGAGTTTGCAAGATACATGCAAAAATGGGAAAAAAATGTGCTTCGAGATATTGTCTTTGTTCGCATGCTCAGGAATGTAAAAATTACCGATTACCGTATATTCTCCGATCTCAATGTTAATTTGCTAAATAAATAAAGTTGTTTTTTTTTTTTTTTTTTTTTTTAAATGCTGTGTTTGCAAGGGTTCCGGAGTGAAGCGACGGTACCCGGCTAGTTCTTTATAAAAATTGAAAAACTTTGAATTCGTGTCTAATAAATATATCATTAGTATCAACAATAGATATGTTTTTATTTTGGCAGCTGAGTACAAGGATTTTCCTACAAAATCCAGAAAAGAGAAGATTTTAATAAAATGTACTTTGGGTTTTAGCCAAAAATAAAAACACATGCAAGTCAATAGAGTATATATAAGCAATGAGGTAGAACAGAACTTATTTTGTCTCAAGCTTCTTTATGTTATTATTGGTGTTGCTATTTTGCTCTTGTTAAAGCTTGACAACATGGACCACAAAAAAAGTAAATTGAAAAATAGGATGTGAACTTAATATTTTTTAAAAATTCTATTGAAACTCGCCTTTATAGCTTTGAAGATCTCTTTGTCCGTCATCTACAGTTGATCATTCCAATCTGGTTTTCTTTTAAAATATGTTTTTCACTTTTTACTAAAATTATAGTTTCTGACTCCTGGGAATTGAAGATCTGGATCTTCAGACTCAAAGTTGAATTATCTATTACTGATCGGATTCCGATATCGAAAATCCGTTTGCAATCCTTTCTATTTCTTTATGATCTTCTGTGGAGGCAAAGCTCTACTTACAGTTTGGAGTTATGGCACTAATGTTGCTGCATCTTCAATACTTGTTGATTTTAGATATTCTTTTAATGCTTTCTTCTTTCTATTCATGATCCATTACTGTCTCATAAAAATGATAAAAATAAATTCAGGTCATTCGCATAAACACACAAACGCGTCATTGGAAATCGTCCGCCTCCGGGTGGAGTAGCTTCACTGTAAAGCAATTAATCACGTCCATTAGCAGAGCAATTCCCGTTTTTTTTGTTTTTTTGGGTTTTTTTTTTTTTTTTTTTTTTTTTGCCAATGAATGTACGAAGAAAAATATTCGATTTTTCTGCGTCTTTCCTAACTTAATGTTTTAAAATAAAGGTAGTTAAAAAAATAATAATATAATTTAGGAAGTTTATTAAGATTTCAAAACTCCAAATTACTTATGTTTAAAATTATAAGATTTAAAAAAAATATTGCGTACATTTCCAACGACAAACTAACGAAGCTTTGATTATACTAATTTATTTTAATTAAGCAGTTAGATTATTAACAACCCCTTTCGTTAAACACCATTTTTAATTTTAAAAAGAAAATTAAATACTGACAAGGTTTAAATGATCATATGACACGAGAAATAAAGGAAATTAAATTCCAAGAATAAGACTGAATGGAAATCACATTCAATAATCTTACAATATCTAAGAAAATCGATTAACAAGTTACTGAAAAACAGTTTCTTAAATTCAACAATCTACTATCTTTTTTTTTTATGAGAAGACCATCTGAGTTATTATTGTAAAGTACTGTATCACATTGGTCCAAAAGCTGTTTCCAATCTCTTCTTAATATCTTAAAACTCCGTTAATTAATTAATTCAGTACGTATTCAAACGCAATATTTATTTTTTCTTAATGGAACCCTCCTAAGTATAATTATCCTCTTCTATAATACAATAGAGCCCCGATTATCCGCGAGTGCCGCGAAAAATTTTTTTTATTACGAACCTCAAAAAAAAAAAAATTTTAATCGAAGCCAACAATAGGGAAAATACAATAGGCCCTACAGAGCGAAGGTCGAAAATTACTGACGGGTTTATTGTGCATCGTGATCCTATAGGCCTTCTCGGAATTTGTGGATGCAAACGTAGAGCAAAGGTTTCTGCTTTACTGTACATATTTTAAAAGTTTTACATATTATGTTTTTGTACAATAAAACGTAGTTTTTAATGGTAAAATATTTTTTTTCGTGTTTACATCTCATTTTTAGTCTTTTTTGGGTTATCCGCGAAGCCCTTGCCACCCAATTCCGCGGATAATCGGGGCTCTACTGTAGTTCAATCGTGCGAGCTATCGTATTTATCGGCGTGTAACAAGCACCTAATTTCAAGAAGGAATTGTGAGTAAAAAAACTTACATTTAAAATAAAAGGTAGTACACGCGTATAGCATGTAGATAGAATGTCAGCCCTAAATTGTAGGGAAAAAAGTGCGTGTTGTACGCCGATAAAAGCGGTATATTCCCTATGCCCGGAAATAACAATTATCGCTTCAACTTAATCACAAATAAAGCTTACTTAATATAAAAATCCTTAAAAATGCACTTAACATTTTTAATTCGTCGACATGTACAATATCTAGATACGTTGGAGTCTGCTATGAAAGGCTATTAAAAAATACAGTCAATCAATGTATTGTTAAAAAAAAATAATTGTTTCACTGCCACTTTAATTTTTTTATATGTAAATAAGTGGATAAAATAGTAAATTTGTAGTTAATAAATTATTTACCTATATTTTGTAGTTCTTTTGCGCCCTCTGGATGTAAGGTTTCATCTAATGATTCTGTTAAGTTAAATTGCCAGTTCTTCAAATTCTTCATATCTTGATCACATAATTTTTCTACAAAATTACAAAAGATAATGTATTATAAGTATCAGGGGCGTATATAAGGGGGGGGGGGCCGAGGCCCCTCCCCCCGAAATAATGAAGATATGTCCTTCCAAGGTTGTTTTTTTTTGGTTGAACAGATAGGTTTCCATGGGGTGTCTACTTAATTATATTAATCTTGGGCCCCCCCCCCCCGAAAATATATTCTATATACGCCACTGATAAGTATATATAATTTTAAGTATATAATATATAATGTTAAGCATTAAAAATATTCTAATTAATATCAGAAACATTAAATAGAGAAAAACGTTGCTAATTAAGGGAATAGTTAATTATAGTTTAAGGGAACACTACATTGAAATATGTTTAGTTAGGCGTAAATAAACTAAGTTCAATATTTTCAATCCCTTGACGTCATTTCCGCGTAAATATTTAATTAATTCAACAACAAACAAAAGCCGAAAGAGAAACCAACCATTTTTCTATTGTCTAATCAAGTTAAAAGGAAAGCAAATCAAGCTCTTTGGCATTTGAATAAAATTCACGAAATCATGTAAGACTCCACGTGGGCGTGTAGACGCTTTTAACAAGATAAATAGTTACTGAAAGAAAAATAGTCCAATGATATAAATGAATATTGAATGTAATATCTATTTTATTTAATTAATTAAATTAAATAATCAACTATTAAAACACATTACAATTAAGACAATCTAAAAATTAAAAATTATTCACAAATGATATCATTAGATGTCACAAACTTATATATATCGTTGACACCGACGCTCATCATGAAATCAATTCAACATATTGTTGATATGAATTATAATATACATCATGACCGTTTCTTTTTTAATATGCAAGAAATTGGACAATTATTGGCCCTTCTTTTTCAAATGCAGGTCTTTTCCTTCAATGGACGTATCTACACACAAACATCCGGGGTATTCATGGGTCTTCCATCTTCTGCTATAATGGCGGAATGTGTCATGCAATATATTGAATATCAGGCAGTCTCATTGGACAACGTTGTCAATAATGTGCACTACATGTGCAGGTATGTTGACGACTCATTTTTGATTGTTAACAAACATTACATAGACAATATCCTTATGGATTTCAATAGTATAAACCCGAACATTCAATTCACACTGGAAAAAGAAAATAAGGGCATTATCCCATTCTTGGATATCTTGATTGAAACACAACAAATGACATATAAAACCAGCGTGTTTCGTAAGCCAACAGACGCGCTAATTACTATTAATTATCGGAGTTCGGTACCTAGTTGTTATAAACGTAAGACGATTCATATGGCAATGGAAAGAGCGGTTAAAATTAGCTCAAACTCAGACATTTTACATGAAGAAATAAAACATATCAAGAAAATTTTTCAAAATAATGGTTTCCCCATAGATATTCTAAATAGACACATAAAAAGATTTTTAAATAAAATGCGCTATAAAAAAAGACAATATATTTCTCCCATTATAGATCGCAATGCTACAAATGTCAGCAATAATAATCACACTAAAAAACATTTTGTATGTATAACATATGACGATAACTTGTTCAAAAGATTAAGACCGATACTGGGAAAAGCCAATATAGGTTTAGCCTCTAAACCAAAGAATACCATTAGAAACATTTTAGGGAATAACAAGTCTAAGAATAAAAGTAGCTTATTAAAAAAGCAAGACGTAATATACGGTATACGTTGTAAAAATCAGAATGGGAATTACAACAATGGCTGTCTATATATTGGGCAGACCAAACGATGTCTGGAAAAACGCATAAATGAACACGTTTCCGCAGTAAAAAACAAAAACCTGGCATATCATACGGCCTCACATTGTCAAAAAACGCATCATGAACTGGACAACAAAAATCCTGTTGTTTTTGGCAGCGAACGGGATTTATACCTACGACAATTCTACGAATCCGGTTTAATAAAGATTAAAAAAAGCTACAATCAGGATCTCTCCACCACCAATATCCTGGAATACGGAATTTAGAAACTCCATTTCGTAAACAATCAAGAACAATAACAACACAATAACAGCAACAAAAAAAAAAAAAAAAAAAAAATTCTACGTCCGCAGAGCTTTTACGTCCGCTTAACACTAGGGGCAATCTATGCTCAACAGAAATTCTCTTCCCTTTACCCAGAATTCCATACGGATGGTCATTCTTACAGACGAACCCGACCACGGAGGATCAAAACTTTTTTAATGCACTTGAGGAAGAACCATATCAACGTTGATGGTTTGAAACGTAGTGATAATTTTTAATTTTTAGATTGTCTTAATTGTAATGTGTTTTAATAGTTGATTATTTAATTTTATAATACAAGCACGTTAAAAGATTTTATCATTATCTATTTTATATATTTATTTATTTATTTATTTATTACTATATACGCATAGTGCTCATTATTTATTATTTAAAGATTTGTCAGTTAGTCATTGAATTATTTTTTTATATATGTAAATTTCAATAATAATACTTTACAATTAACAATATTTTTTTTCATAATAGAACCAGAAAACCTTCAAATATTTAATCTTTTTCGCAAAGAAAAAAAATGATTTATTTTAAAAGTGTAAGTCTATTTCTCTAAAAATGATGTAAAAAAAATATTTAATAATCCCTTATCAACTACAGCTCAAACTGGAAGAAAGGGATTGACGATGGAAAACAAGAACGTTTCCCACCACAGATTTCGCTGTATTTTCTGACGCTTGGGACGAGTGATTGAACTGATAATAGAAAGATCACTTATTAACTTTTTTATTTCGTTATTAATGTATATAATTTTATTCTATTATTGATACGAAATAAAATAAATATTTAAAAATTCCTTTAAACTTTTCATTATCTGCCAGACGATCCTTGGACAACACCATCCCACTCGTTCCCCTACACAAATGTCACTGCCTTATTTTCTTTCAATCAGATCACGAATATCAAATTATTATCTGACATTATTCTATTTACCATGTTGTGGGATTATCCGCACACATCATGGTATGGGCTCTTTTAAGAATATTTTTAATCCTTCGAAAGATGATTTGTGACGGATTTTGTTTTTTTTTTCGAAGTAAATCTGAAGCCGTGGAATACATTGAAACCCTCATAATCATTGTCTTCTTTCTTGAGGGTTATCTCTTGTTAAAGCTTAAATGATATAAAATCGTTTTGTTTAAATTTATAAAAAAGTGTATTGAATATTGTAGATATTTTGTTGATTGGAAATGATATTTAAATTAACAATAACATTTTTAGGGCTATTTTATTTTTCCCCTGGATTTAAATCGATAAACTGAATCTTGTGACACGACTCTAAATATCGTGATGAAACACGTGAACGACCTTATTTCAGTAATCTGTCGAGTCCATGCGGAACATCATTAAACATTCTATAATTAACCAACTAACATGTGGAGCTGTGCAACATACAGTACAAAGTCAAAGGAAGCTGCAGGAAATTACAGAATAGTTAGAAATAAGGGGCAACATAAGAACATAGGGGGGGAGGGGTATTTTTTTGTGTGTGTTGTAACTAGATAATAGGTGATAATTGTTATATGAAAAATTTCATAAAAAAATTGGTTTGATTCAATTAAAATCCTATATTTAATATTTCATAAATGTATGATTTTTACATTTTGTTGACATTGAAAGTGGTGTAAGTCCATTTGAGGTCATCAAAAGTATAAATTTATTTAAAGTAAAATTTTAAAACGATCACATTATAAACTTGGATCAATTTAATATTAAAAAAACATAAACTGAACATATTAACATATACCAATATTTTTCAAACCATTCAAATGTAAACCCTTAAATATCTCCATATAATATAAAATGGACTTACACAACTTTCAAAGAAAACGTCTCATATATTTAATTATTTTATTGATTTTGTTCGTATACAGTATATTCTCGAATATCCGTATTGCGGATTATATGATTTGTGGATTATCCATTCTTCCTTGTATTCTATATTTGTTTATTTTTCTTTAATTTGATTGATTCATGAAAACTGCGCATTAATAAATATACATTTTAATGTGCGATTCATTTCAAGGCGCTTGAGTTAGGTTCGGAAGAGAATTTGGTCAATCAATCAATAATACGGAGCTCGCGTTCAATCTATATCTAGCTACAAGTGCGAGTTGTTTCTCGGCATAATAATTTAGACGAAATTTTTCGGATTGAAATTAGAAAGTTGTTACAGGTAAAAAAATATACTCCACAAAATTTCAAAAATTTATTACACACGTAAATACATGCTAAATATTTCGTTTTGAATTAGTTAAGGGAATATACCGGGTGATCCAAATATAGAGGAGGTGTTTAGACCTCTCTATAGGAAAAACTACTAGGCGAACGGCAACCAACTTTTGTACACGTACTGTCCTGAGTATGCGGTTACCATTTCTAAAGAAAAAAAAAAACCGGCCGCTAAGGGTGAATTGTGGCGCTGCTGTGCCCGTAATTTTCATAGTGTCTAACAAATATCGGCAAAAAAAGTTAACGTGCAATAACTTTATTGCAATCGCATGTGGAATCACACTAACATCACAGATAGGGCTCCACTTGCCCTCCATCGCCTTGCTCTACAAATTGCATTCGCTGCACAACACACTCGACAACAGTCGAGATACATTGAGATGCATTGAGTTGTGTCACATGTTGCGAAATTCTGTCTTTTAACACAGCTAAGTTCGGAATATTTTCTTGGTAAATGAAGCTCTTTAGTTAGTCCCACAGCCAAAAATCACACCAGATTCAGATCTGGTGATCGGGACGGCCAAGCTGTGGAAAATGATCTGCTAAATACTCTGTCGCCGAAAATGTTCGCCATAGTAAGGCTTTCACAGGTAAAGTTATATGAGGGGGTGCACCATCTTGCATGAAGATTGTGGTTTCAACACAATTCCTCTGTTGAAGTGATGGAATTACACAGCTCTGGAGCATATCGGCATATCTGGAGCCATTCACAGAACATTTCATTGGCCCTGATGCTGGGTTTTCTTCAAAGAAGTAAGAACCAATGATGAGGGATGCCGTGAAGCTACAACAAACAGTTACTTTTGGTGAATACAATGGAATTTGATGATGACATGTGGATTACTTTCAGACCTAATAAGACGGTTATGAGTGTTTACAACACCATTCAAATGAAAATAAGCCTTATCACTCCACAGTATTCGGCAAGGCCATGCATCATTCACCAACTTCCAAGCAACGAATGTCAAGACAAATGCTTTCCGCTTACCATAATCACTAGAAACCAATTGTTGACTGTGGGATATTTTATAAGGGTAAACCTCAAGACATTTCTCAGAACTCTCCACGCTGTCTTATACGGCTTGTCCAATTCCCGTTATATTGCACGTACACTACTACTACCATGTGCATTTGCAATTCTCTGCTCCACTACTGTAGTTGCAACTTCGTCTGTTCTCTGCAATCCATTTAGCTCGTGTCCTGGTTTTACAGCAAAAGTTCCTGTCTCTTCAAAACGAAAAATCATTTTCCGAAGATTAGTAATCGTCAGTGCACATCTACGTTAACCTTTTAACTACGACATCTGTTGTATCACAAATTTTGTATCAACATATCGTTATCAATAGAATTTCTGGGTTTTAACAGAACTAAAGCTAGTTAACTCTTTCTAATTAATTAATTATTAATTACTTATTAATTAATTAATAAGTATTTGTTAGATAATGAATGAAAGCTAAAATCTAACCGAACTTGTTATGTATTGAAAATTTCTGCGGATTTTTTTTTCTACTTCGATTAATTCTCTGAATTCTTAGATTTATCTCTAAAGAGATACAATATTAGGCATCATTCAAAAATTAAGCGATATAACTTTCAATAAGATAAATGCAATAAAACAATAGGAAAGTCCATGATTTCTTACTATTTTTAATTATTTCATCTCTGAAAGCTGGTAGTATTTGACCCATTTCTTGGATGTCATCTTTTCCGGGATATCGTGTTCCATGACGCACAAGTAAATACAGCTGCACTGGTTCACAATCTGTAATAAACAAAAATTAATGTCTTCAATCTTCATCACAATAACAATTTTACTTCATTCACTTATCAATTTGTAAGAAATGCGATTCTCGAATTCATCAATATATGCTGTTATTGATAATTAATAGTGTAGAAATAAATGTCATCTATTTATTCGAATATTTCTGGACAAACAACGTAATTACTTTTTTTTTCAATATTTTTTTTTCTTATTTAGCTGTTACATCTCAACTTAGATCACAGAAGCCTCTACCTTCTATGCTCTTTACGCTTGTATGACAATATCTTTAATAAAATGAAGGAGTTCGATTTTCGTCAAAACAACTATAAAAATGTTAAGACCTAACCATTTTAAAAGGAAATAATAAAAAATATATAATTATTTGAATTACTAGGCATTTTTAGTTTTTGCAGATGCCACATTGTTGTGTTTTATTGGATAAATTAACCTCTATATCCTGGATTGTGAACACAAGATCCTATTTATTGACAAGCTTTAATTCGCTTGTAAAGAACGTGTAGTTGTGTATAAATTATTTGCCTCTATTTACTATGACTGTTATTTCTATTTATTTCGTGGAAACTAGATTGTTATCTAATAAGTAAATGAGGTTAACAAACACACAAACAAGTATGTCTATTTCATGGGCTATTATCAAAGGGATCAACATGTCTTTCTCAGTGAAAACAGACGACGGGCGTCCATTATGACAGGAAAACATAATTGATCAGCTACCGGAAGGGCTGCGCAGTTCAAACTTCCGCCGGTCATCTTTCATTTTGAGGACAGTAACAGGGTTGTTTTTTTTTTTTTTTTTTTTTTTTTTTATGGACTATCACCTGCGTTGATGTGATTAATTATAATTTAGACCACTTATATATGCTGATTTAATTAACTTTTAGTAAAACAAGTTAGGGATAGCGATTAGTAAACCAATCACAAAGCTTCGCAACGTCTTCTAATACGAAAATATCATTGATATTGCTTTAATTTCCTTAGTATTATAAATGTGATTGTTGCGCATGCAAAAGACGCAATTGTTGCGATTGTTGTGCTTAATGATAATTTAATGAGATTTTAATGATACTTGTCCACAGGACAGACAAAACGGGAATATTAGTCTGCTGATCTTATCAGAAGACTAAAAATTCAAGAAAATATTTAATATTCGGTTGATATTGCAATGAACAAATATATGGAAACTTTTTTTTTCCATGGCTTTAAAAAACGAAAAAACAAAAGCAAAAAAAAAAAGCAATATTTTACGGAAAGTAGGCTGCAAGTTTTACAGAACTTTATTGTTATATTCAGTTTTTGCATTTGAATAAATAAAAATTGGGATCTAAATCTTGACAATACTTTGAATTAATGAACTATATATAACGAATACTGCGAACGTTTCATCTCCTTTATTTCTTTTTAACACGTGTAAATAAAATAATCAGTGATTAAGGGAAGCCAAGCAGATGAGGGCGGCCGTCAGATGGTAACTCATTCGAAATACGCTTCTCTCTCAGTGTGAGCAATAATTAACAATTGCCATTCGAATGTACGTTGCTATGACAACCAAGCGAAAAGCTGCAACGTCACTACCTTGGAAGCGGGTAGCCAATAAATGGCAAAGGTTCATTAGGAGGCGAATCACTCAACAAACAACTCAAGTAGAAAGGTCAAGTCGAGAATTCAATGATCTCTTACAAAACAAGGCAGGAGGTTTGTTTGATTTGTATGAATCTGTTGAGGGCTTCGTATAATTGCAACTTCAACTAAGCAGTGACTTTGTTTTTTTGTCTTTTTAAAGTTCTTGACGTAAAACAATGTAAAAATCTATAATAAAACGTTATTTTGCTACTTATCTTTGATGAAAGCAAGTCAACTGGATCGTTATATTTTTACAACAGACCCAACGTAAGGTATTCAACTTGTTGATTTTTTTATTTTTAATTCGAATATTCCCAAGTAAATGAATTAAAATGAATAATTAACGTGCGTAAAAAGTTCAAAAAAGCTCATAGTTCCAGCCAACGCACATAATACATTAAAAGAGAAATAAAACTTAAAATTGAAATAAAAACTTGTTGTATTGCCGGTAGGCACCGAAGTCCGTGTTCCAGGGAGCGCTAGTGTTCCCAAGATGGCGAACCCCTAGCAGACTCCCTAGAATTTCAAGGGTGGTTTCCCATGGCCTTCCCCAGGACGCCAGTAAGGAATGACGTCAGACCGAAGAGAAAGTGAAGAAGAGGCTGGACAACATAGGAAAGGAAATTGAAACAACCATGCCACTGCCGGGATTCGAACCCAGGTACTGGCGCACTGGCCGCCAGGGCAGACCGCCGCCGAGACCGCACGGCCACGCCAGGAGAGCGAAATAAAAACTAAAACATGCTAAAATAGTACAGGCTAGTTGCAACTTATTAATAAGCCATCCTCCCACACTGAAGATGGCTTATTAATAAATCGGAACTAGTCTGGACTATTTTAGCATGTTTTAGTTTTTATTTCAATTTTAAGTTTTATTTCTCTTTTACTGTATTATGTGCGTTGGCTGGAACTATGAACTTTTTTGAACACGTAAATGAATTTCTACTATTCCTGAAATAACTCATACACAGTTCTTCATGGGCGGCCGCACATACTTGTCCCCCTGGGTTTTACATTTGATGTAATTCATATAATTTGTTTCTCGTAAGAGGATTAACAGATACTTAAACGTTGGTAAATTTTATTTAAGTTATTTTTTTACTTCAATTAATTTATAGAATTTTATAGTGTAAAACATGTTGCAAATTACTTTTTCTCCCCCACCCCCCTAAACGGAAATATTTTTGTGGATGCGTCCATGCAATTGCGTTTTAACTATTTTGAAAATCACAATTCAGTAATATTTTAATGAAAAACAGGATCTCGCAAATATGAGATTTAGCATTAACCACAAAAAATGGAAACACTGATTGTACAGCAAACACACTAGCAGAACGGAACTACTATTTTCAAGCAAGCGAACAAAGCCATAATACTTATACAATATGTCCCTTTCTTTCGTTTATAAAAAAGGTTCTGCTACTTTGCGTTATAATAAGATCTCTGTATTTTCAGTTTTGGTCGTCGAGATCAATTATATTGGCCAACCCTAATGTAAAGAATATAATTGTTGTATTATCTTGGGTATTATCTTAAATTGCTGGAATTCCAAGCCGTGGTTTATCACGAATCACTTTATACAGGGTGTCCACAAAGTCTGGGTACATAGGGGATAAACACACACTTTTAAAACAAAACAATTTTATTTAATTATAATGTTAATTATATACATAATGTTATTTATTTATGTTATTTTATTTATTTAATAAATAATGTTATTTATTTATGTTATTTTTCCTCCCCAGATCGAATGATGGCTCTGTCTAACGAAGAAAGAATCGAGTTGGTTCAAAAGAATAAATAAATAAAATAACATAAATAAATAACATTATATATATAATTAACATTATAATTAAATAAAATTGTTTTGTTTTAACAGTATGTGTTTATCCCCTATGTACCCAGACTTTGTGGATACCCTGTATATCCAAGCAACGGACGGAGGTAAATGTATTAAGCGGTTATTTCTCGTTTGCCTCGGTATTAAGTTAATGACGTCAATGGATGCCCCAGATACTCCTACAAAGTGACGGTAAAAGTCGCTTTGAGCAACGTCTCTTGTTGAAATGGATTTACTACATTGCATTACATTTCATTGAGATTATTTCATACCAATATATTCAAGCAATATTGGAAAAATGCTACTTTGTAATTTAACAACGAAAGGTGATTGGAATAGCAGTTTTTTTGAAAAAATTCCTCGTTCACGGCCTCATAAATAACTTATGACTTACGGATTTTAAATATTTCAGAAATACATTCACAAAACATTATCAAAATTTTTAGTGGTTTTACAGAAAACAATTTTAACAAAATATTTAAAAAAAATTATCTTGATTCATTTTGTTTCATCGCTATCTCTTTTTTTGGAGCGGGGACTGCAGAAAAGTAAAAAAAGGGACGAAGAAATGGAAATAAGTTGTTTCTGTTGTCAACAGATGTCGTCGAAATTTACCTTCCCAAACCTCTTTTTCTTTTAATTTACATTTCAACAAATTAATTTTTTCCTAAACCATCTGAATCAATATAACTTACCCTTTTCTTTGAATAGTTTTGCTTTTTTCTTTTCTACTTGGCTGTAGGAAGTCTTGGAAGCGAATAATTTGTACGGTTTAGACACTTCAGCATAGCAGTCCTCAGAATCACCATCCACCAGAGATACAAACAAACAGATCAACACAACGAAACACCAGACATTCATTCTGTCAGAACTATCTACAACAATAAAATATATTTATATATCAATTAGTAACATCAGTGTGAGATAAATACATCCAAATAAAAGAAAAAAAAATACATATTTCAAAAGAAACAACCTCACAATGAAATAGCAGAAATGACTGAAAATTATTACTTGAAAGATAAACTGTATATATCTGGGGGCACTGTCGTGCCCCCGCCAAGACGAGCCGAAGGCAGGAAGGGCACTACGTATCTTTTCTGGAAGCATTTCGTCGTATTTTCGAACCCTCATAGCTTCGGCCTGGATAATACTAGAGAGCTCAAAATTTTCAGGATAAGATGCAGTTAGAGGCTAATGAAATACGCTAAGTTTCATTTATTTAGCTTTTATACTTTGGATTTTATTAATATCTAAAATACGTCGATTTCGTCCATGATTCACTGACTGACTCATGCTCATCAAAACCTCTAGGGTACTTCCTGAAGTCCTAGAAAGCTGAAATTTGGTATGCAGGCTAGGTTTAGCACACAAACAACAAAAAATTAAGAAATCTGTAACTTTCACCCTCCAACCCCTCATAAAGGGGGTTCCGGTTCTTTATTATATAACAATTTCTGATAGGTATATCCCACCTAAAACATTTCATGTAAAATAAGTTGCCAAGACTCACATGCTCTGAACGCTTTCACTGTTAAAAAGTTATCAGATCTCATCTTACAAAAAGAAATGAAATCCCACCCAGAACATTTCATGTAAAATAAGTTGCCAAGACTCACATGCTCATAACGCTTTCACTGTTAAAAAGATATGAGATCTCATCTTACAAAAAGAAATGAAATCCCACACAAAACATTTCATGTAAAATAAGTTGCCAAGACTCACATGCTCATAACGCTTTCACTGTTAAAAAGTTATCAGATCTCATCTTACAAAAAGAAAGGAAATGAAATAGTCTTGGCAACTTATTTTACAAATTTCAGCTTTCTAGGACTTCAGGAAGTACACTAGAGGTTTTGATGAGCATGAGTCAGTCAGTGGACGAAATCGACGTATTTTAGATATTAATAAAATCCAAAGTATAAAAGCTAGATAAATGAAACGTAGCGTATTTCATTAGCCTGCTAACTGCATCTTATCCTGAAAATTTG
>JAFIDM010004315.1:66159918-66223225 GCA_023159025.1 Thereuonema tuberculata | reverse complement strand
TAGTGCCTGCTTTCGGCTCGTCTTGGCGGGGGCACTGCCGTGCCCCAGATATATTTGTTTTGTATTTTAACGATATTAGCATTACAAACATCAGTTTCAATAAATGACCAAATAAAGGAAAAAAGTATCAAATCAAATTTAATGTGCGTGACAAGATTATTACTTAAAAGAAAATAAGAAACGCACAGAACTAAAAAAAAAATAATTCTCTTTCTTTCCATCTCAAGATTGATATATAAAAAAAAAAAACCTCCAACTCATTACTCAAATATTTAAAAAGATTTATTTAAATACTGAAAAACAGCAAATTTTCGAGAAGCCTTCATCTTCTCTTTTATCAAGCCAGAAAATAATGATTAGAATAAAATTAACAAACAACAAAAAGGGGATATGAACATAACAAAATTTAAAAGCACGAAATGTCAATAAACAATTGTTTTATAAAGGAAGTAAAAATTCTTTATAAAGAAACTGACATGAAATTAAGGAAAATTTTGGAAAGCTGCATTATTAAAAATACTAAAAGTAAAAATTTCAATAGATATGAAGGAGCCTCAGTAGATCCAAATACTATTATGTTAATTAAAGAATTTATAAGTATTGATAACAAAAAAATAGCCACTTTTGATGCATTAATTATTAACAATGTCACGTATTAGAATCATTGGAAATTTAATTTAGAAATGGATGTTATTTTATGTTATAATAATTGGTATGTGTTTGTGTTAGCTTTCCTTTGTAAGAAACAATAGTAACTTATTTGAGATAGCTTGCCTTTGTAAAAAAACAATTGTTTTTTTGACATTTCATGCTTTTGAATTTTGTTATATTCATATCCCCTTTTTGTTGTTTGTTAATTTTATTCTAATCATTGTTTTCTGGCTTGATAAAGAGTATGCTTCTCGAAAATTTGCTGTTTTTCAGTATTTAAATAAATCTTTTTAAATACTTGAGTAATGAGTTGAAGTATTTATTTTTAAATACTAAAGCTTTAATCTTTCCCTGCGATATATTTCTCAGCTGAATGTATTTTCTCCATTAAAGAATGATTACATAATATCAAGTTACGAAATTTCTGTGAAAACAACACTTTTTCTTCGGCAATTTGAAAATTAAAGCACCTGAATTAATACAAAATAATGTTTTTCCACCTAACAATTTACCTCTATGGTTGACTCTGTGTTGTGTATGTAGCGTTAGTGCAAGGCCACGGGATATCGTTTCACAGCCGTGCAAAGCGTCACATCCAGTCAGCTGTGCTTAAGCCGTAGTTACGTTTGTTACCACGTTCGCTAATGCCACTGTTCTCAACACATGACACAGTTGCCAACATTACGTAATTATAAACGAAAGAAAAGTAAGAAATTACGTAATTATAAACGAAAGAAAAGTAAGAAATTACGTAATTATAAATGACTACGAAAATTCCTCTATTTTTATCATCGAGATCTGTCGATTTCTGGGCTATTTCATATGTTAAACAAAATCTACAAAACACCTGACAATTCCCGAAAAAGTTTATTGGGACGCCGGGACACAACCTAAATAAAGAACGTTCCATTAGAATACGAACTCTTTTTCCTTTTTTTGAGAAACTCCTATACTATTAAAATACAAAGTCTGAACCTATCAAAGAAGCCGAATGTACGGTTCCATTCTTCAAATTGGAAGCAGTGGGAGATTAGAATTGGAAGAGTCTTTCATTCCCCACCCCCACCCCTGTTATTTCCTGTATTTCGACTTTATATATGCCTGTAAATAACATATGTACTTGGTGGGATTGGTTTATCCACCCGATAAAATTGTAGGACCTATTGCTAGGCAATGGATCTCAGCTTGACACTATCACTGGAATGTTGTAACAGCTGAGGGTTGCGGTAATGATGAAGTGGGTTTTCACACAAGAAAGATAAGATAGAAATCAAGTACAGATCTTTGACTTCTAGATAGAATAAAATAACAAATGACATTGACCCTTTTGACAGACACACACATCAGTTAAACAAGATTAAAAGAACTTCTAATAATGTGATAGTAAATAAAAGACAAGTTGAAATCATAACAAGCAGGAGAACAGGAATTTTAACTGCTTCTAAGAATAGGGAATACATATATTTATATAAGATTCAGAAGAGATTCTAAAAATAACTATTAAATGAAGATTCATGAGGTCCACGTAAATTACGTTGACTTCCATTGGTAAATTGAGGAAGTCAACAAATCTAAATCGGCAACAAACAGATACAGAAGTATACGTTACAAAGTTGTGCAGTACGATCTAATTAGTAGAAAATGACCAATTTTTTATACGAATTGGGCCTTCCGGGTTTCAATGGACGGCGTTTAAGTCATCCGCTCATTTCATTCAATGGTTTTCTAGATGGTGGTCTTCGTTTTTTAATGGTTCCATCTCTTTTTATTGCCGAGTTGAACAAATGAACCTCCTCCATTTGACGCTAGATTCGGTTCAATCGGAAACTGTTACTTTCTTATAGGGGATAGATCTAATTTAACCATCTCTGCTGTTCGACATCTAAAAATTGGAGTGTTTTATTTCTACCAAATACTGCTAGTAACGACATTTCGAAAGGCAATCTCTCACTGATAGCCTACATCAATTTTATTCGGCAAAATTATCATTTGTAATTTATAAAATATCAGGTATCGAAATTATGGAATAAAATTATTATTCTGTCTAATAATTCCGTAGAATTTATTAGTTATTAGCAATCGAATGATTTGAATTCATGATCTCTTTGTAGAGTTCATGATTAATTGAACGGAGAATTTTAGATTCCTAAACCTATTTGATTTGCCTGAAAAGTTTTTCGATCTCCCTAGCATGAATACTGAAAAAAAAAAAAAAGCGAATTCATTTGCGAAGTGACTTCATTTTTTCTACACATTTTTATTATGTGGGGGCAGCGATTATAAGAAAGTAAAAAAAAAAATACGCTATATTTTTTTTTTACCATGACGCATAGTCTTTTATATATAAAGTATGTGAGCAGAGATAGCTTTCTATAATACACATATACATAAAAAGAAATATGACTTATGCAAATGAGATGATTATTAACGTTTCTGACTTTACCTGTCAGATATACAAAAGGATTAAAAAAAAATCACCTTCGAAGGAAACTTGCTACAATTAAGAATTTGAAATTATAGAAAAATTGTTATTAAAAACATCCTTATACTGTATTACATTCCCAATATTTACCGTCGTAGTTCAACAAAACGATGTTTGGCCAAGTGGTGTTTACAATCTTCGCCCAGAAAACATTTGTTCAAACTGAAAAGGCAATTACGTTGGCAGATATCAATTGAGCAATTACGTTCCTTATCTAGATTCAATATCTTTCACCGATAACGAATCCAAAGCGAGGCACACTCATGAACAGATTCTTTACACTTGTTTTTCATTGGGTTTTGTATTTTTAAGTGACATTCAAACTGTAAAACTTCACAGATTAAGAGACCATAGGTAATAAAAGACCCTAGAAATGGAAGGAAATGGTCCGTCAGTCCACGATGAAAATAAAGAATACTTTTTCCAGTCCAATGGAGTTGACGCAAAGGCACTATGATCAAGGAATGTGTCTGTAAATCAATTGGTGGATGCTTTTTCTTATTGTCATTATTCAATACTGCTGCTATGAGAAATTGTAGTACTGATGAAACATACCTATTTGCTTTTACGGGTCTTTTTGAGATCTACAGAACACAGCTATTTCTTCTAATGATGCTGATGTTAACGACAAAATCTTATAGATTATCTTGTAGTTGCACTTTAATTTAAAAATTAAAAACATTATTGTTTGACCATGCAGTTATCGTAGTTAGTTAGTCAGTGTTATTTCAGTTTTAATGGTGAAAAACGGAAATGGTATTTAAGAGAAATTACTATGTAACATCGCAATTTCAATTCTGAACTTTACAAGCAATTTTCTAATATCAAAAAGGTTCTTACGAAAAAAATTACAATAAATAATTCTGTTCATAATCGTACGTCACAATAATAATAGAGGAGAAGGTCCAAATATAGGCTAGGGTCTAAATATGGAACAGTTTAAGTATTCTGGTATGGGAGGTACTGCTCCCGCAGTGGAAAGTGAAAAATATGTCTGAGTAACAAAGAGAAATGAATAGAACAGTTGGTCGCGTAAAGTCAAGTTATTCAGAGGTAGTGTGGTGATAAGTTTCTATCAACTTATTTCATGACACTGACACATTTCACGGGTAGGTTTTATTAATTTCTTTCATCAAATTCTATTGAATCAAAAGCTGATTTTAGCATGAGATTACTTACATTCTAAACTTGTTCTAGCATTGTTTATTTATTGCACAGAACCACGTGATAATGGCGGCAACCGATCTTAATATTTTTTACCAACTGGTCTAAATACAGGCTACATAAGAAGGTCTAAATATGAGCTAGCCCATATCTAGACCTTTTTATTTATTTGGAGCAAAAAAAAAAATTGATCTATGATTTCTTCTTTTCAGAGCTTTCTGAAAAGAAATACTCCAAAACATTATTCGAAAGGATAAAAGAAAGTTTAAAAACTCAATCTGCCTATAGATGATAGCGGCCTACAAATTCCAGAAGGGAAGGGAACTTTGGGTCAAATGTATTCAGTGTTTTATGTGGTCTACAGTGATTGTGCAAGTGCTGAAAGAACCTTTATGTTTGTGACTTTGGAAATTGACAATTAACATTTAATTTACTTGTTTCAGCATTTTTTCACATTTTTTTAAAGAGTTTTTTAGTATTACAGTAAATTTTTGTTGGTAACCCATATTTGGACCACAATTTCAAAAACCAGATTTCTATAACTTTAAAAATAAAATAAGCAATTTTCTTTGTTTGTTTGTTTCAACCTTTTATCATAAAGTACTCATTTTCGATATTAAGTAAACTGGTACAATTTAATTACCTTAATTTTTTCTTGGTGAAATTTATAAAATAAAATTAGTAGCCCATATTTGGACCTTCTCCTGTAATAATAATAATAATAATAATAATAATTATAATGGAACGATAACTTAAATAACAATGTACTTTAGTGTTTTTAAATTCGATATTTAAATCGATTACAATAATCAATTTTAAGGGCTATTTTCCACAAGATCCGACCATTTTGTTTTTAATGTAATGTATGTAATAAAAGACATGATATATTCTAAACTCCATAGAAATGAAGTGTTTACTATCTACACGTTATTCCGCTTTCTTTCTGCAGACTTAATGACGTCACATATTTTTCCGAACTTTTTCACTGTTCCGATTGTGTGATTGGCGATAAATAAAATTCCATTATGAAATTTACAATAAAGAAAAATGAGATTCCCATTCACCGTCTGATGAAAATGCAAATAAAACATTAACGACGCTGTAAATCACAGCTCTATTAACAGCTTTCAATTGAACTATTTTGTTTGTAGCGTTACCACAAAGTAGAAAACTCCTAGAAGTCTTTCGTGAACTCAAGTAGATAATTCCACTATATTTATACGTGAATCAATTTTGAAGCCTATTAGTCGAAATTTTAGAGCAAAAAGCAATTACGTTTATGTTCTCAATTAATCGATAAAATAGGATTTAATATCTGTTTACCTCAAAGTGTAATTCCAATCAACAGTCGATGAAAATCAGGACCAAAAAAACAAACAAACAAACAACAACAACAAAAAAGACCCTTCTCATTTGGCGATTCTACGATCAGGATTTGTCAGCGAGTTATTCATGAGACGATTTTCTTCGAATATATTTAACTGTTTGTATTTTCTTCGAATACAAGTTCATGCGAATGTATGTTTTCCGTATTTCCAAAAATCTGTTTTGTTTTTGTTTTGTTTTCTCATTCAATTTTCATCTTAATAGTTAAAATTCATCACCTTTACCATTTTGGGCTTTTATGTTGCATTTTGTTTATTTATTTATTTATTTATTGTGAGACTGTAAGAAACATCAATCTCATTTAGTAATACTATAGATTAAACCATCAATGAGACATCTAGTGGCCTTTTCTTTAACTATTTGTACTGGGATTTCCGCATTAGTCACGACATGGATTAGTACAGTTGACTCGCGATAATCCGACATTTGACAGTCCGACACGCTCGGTGGTCCGACGCAGGTTGGTTCGAAAACCGACCCGATTGAGGCGTTCACGGAGGTGAAATGCACAATCACTTGCGATGAAGTTATGTCGGCTGCAAACACTTTGATACGTTGGTGTGAGGAGAGGGAACTCGACTACGAGAACATTTTAATGTTAAAAGATATTCAAGAAAAAGCTATGATAGACTCTTTACGTAAGAAGAAACAAAAAATGATTACAGATTTTTTTTAAGACATAAATACAGAAATAAATTAGTATTATATACATACTGTTTGTCTAGCACAACTTGAGCCTTAGCCACGCCTATGTCACGTGGTAGGCGAAGAGTTCAAGAAGTGATTTGAGGGGTCAGTGTGATAGTTTTCCATTTTCAGGGGAAATGCACAGATTTTGTTTCTTGGTTATAACAGAGGAATTGATGATATAAAATACGATTTTATATATCTATTTTTCTTACATATAATAATAACTAGGGTATATTTTAACTGTAACGATGTATAAAACTGATTTGCTGTTTAAGAACTGTTATATTTATACTGTTTCTTATTCATTTAAATTATGAAAAATCGTAATTATATATAAATTATATTAATTAATGTAAGTAATAAATATATACACTTCATGGTAATAATGTTTTATTTAACAATTAACTGCTGACAGTTAAAAAAAAAAAGCAAAACTTGTTTAAAAACAATTCCGTAAAGTTCCACAGAACATTTACAAATATCCAAATTAAGAACATTGGCACTTGTACTAAAAGATTCAAAATAGAATTAGATTGACAATAATAATAATAACTGCATGAATTACAATGCAAGTTTTGATATAATGGAAATGAAAACAAAACTAAAATAATATAATATTGTTTGTAATAATAATAGTCAATCAAAACACCAAAATAAAATTGTTAGAATAAACAACAATATTGCAGGTGATGATTTAAATTTTTAATAATGAAAGATCGTAACTGTTTTGAACGAAATTACAAACACTAATTCTTGACTTTTTGCCAGAAATAAGTGTACCGGTAATCATCAATAAAAAAAAAAAAAAAAGCTTGTTTAAAAACAATCCCGTAAAGATCCTCAGAACATTTACAAATATACAAATTAAGACCATTGGCAATATAGTTAAATATACTCAGTATTCTCAAATTATAAATGTTATTCATAATTATTTTACAAATAATTTTTTTTTAATAGTAAATATTTTTTTTAAAAATTTCCTAATCTTGTTTTTTTTTTTCCCAAATTTTTCTTTTACAACCCTCACCCCTATTGTGAAATGTCTTTTCCGTTTGAAGAGGCGTGGCCAAGGCTCAAGTTGTGCTGGACAAACAGTACGTATTCATTTGTGTAAAACTATGCCTAGTGAGTTTTTTTTTAATATCCTCAATGGTCGTAAAATATGTACTCAATATGTATTGTAACAATATATGCACTGTAGTACCAGTACTTTATATACATAACTTAAATTTTCTTGCCTTAGAAGTCAAAATTCAGTTTTAAAAAATCAACCTATGGTAATCCGACATTTTTGATAATCCGACACCCACTCGGTCCCGTAACTGTCGGATTATCGCGAGTCAACTGTATTGCTCTGTCTGCTGTTGCACCTAAAAATATTATCATAAATGCGTTAACGAAAATGATCTTACAACATTAAGATTCTTGTTGTTGTTGTTCATTCGTGTTGGTCCAGTGATATCTCATTCCAATTTCTTCTTTTTATCTCCATACAGATCTCTTCCCTTCCATCTGTCTACAAATCTTATCCTTTTTCAATCTTACAACAGGTACTTTCCAATTGCAACGATAACTGTAGTAAGTTCAGTAATCATTAACTTTCCTATAATTTAAATGTTTCTTTAGCACATGAATCGTATTTCGGAAGCTGTATTTTTTTTTGTTCTTGTTGGGTTTATTTTTTCTCAGTCCATTCTTCACATCGACAAACATTTAACAATTTGAATCTGTCAATAAGGAGGCTTTTGAATACAAGAGATAAAATGATTCTCAGTATTTCGAGAAAACCTTTTAGAATATTCATATCAATTTTTTTTAAGCGTTAACTTTAAAAGTTATAATTAATAATAGTAATATTGAAATTCAAAATAATTATCTACAAATATTAAAAATAAATTTATTTTCTCCTGAAGATTAAAAAAAAAATACTAAAAAGATTGCTATTTTTTTTTTAAATGTATAAATGCATTAACAAAACCACTATATATTAAACAAACAATAAGAACATTAGGCTTCATTTGCTTTTTTTCTTATAAATCTTTTGTAATGGGAAATATACTTCCATATCGGCGCTAATAAGAAATCGCTATTTCAGTAGCCATTTTGAAAAGACTGCAGCGAAGTAAGTGATAATTGAGTCAATAAATATGTACTATTATCAGTACATCAACAAATTACGATTAGTATCAATGGAATTTAGGATTAATTGTCATAACTGTGAAGATATCAAAAACTTTTCGAAGCTTCCCAATACTTTCTACAACTCTCGATAACCTTCACAACAAATTTGCAGATTTATAATGGCTTCACTTTTGACCTCTGTCAGTTTCCGTCCTAATGTTGAAATCTTTCTTGAACCTCACGAGCACAGGGGATGAGCAAACGAGAGAATTGGAGAAGTATTAGGAATAAAAGGGAAAGAAACTGGCAGTCATGATAATCTGGAAATTAAGTCAATTATGTAATGTAGGATAATAATTAGAAGTTCGGCAATTTTTTATAGAGATGGGGGAAGGGGAGGCATTGTTACAGTGTCCATCCTTTGCATCAAAGACAGATACAAATCATTTAATTACATCACTGAAATGCCACTTATTGATACCTTAATTTAATTGATACCTTATTTAGATTTCATTGTCGTAAAATATTTTAATAAATTTTGGCCCACTAGGAAACTAATTGGCAATCAGGACCGCGAACGGTCTTCGAGTAGATGCTGGTGAATGATAATGCTACTATAAATACTGCAATAAATGAGCTTTGGTCAAAATAGCTGTTTTCTTCAAGAAATATACATATACACTAATTAAAATCATGTATTTTTCTTGTTTTTTATCATTTGATTTTTCAGACAGAAAAAAAAATCCACCAAAGCTTCTTCATCCACTTCCAGATTTGAAATGGTTTCTTATTCAAAACAATTTTAGTAAGAGACTTTATAAAAGTGTATATGAGTAACCAACTTTTATGAGTTATCATTAGCTTTTTCGCCTCTCAAGTGGTTCTACCTCCACAGGTAGAAATCAAACTATTGATAGGAGTGCGTTTTTTCCTCAAAGTATTATACAAATTACTTAACATATCATAAAAATGGTTTTAAAATACTTACACTTCTTTCCACGATGTCACCGAAGGCGATTGTGCGAGTTGTCCATTGGATCTGATTAAAACGTTCTTTATGTAATAGAGTCAGACGCCGATCTGAATAAATACAACAGAACAAAAATGAAAAGGTGAGGTGGAATAATGATGATGAATAATATCCTGAGAGAAAAAAAGCAAACACGGCTTCATTACGTACATTGAATTCACTGTCGTGTTCAGATGGAACGCCAGGGAAATTTCAGTGACGGATGCCTCAAATTTCCGGGTTCTGTCCATTCATTACATGTAAATATCTAGATGTAAATCCTCCACTGTCACAATAATTACATAAAAAAAAAGGTGGTTTTGTAAATTAATACGTAGTACAATCCACTACTGGCTGAAATTGCTTCAAAAATTTCCTTCGAATAATAATAGAAGCCAACAAAATGAAATTCGAATACAAATACTATAGATACTATTTGTATTCGATTTTTTTTAAAACACAAATATAATAAACTTTCGATTTAACGGACTCTTTGGGGGGAGGGGGGGTATCAGTTATTGTCGAAAGCCCGTTAAATCAACACCACCTAAAAGACAGGTGATAAATCGAATGTGTTTTAAAAAAGTATGTATATTAAAATGAATTACAATATATGTTACAATATATCAAATTTGGAAAAAAAAAACATACAAAATAATTAAATAAAGAAAATGTAAAAGGATACATAATACAAATTCCATTATATAGATAATGTTAATGAATTATAACTTTAAGAGTCAGAAATAGGAAACTCAAAGAGTCATATGTAAGGAGAGCTGCCAATACTTGCTGGTAGAAGGTTGTGGTGAAATAGGTGTATTGTAAACTTTCCCCTTATTGTAAATTTTTCTTTTTTTTTTTTTCGATTTTAGTTGTTATTAATAGGATTTAGGGGTTTCCCCCATACTCAATAATTCGACCAAAATTTTTTTGTCCGTTAATCCGAAATCCGTTAAATCGAGTCTGTCATATTTAAATTTCTGAAAAAAAAACTGATTATTGTATTAGCAATTATAACAGGATAATAATATAAGTCTAAAAATATAAGTCGAACTTTAAAAAATTTGCTTCTGAAAAGAAAAGCGATCAAAACATTTTTTTTTTTTTTAATTTATTAGCTTTCAGCCCTTTCATTTGTGCACCAAGAAACTGAGTCTTAGAAAATAACTCCTTTCTAGATATCTTAATCCCTTAATTTTAAAGAATTTTATCTAAAGTTTCAAATGCATATAGGACAGCAGGTGACGTTATGTGAATTTTTACTGCAACACTGCTTTGCGATTTTGTTCAGTGCAATGTACAGGAGAGTGCTGAGTTCCCCCCCCCCCCCCCCTCGAAACGTTTAAAATAGGTCCTTTTTCTTTGCTTGGAGGGCCAATTGAGAGGAACTTGTCCTCACCCTGAAGTATAATCCAATAAAAGGTCCCTGGCTATAAGTTTCTGATTAATTCGCAGATGTAACAACTATCGGGTAATTCTTTTTTATCCTTTCTTTCCTTAAGATTAAAGATAATCTCTTCCAAATGTAATCTCTACTTTCTCTCTGACTTCAAGTATTTAAAGGACAATGATTCAGCTTTCTCAGGGGTCGTATAATTGGCGTCAGAGAGATTTAGGACTTATAAAAACTTTCCCACTTCTACAACACAAAGTTCAAACGAAAGATTAAAGTATTTCTGTAAATACTTCTTTTTAAGCTTCTACTTTAAAATTTAATTAGGAATTGTTTTTACTTTCATAGTCAATTGTCTGTGAGAAGATACAACTGTTCTCCTTGCAGGCAAATATATAAAGCTAAAAAATGTAATCACATCTAGGAAAATACTGTTAAACTTCTAAAACTATTTGATGAATGTCACTGCACTATTATTTGAGCAATGTATGATATCAATGTTGATCCTTATTTTAAATCAGCCGTTGAAATTAAATTATAAAAAAACAAAGCAAATCAGATACAATGCAATTAAACTCTCAGTTTGAAATATTTTAGTGCAATAGTAAGTGAGTTATCACAAGGTTTTATGCTCTTAGTAATTGCCGTAATAAAAGATCTACAAAAAAATAAATTTACACGTAATAAAAATATAAAATATAAACTACAGTGTAATTTAATGTTGAATTTAGCATTTTAAACATTTACATAGAAATAACACTATACTAGCCTAAATCAATTGTATTATTTATTATTATTATTATTATTAATTACTACCTTTCTCATGTTGTTTTTTTTTTGTTTTTTTTTTAATTACGTACAATGCGGGAAAATTTTAAACATTATACTTTCACTATTGCGACCTGGAGTTGTTGAACCAGTGTTTTAGGCAGAACTCCTGTAGCTGCTATGACGTTGGGCTTTATTGGGATTTTTGATAAACCCCACATAATTTTTAATTTCGTGTACTAAAGCTACGTATTTATTAATTTTATCAGCTTAGGCCATATGAAGATTATTATTAAGAGGTACAGTAAAATTGATGAATTCGGCAGTTTTCTGTGTGTTGTCTAACAACACAATGTCTGGCCATAACTGTCTGATCGGTTTATTATTATTATTTGCGACATTTTTTTAGGAAGTCTCTAAGTTGTTTTTTTTTTTAAGTTCATTTTGGATGCTGTATGGTGTTCGACAGCTACAACAACAAAATCAAGTAATTTAACCTGTAGCTTTCCTTTTGTAATCTTTAGTTGTTCTTAATAAACGTCTTTGCTAGATCTTGATAGCAGAGATTAAAAAAAAAAAGAGTAAAAAGCTTATTATTATTACTATTAACACTAGTTTCTTGTTGGAGAGCATCGCAGACTCTCGCTATATCCTGACAGAACACAAGACCATGGGCCGATTTTATTTCGAGGATGAGGGGTGATGTCCAGTTTGGTTATTGAGCAGTGGTTTAGCAACGCCTTTGGAGGCCCGGGGCGGGAGTTCCATTATTCCACAACCAAAAAAAAAAAAAAACGGAATCTCCAATTCAACAACCAAAAAAAAAAAAAAACGTTGTAAAGACTGACTGGTGGGGCCCCTCTCAGGCGGGGGCCCGGGGCGGACCCCCCCCCTTGCTACGCCACTGGTTATGAGGCCTTTCTATCCAACCAAAAAAAATGTGTCTAGAAAACTACGACAACCAAATACCTCTCAATTTATTAACATCCAAAAGAAAAAGAAAATTTAATTACCAGTATGTCTAAATTTCGAGGGGAGCGATATTGGAACCGAAGGTTTAAAAAAAAACTTTTACATAGACAATATACATATTTAATTTAAAAAGAGAATACAATAATAATGTTATCTTTATAAATTAAAATCAAAGGAATTACGGCACGTTTATTATGATTTATTCTTGGAAAGTTGGCGCCCGTGTGCGGTGCACATATCGCACCGTGTATCGCGACGCCTCTGCTGCTGAATACAAAACAGAACAAATTTTTCATTCTCTGAAAGAAGTATTTAAATCCGCATTACTTACTTAAGTTGACAATATCGGATGAATTCCCGTTGTTTAAGACAAAGTAGGTATTATTACAACAGAAATAACACAGAAATCCATATTAAGATTCCAATGCTTTTCTAAAGGAATTTTTGTCGCCTTCTCCCGATAATTTCTCATCAAGGACCCATTGGAGATTTGAAATTTAAAAATTACTTCATTCCTAGTCTTCGAATATGCATATCAAGATTCAAGAAGATCATCCAGTGATTCCAAAATTATTGAGAAACATACATCCACACACACACACAGACTGTGATCCGATCAGCCTCACTTTCCTAGGAAAATTAAGCTAAAAAGACTAACATATTGAGAAAAAAACAACCCAATGAAATTTAAATCAAATATTTCTGAATTTTTGATGTATACTGTATTATCTTTTTGTTATATAATAGAAATAAAAAAAGAATTTTTTCGAAAATTCTATGTTGTTTGTTTCTACTTTACCTTTACGAAGGAACTTATTAATTATAATTCTGTACTGAAATAAAAGACATTATTTTATCTGTGATGTCCTGAGATGACGTACAAATATGTTGTAGCTTTCATTTCGTATAAATAAGTTTCCTCACTTCAGAAATCATTAATCATATCTGAGTTACTCATTTGATAGGTATACTGCGATGGTTGAATTGTATGGAAGAAAGTATGAATTGAAAATCTTCATAAGGAAGTCATTCATTCCAATGTAATTTTGTCAGCGATTAAATAACGTCCGACAACAGTAAACTTAAACTTCGTTACCATCCAATGACAATGACCTATTTTTCAGTTTCCGCTGTCTGAAAAACTGTTTCCTTTCATCGGAATTTGGTAAGTTTATTCAGTTTTTCTAAATATTAATTGTTATTTATCGAATAATTCTCACTTTGGCTGTACAGTTTCCAAAATGCTGTTCAGTTAGGCACCGCGTAAGACACGGAAAACTTCAAATAACTTTTTTCGTTCACAGCTAAAAATAAAGCAAGGGGATTGGTTGGCTTCAATTGCGTCACTTAGAAAAGAGATTGATTACATAACTGCAACGGAGTAGCAACAATTCGTTCTGTTCGGTTTCCTATAATGACAAAATTCTTCTGGAACGAAGAATTAAAGGTGAAATATTAAAAATGGATCTACAAAATCTTCATTTCTGCTGTTAGTATTTTGAGATTTTGTTATATAAATTATTAAATAAAGCCGATTGTAAATTTTACGCTCACTTAGATGATATGTATATATTTTTTTAAAGGTCCTAATAGATGTAATTACTTAATTACTTCTGTATTATAGGTGCTAGAAATTTTATGTATTTCATTAAGATTACTACAAAGAAAATTATTAATAAAAAAAAGGTAATTTACAAAGTTTTAAATCTCTTATCTAACATAGAATTCGTCTATATATTCAATCTATTAATATTATATTAAAATATTAGAAATTCTTTTTAATTTTATTATTTATTAAATCATAAACCAGTTAATTTTGCTTTTATGCTACCACTATCATAATTATCCCAATTTAGTTGACCAAAAAGCTCAGAATAAATATATTTATTTATACTAGACCATCTCCCGTGTACAGATTGTTCGCTATAGATATTTGAAGAAGAGATTTATTTAAATGGACAATTGGTTGATATAGATGTTAAATGAAGATCATAGCTTATATACGATACTCCTGGCGACGAATTGATTGTGACTATTCTTTCGAGTGAAGATAACCAAATTCTGATGACTTGTGAATCTAGACAAATTTTCCTCTTTGGCGGAGACTTCAGACAAATTTTACCTGTAGTCAAGAATGGCCGAGATTACGACATTATTAACAGTTCTTTGAAAAGATCTCATCCTTTCTCTCGTTGAAAATTTCGATACTAATTGATTATCGATGATAAAACGATGATTTATATGAGATAATCCAAGAATAATCGATTCCAATGAAAGGGGTTAAAGCAAGATTTTTAAGTTTTGAAGATTCTTTTCAAGCCATCTCTTTTTCAAGCATAATAAAATTGGAATAAGTACAACAAAACAAAATAGTTGGAAGCTTGAACAAATTTCAAAAACACGTGAATCAATAAGTTTAGTTGTTTTTACAAAAATATATTAATAAGGTACAATTCAATTATTAAAAGTAATAATAATAAGAAAATAAAATTTAAGATAATCTAACAAAACGCGATTCCAAAGAAAGCAGTTAACGCAACATTTTGAAGTTCAATAATGCTCATTTTGAATTTGTCGACTTCTTCGTGACAATAAAAAATGAAAAACCGTTTTCCATTGTTGCACTAACATTGGGGCACAACAACAACACAACAATTGCGGAGATATAAGTCAAAAAACAATATGAAAAGAGTTGTAGTCCCTATGGCCTAATTGATAACACATCCGACTTCGGATCAGAAGGTTGCAGGTTCAATTCCCGTCGCGGAAATTTCATAGTAAAAATTATTTCTATTTTCCATTCGCACAGAAAATTGCGCCGGACAGACAAAGAAATAAAAGATTTTAGTAATATAGATTCATTTATTCTAAAACCAATTTTAATTTTTAACTTTTAACCAATTTGATCTATTTGAGATATAATTTTCTTTTATATTTATAAATATTTTTCAGAATAATTTTATAAATACATTTTTCTTCAATAATTAAAATTTTATTTTTGGTTTTTATTTTCAATTTATTTTCCATAATTTGGTATTTATAATTAAGAAAAATATTGTTAATAATTTTGTTTATCAATCTATTAATATTATTAACTGATGTTTAGTTAAGAAATACCAACATTCCAAACCATAATTTAAGACAGTATTATTACTATCTTAATTGTTATCATTATTACTAACACTGATGTGGAAAACGTTAATTTTGGGGGTCAGGGAGGGGTCCTACAGGTCTGATTTCTTTTACGTTGTCACCTACTTTTGATGCTGAACACAATGGTGAAGGTTTCATTCTACTATCTCTAACCGTTTGGCCACTACAGAGTGTGACAGACAGACAACACAAAAGCAATAGCGGTTCCCTATGTTAACTGTAACATGGGACCGCTAAAAACATATACAGTATATAAATATGTAATCTATTGATATTGTATAATTGTATTGTTTACATCAACTATAATTATCATCAAAATAAATCTTTAAATATTTATAATTTTTTATACACTCAATAACATTAGAATCGCAATTATTTGATATATTATTATTACTATTAGTTAAATTATTACAAAAATTATTATGCAATGGTAAAAGATAAGGTTAAATCTAGCTTCTTGTTTTAAGTTTTCATTCTCACAATTTTTGATATAGAGAATTACATTGTCAGCAAATTATTCAAAGAATCGATTAATGACTAAAATATCTTGTGTATTTAATTAGGAAGATCGTTTTACAAAAAAATAAATAAATAAATAAAACGCTCTTAAGGGAAACATATATATATAAAAGGAAACATGGATTTAAGAAATAAACGGTTAAATAGGTTGTTTTTTTTTTTTAATATTTATTTTAAAATTCTCGAAAACACTAAACTCTCTCCCGCCTTAATTTTTTTTTTACTAATTTTCTTTTGAAATAAAATAAACCAAAAAAGAAAAAAAAAATGAAATTAACTGGTTGAATATCCGAATAGAAAAAGTTTGTATAAATAATTATCTTTATCGTAGATCAATCTATACTGAAACTAATGTGGGATCAAGTAGTTTATAATTTCCATAAACATTCGGAATATTTGCGTATTATTTGCTATTTTTTTTAAAGCATAAAAACAAAACATGTATTAGAATCGAATCTTGGGTGCATATAGGATTTTATTTCGGGATGATTTAAATAAATAAATAAATAAATAAATAAATAAATAAATAAATAAATAAATTTCATTTTAAAATTTGGAGTGAAGAGAAGAAACCTCAAAGGCTATCCGATCAAAAATCACCACAAAATACGATTCATTCTGTACAGGGTATTCCGTTACGAAACCGACAAATCTCGCCAGCGTGTTTGGTTGTTTATTCTAAGCAAAATCTAATGTATATCTTGGCCCGATTCGGCTTCGTTCCCGAGATATGGACTGAAAAGCTGCTTTGCAGTAGTTATCTTGGGAACACATGAAATACACAAGTTCTCTGTCAATGTGTGGTGTATATTAGTAGATAATTATCTGATTACCTACTAATCAGATTGTTCGGGGGACATCTTACAGGAGACTGCGATTTTATGCATTATCAACTACCCCTGTATTTATAAGATGTGCCGTTAGCAATACGACAACGCATGTGGATGCCCACCACATGTAGCCAGACAAGCAATTGCCATTCTGAATGATACATTTCCCAGTCGATGAAATAGGAGTGGACGGGGTGGATCAGTATCATGGCCTCCTCAGTCACCCAACCTATCACCATTCGATTTCTATCTATGACGTTGTACGAAACCAAAAGTAAACACTAATGGTAAGTCAGAAACATGGGAACAGTTACAACAGGCAATAACTGACGCTGTTCTTAACATCCGCCATGACATTGCTGATGTTCTGTGGTTGCAATCACTGGAAGCACGCGTCGCAGCATATTTATAGCACCAGGTAGACAGTTTGAACAATACTTGTGAAAGATGTAATGATTTCAATGTACACTAATGTTTGTGAAAATTGCAACACCATGAAGGAATCATCAGCATATAAGGAAATTAAATTACACACATTACTAATAGTGATACAAACAAACGATTAAAGTTTCAGAGCAATGCAACAATAGTGCTTACAAAAAAATAGTATGGTGTAAAGCCTCCACGAGCTGCAATAAGAGCTGCTATACGCCGTGGCATTGAATCAAACAGGCCTTGGATGTGTTCCTGCTAGGCTGCTTCTATCCGAGTTCACAGTTAATCCGTATTGTTTGCTGGATGACAATGACGGGGTAGTTGCCGAGTGACCATATCCCAGACATTTTCAATAGGTGATATATCGGGCGAACATCTGGAAGAAGGGGTGAACATCTGACTTGCTTCGAAGATAGCCTGGACATTTCTGGCAACATGTGGTCGGGCGTTGTCTTGTTGGAATATGGCTCCAGGAGTGGGCTGAAGGAAGGGTACGACTTCAGGCTCCACAACTTCCCTGATGTAGCGGTTGCTGTTAAAGTGTCCACAATTCGTAGCAGCTGAGATCGCCTACGATAACCAATTGCTCCCCAAACCATCGCGCCTATCGTTCGTGCAATATGCCACTGGACAATGCAGTCTGGAAGATGGTGCTCACCTTGATATCGTCTAATGCGTAAGCGGCCATCATCGTAATCCAAGTTGAAGCAAGTCTCTTCCGAAAACAAGACATGGTACCAACCTGCACGCCAATGGGTGTGTTCGTGAGCCCATTGTAGACTGAGGCGTCTACGGTTGAGGCCCAAGGGAATCCTCCGCAAAGGAATGCATGCACGCAGTCCTCTGCGCAGCAAACGCCGTCGAACTGTGGAACCAGACAATGTCAGACCAGTTGCAGTGTTCCAACGTTATACTAACACTCGAGAAGATGCTGAACGGTCCGTCACTGCCATGCTGATGAGGTGTCTATCATCCCGTGGTGTCGTCGCGTTTTGCGGTCCACTTCCGGTTTTCGACTTGCCCTGTTCCCTGCTTCCACACTCGCATCGCTGTCGTGGCATGAAGTCCCGTTCGAGCAGCAATTTCGGGGTATGAAAATCCTCCTTCAAGTAAGCCGATCATTCGGCCCCGTCCATAGCTCGCTTATAAGGCGCCCCTTGACGTCGACGAGGCATACTGGCTCCAGTAGGAACATATACGGCTCACTGATGATTAAAAATTACTTGTCTAGAGCCACAACAGTCCTCTATTTATACGCTCTTGCACGACAATTCAGGGGCCGCTGCTGAGTCTAGGCATGCGCAATCATTCCCAAATTTTAATCATTTGCATATCATACCCTGCTTTACATGCATCGCCTGTAAGTTTCACTTCATTTGCATGTTTCCTTCATGGTGTTGCATTTTTCACAAACATGAGTGTAATTGCATTTCAGATCAATAAATCATCACAGTATTAAATGACAATCAGATAACTTTCATTCTGCGGTTTCGAAAACGAAGTCTCTACATCTCGGGACGAAGCCGAATTGACCCATGGTATATATTATATTTTTTGCTTGGAATAATCATTCGAACACGTTGGCGAATATACAGGAAAACCTTGTATATTTAAAGATTTCAGAGAAGGCTAGAATCCCGTAGGCTCCTCCTTACGATATATGCCCCTTAGGTCGAACTTACTTATAACGAGCTAAACCGAGATTATATCGAATCTCGGTTGTTACGAGATAAGAACTGATAGGAAATAATGAGCCACAATTCGTGATTAAAATGTTGATGATACTTGTGAGCTCATAGATACGTATACGAGAATTCTCGAAGCTCTTATTAAAAAAAATCGCTTATAGGCGACAGGGCCGCCCAGAGACCTTTGGTCTCTGCAATGGGTCCCTTCCAAAAAAAAAGAAACGACAATCCTATTTTAACAACCAAAAAAAAAATAAAACTCGGGCTTGATGTAGCCCCTCTTTTTGTGGGGCCCCGGGGCAATCTGCCCCTTTTGCCCCCGTCCCCCCTCTGGGCGGCCCTGATAGGCGACAGAGAGAAAGACGAGTGAAAAATATCTTATTACTGAAGTAATGTCGAGCGCAGAGGCACAAACTACTTAAAAAATTCTTTCCTTATTTTATGAAACTAATAATCCCAAACTATCTAGTTATTATCATATAAATGAACATAAAATAACAATTGGAAGTCGTCTTTGAAACATAAAAATAATATAGGCTTATTCCATTATTTTGTTGAAAATGATGAAATTAGATATAAGAAGAATCGTGAAAATTATGCAGCACATGATATATCGAATAAAGTTTTGTAATCGTAATTCTTATTTATTATACTTTTTAAATATCTTTTTCGTAAATGAATACCATATACACAACAAATAGTAAATGAAAAGTATCATAAAAGTACAGGAACGAATATAGACAGTAGCGATTCTTAAAACAAACATTTCTCTTGGACCGCGTTTTTACCAAGTAACTGTAGTTTAAAATATGTCCCTTATGTCTGTTGCCCAAGCTTCACTTAAACCAGCGATTCTCAACTTGTGGCGCTTAATTTTTCAAACTTTGGCACTTTTTTTTAATTGTAATATTAATGTAAAATTAATTGTTGCTAAAAGAAAAAAAAAAAAAAAAAAGATTCAAAATGCGAAGAACCTGCAATTATTTCAATGCTGTAATGTTAATTTGGAATTTACATTTTTTCTATTTTATAGTGATAGTTTTTAGTTGAGTTACCAGTTATCGTGAGTAATCATAAATACCCAATATTTTTATGTTTGTTTATTAAGTTCGAATGGCTTAATTTTGTTGTTAAGGACAATCGCTTGTGTCATATATGTTTATATATTTCGCTATATGTGACTTTTGGTTATATATTTATCGAGGAAATATTGGAGTATACTAATACCTTATTTCTGTTTAAAAGATTATCTCTTCGATTTTCTACTGTAAGTTATGCAAATCATATTTTCTGTATATACGAGTATTCACCAGCTGTTGATGGGAAGTGATGCACTCTCTAACGAGACTTTGTCATCTGTCTGTACATCTACTATATATAAAGGAAAAGTATGTATGCTCTTTTTTTTCAGGGGCAAATGTGGTATCAAATTAAATAGATGCGGAGACATACATGAGCTTGTTGATTTTTGTCAAAAGTCATTTTAATAAAAAAAAGATCATAAAAATTCGCCTCCTGTATCCCCGTTATTGCGTCCTCCTACAACTAGAAAATGGTTGAATCCGTTTGCATCGAAGCAGTCGCTGTAATTAAGGAATTTTTTCTTAAATATGATTAAAAAGATCTCATTTAATCTGAATTGTCACTGATTGGGAGAACTATATTTCCAACAGTAGAAATTACAGTGGGTTCTAATTGTAAAGTTTAAGTCACACTAACCTTATAATAAAACACAACATTTCGGCAATTGTGTTATATTAAAACGTTGTGTTTAATTCTACTGTAAGTAGTGTATATTGTTTTCTTAGTCAGTGTGACGTACAATTTTTTTTAGAGATTATCACATATTATTATTATTTTATTATTATTATTATTTTACATTCCTTTAAATTTATTTCAAATTCTATCTGTATTGTTTTCTTTGGTGGTGTGGAATGACATGTGTATTACCTTCAAAAACAAATCAACTCTATTAGATATCTATCTGAAATTCAACGAGTCTTTGCATGAGCTATTTTCATCGTACATAACTCACCTTTCCATTATAAGAAGTAATGAATTACAGAAATGTACACAGAAACAAGTTCTGTAACCTACTAAAAATGAACGCCCTGTATTTGAGAAAATGGTTTCATGTCTTTTTTTTTTCTTATTTCGTATTATCGATTTCTTTCTAGAAATGTAGGTCTTTTATTTTCGTCTGTATCACTACCAAAACTTATTTTCCATATCAAATATTCAGTTCTGTCTAGAGGGAAAAGGTCTACAATATGCTATTTAAACTCTTTATTTGCATCAGATATATATAAATATTCGAACTATGAATTAGCATTATTTTGACCTTTTGATATTTTTTTTTTAAATGAATAACCTATTTGGTCATATTCTTAATTAAAATATGCTTCCTTCAACGCCCTCGGCTCTTAGATTTGGGATTCGTTCCAAATTGAACCACTGCCAGCAAAGCGTGGTCCCAAGTACTTGTCATACTTGGCTTTAATATCTCACTGAGTTTACCTGAGCTATCAAGAGCTTTGATTGCTAAGATATGAACCACGTCTCCTCGAACTTACACCCACTAAACTTTTCTACAAACTTCTATCAGAACCTCGGGTTTATTTTTTTTTTCCTCAGAAAATGGACATTCAGTTATGGTTTTTATTGTTAATTTATATTTATAATTAAGCTCAGGCGTTTATTTGGTTATTATACGATCATTTCATTAAATAAAAACAACAACAACAACAAAAAAACATGAACTATTTAAAAAAAGTTTGAATTTGAAAGAACATCAAGGAATGAAGTAATTTAAAAAAAATAAAGTAAATAAATAAGAAAATCTAAGAAACATAATTATATACTCACCAAAAATATGAACATTTTATAAATTTTATTTTTAATTGAATTATTATTTTAATCACTCAACTTATGTTTTAAAATTGTGCCTAACTTAACAGCATAAAAAAAGGGAAAAAATGCGTATTTTTTTTAGTAATATTAATAAAGTTACTACTATTTAAAGATAAAGCTCTTTAAAGAACTATTTTCATAATAAATAACAATTCATTAATTAAATAGAAAAGCTGAAATATATTGCTAGATGTAGATTATAGGTTATGATTTCATATGCGTCGACGGTGGCGCCACAACTGGAATGAAAGAAAAACACTCATAATGATTTTGATGATCGACGAATGAAACTTTACCTTAATAATATTTTACCTTAGCTAATACTAATCTATTGTTGATTATAACAATGAGAATATATGTTTGAACTGCAATTAAAGAGCCAATCAAACGCACATTAATTAAATAACTTCGCTTCCCAACACTTGTAACAATTGTATTAGGTGCAACTTTTTTTTTTTTTTTTAGTTGCATTGGGTCTACGAAAGCTATATTATACACTATACACTACTTGGATCTTGTTATATGGATATTGGCAAGTTAATATGGCAGCTATAATATAATATAATAATATTTTATATATTAAAAAACTGGATTTCACTGAATATTATAATAATTCGTACAGGCCTTTACTAACAAGAACGAAGGAATATCAGACTGGGGAGACCACTGCCTGCAAACAAAACACAACCCCGATTCCATAGTCAACATTTTATTCAAAATTGATGAAGAAAAAGATAGATTTAGGATTGAATCCTGTATTATCAACACTTTCCCATGTATTAATAAAGATAAATTTCTCAAAGTTAACATTTGCACCTTGCACAAATTCAAAAAAAGTATTAAAAATATTGACAAATTCCTGTAAAATATTATCGGTTTTAAAATTGTATCGAAGTAATAATGTTTTTACCTCCCTTTGTTTTTATCAAAATTATTCTTGAAGTCATAATAATGATATACTACCTTTCCCTTGTTCTTTAAGCAAGAATGTTATGTTCCCATTATATTATATTTTGAATATAATGTAGCATTATTGATGTATTACCCGTGTTTTTTACAAATACTATACCATTGTAAATTCTATCATTGTTATGAATTCTGTATCTTAGGAAATGAGTTTTTGAAACTTATACCTAACGTCCGACGAAGCAATCTTGATAAAAGATTGCGAAATATCACGATTAAAAAGAGTTTTAAAGGATAACATGTGGTTATGAAGAATTATTATAATATTTTATATAATTTTTTTTTTTCAATAAATATTATGTTTATTCTTCGACGAAAGGGAATTAAGTAAAATATATTCTTTTAAACTTAGAAATCTTAAACTGCATTAACCAATTTTAATGTAATTGGTTAAAAATAAGCATCGATATAACTTTTAGCATTTAGCAGTTCTAAAGGAAATGAAATGACAAAAACATGAAACATTACTTAGGCCTAATGTCCTGTGAGATCTTGTTTATCTAATTAATTAAGAAGCACAATGAAATCGTCTATCTTTTTTTGTTAGTAGCTTAAGCATATATCTTCTGCCCCTTGACAATAACTGTAATTTCCTGAAAATCGTCACTGTGACATCGAATGAGCTGTTTCCAGGCAGCTGATAAATTCCTAATTGAAAATGTTGCAATGATGGGAAACAGTCACGTGATCAAGAGCATATGGAATGCAAGGCAATTGATAAACTTATCTACTTCGCAAATTTGGCAACTTTTCCATTATTTTTTTATTTTTAAATCCATCATGAAATAGTGTTGAGTGTCCATTGTTTCCTGGAAAAAGAGAATTTCCTAGAGGTTAAACGTTAAAAAAAAAATAGAAAAGGTTTTATTTTATTTCCGGATCTGCATTTATTTCATTAATCTTTTCATACAGAAAATCCAGTGTTGTGTGAACGTCTTTCCTCCAGAAAAAAAAAAAAATATCAGAATATAAGATATTCAGTATCTATGATTTATTATTAAGGAAAATATTGTTTACTTAAAAAAATGTCTAGAACCTAAATAATATTTAAATACTTAATTTATTGATATTACTCAATATTGTTAAATATTTTGGTTTGCTTTTATTGATAGAATTGGAGACACTCGTATAAGACTGACACCACTCTAATACAAGTAAATATATCATTTAAAATATTTCGTACACTTTTAAAAAAAAAGTTCCTATGATTGTTTCGATAAGAAAATAATTTATAATGTGTCTAACATATATCAGAAATTACTTTATAATTTACTAACCTATTATAAACATCTTGAAAAATAAATGTGCAGTAAACTGAATAGGATTTATAGAATTAAACCGTAGAAATAAAAAAAAAGTAATAATAATGGATTTGAAGTTGGGTTACATTGTATAAATAGCATTGGGGAAAAAAAAAAAACAACTTTACAAATTTTATTTTATTTTTTAAATTAATTCACAATATTCTGATTTTTTTTTTGTTATTCCGTCAATTAGATAAAAATTTGTTAATTACTACATTAATAATAATAAGATGTCTCCCTTGTTAGCAGAAACCAGAATTGGTTCAATATTTCACTAACATAAGACTAAAAAAGAACGTTAAAATTGTGATGTTTTTAAAAGGAAGACTTTTGATTATACAATTAAACAGAGGAAATATTTTTGTGTAATCTTTGAATAAGAAAAAGAAAAACAAATTTTTTTAGCTACTATTGGGCGAATATAGACATGTATATTGGCTACATGTCTTGGCTAAGTGTGTTGCAAACAGGTTACTCCCGAAATTAGTCATTTTGATCGTTTTATATCCACTCACAGATCAAGTTTGCAATTTAATTTACATCACTGGTGCACACACATTTTAATGATGTTATATGTACAGCTGCGTTATTACGAAAAAATTAAGAACTTCTTTTAAGAAAAAATGAAAGGTGTAAGTTATTTAATTCAAGTTTTCCCAGATGATGTTATCTCAACAAAAACCTTTTTTAATATTCTTGCTTTTGTTTCTTTTACGATATCAATAAAAAAATGGAAAATCCAACCTTTGATATTCATTCGTCGATAATATAAATAAGAAGTTCGGCATCAAGAAAGGGAAGATTCCCTGTTCTTCAATGTATAGGCCTACATCGAACAAATTTGTTCATCCAATGGCCGAACAAATTGAGATAAACATTTTCACGAAGTTTAGCAGGATTGGACAGTTTGTTTTAAAATTCAAAATCAATCTAAATTCTATTTCAGGAAAGTCTAATCAAGTTTACAGTTTAACAATCATCATAATATTTGAGATAACTAATCTTTAATCCTCCTTTTGTTTTGTTTTTTTAATTACGCCAACAAAATAGTCCCATTTAAAACCTATAGCAGAGATGTTATCCTGACTGTTTTATTTGAATATTTATGGTAAATGATGATTTATTTTACTTTATTTTGAATTAGATAATTCAATTCTGAAATTGTTTTTTCTCCTATTAGGTTTTTAACTCAAATAAAAGTTTCAAGGTGGAAGGATATATTATATCATTTAAATTAACTAGCCTGCAGGAAAGAGAGGATAACAGTTTTCATTTTCATTGCAAAAAATAAATAAATAAATAAATAAATAAATAAATAAATAAATAAATAAATAAATAAATAAAAACCGAATTTAGATTTTATATAAATTTCAAACTATGTAATGTAAATCGGAAATTACATTTTTTTTTTCGATCAGTAAACTCGATCGGAAATTCCAATCGATGTAGAAACCTTTTCTTTGGGGAAATTCTTTTCGTGATTTGAAAACAGTGAATGCATTCAGAAAAATAAATAAATAATACCACAAAACAAATAACCTTCAACTTAATTTATAAGAAACATTTAAGCAAAATTTCTTATTTTCTTTTGAAATTCCTCTTTAAATCTGGTTCTCTGCACATTCCAGTGAAGTTGTCGCCTAATAGGATATAAATAGCCAGTTCATTCACCTACGACTTCACCTCTTCCATCAATTTGGACGACGCAAGGTCAAAACTACAGCTGATTAGAGTATTTATTCAAAAAATAGCCACCAGATGGCAATCAGTGATCTTTTGTAACTTCAATCAGACTGATTTGTCCTTCTGTAAACGGAGACAATCTGGAAGTTGGGAAATTTATTTTTTGTCAAATGAAAATAAGGGATTTCCACTTTGTTGTTAAAGGGAAAAAACCTTGCTGGAACACGAGGAAAAATACAGAAAAATAAATGTCAAACAAATGCGGCAAATGCTTAATCTCAAAAAAATTTAAGTAAAATAAATAAATTCAATTTAAAAATGAAAAGAAGTGTCTAAAAAAAAAAAAGCCATAAACACACCTAATGAAACTGAATTTGTAATCTTTTATTCATTGTGTTTATTAACTTTCTAAGAATTCTCAACAGAACAATTAATCTCAAATTCTAAATGATATTAATTAACACTTTTGAATTTTAAAATAATATCTGGAATTCTATTGTTTTTGTTTTGAAAAATAAAACAAAAAAAATAAGTAAAGTTTAAGTTATAAAATATCTTTCCTATCGAAAATAAAATTCAATGTAACTGAAATTAACCAAAGTTTTAATAACTAAAAAGGTTTAGTTATTAAAACCTTTTTAAAATTATTTACAAACAAAAATTACATTTAAAAATTTAAGTATTTTTCGAAAAAGGAATGAAAGTTTTTTTTCTTTTTTACAGGAAATTATGATCTTTCATCATTTCAGATATTTAAGAAAACTTTAGAATCGTTAATAATGACTGTATAAGATACAGAAAAAACAACTCCAGTGCTTTTCAGCTTTTTCAACAAGCGAAACTCTTTCGACATGATATTTTTATCCAAACATCTGTGATTCAAAAAAAAAAAAAAGCTGTATTCACACAGAAGCATGAAAATATTACTTTAATATTTTCAATCGAAATGGTTAATAGTTTTTGTGTAGTTTGATTTAGATGCTAAGATAAAATTCGTTCTTAAAAAAAAAAAAAACAACGGAAAATTTTAAAATTGCAAGTTGGTATTAAATAAGTATACGTAACATCTCAGTGACACATGATGCTGTTAATCTTCAGTAATTCTTCGCAAGATGGCAGCACCATTTCGTTTCACTGTTGATTTTCAAACTTTATTTTCTTATTATTGAGAAGCCAACAATCCTTACTGAATTATGGCGCTAGAATAAAATGTTGGTGAAGGGGAGGGATTTATTTTCCTTTTGCCTTTTACAATATAAATGAGAATTTTTTGATTGGGCAATTGTTATAATTCCAAGATAGGTTTGTAATTTATTCTTTGATACTTATAAGCAAACAATGAACGAAAATGATGTGGACGTGGAAATCTTGTTATTTATTTATCGTAGTATCATGATAAATACAAATTTTCTTGATTTCTAGAGTGAATTGATTGAGGAAAAAAAAACTCTATTCAGATTCTTTTGACTAAAAATATAATGATAATAAACTTAAGAATAAGTTTATTGTCATTTTTTTAAAAGCAGAATTTGCAATCTAACAAAAGAAAATAAAAATATATAGAATTAATTCTCTTAAATTAAATAAACATTAAGAAAACAAGATAATTTTTTTGATTAAAAAAAAAAAAAACTATACTTGTAAATCATGCGCAAGTGGACAGAATTTTTTTGTATTATTATTTTTATTATTCTCTCCACACTACTTTATAACTGTTGCGCCAAATCGGTGCAAGACCTGACACGCGTTGCTTAATGAAAACTGTTTGTTTTCGTATCCTTTATTTACAATATTCTTTTGTAGCATAAGTTCGAAAACACCCTAAATACATTTATTAGGTCTAGCCAATTGCAAGAGCAGTAGTATATATTGAAGAATTGTTTTGTTTCGATAAAGATAACTTCACGATAAATTCTTCTTAACTCCATAATAACGACAATATTTCGAATAATCTATTCGATTATTCTTCTTCAGATCGAAATTTATCGTGAAGTTATCTTTATCGTAACAGATAAGTATATATTTAATTGTTTTGTTTGTTACAAGAGTTTTGATTTGTGAAAGTTCTGTTAGACTGAAGAGGGAATGGGTAGCTTCATTTGTTATTATTTTTATGTTAAACCTCATTTATGTAAAACCCAAATGTATTTTGGTTTTTTAAAGAATTCTGTGCATACGATAACTCAAATAATAATGTACATTTTTATATTTATGAATTTCGTTAGGCTGGTTTTTCTTTACTGAGAATTAACGTTCCAGAATAACTTAAGCCAGTTAAACCTGTTTGTTGAAAACTAGAAAATGTAATCCGGAAAGAAAATTGTCGTCTAGAGTATTTTACTCAATTTATTAGACTGCTTGAAATAGCTGTACCAGGATGTTAATTGTGAATAATTTGGTCTCATCCATTGTTGTTATTTAACATTTCAAATGCGCAGTTCGAAGTCTTATGCTTTAAAAAAAATTATTGAGGCCGCTGGCACATGGATTTTCTAACTGGCTTTTTCATTGGTGAGTTTTTCATTGTGTATTTTTTCCTTTGAGGCACCACTGCGCTTCCGATGTATTGTTCATACTAGCCTCAGTATGTAGACCTTGTTATTTACTGTGACTGCTCCTGGCTGATGATCGCCAACGAGCGTGAAACAGCTATTCCAGGATGTCACTTATAAATAATTTGGTCTCACCCATTGTTATTAGACTGCTTATTTATTAAAAAATGCAATTTAAGAATAAATAAGCGATGTAAATTTAACCGAATACATATTTAAATTACGATAAGAAAGTATTTATTAACTAATCCTCATGTAACATATAACAGCTTATTATAAACTCTTTATTATTGATGTAAATCCATTTATTAAAATGTTAAGCAATTACTTATTATAAAAATACTCGTAATCGTTTTATTTGATGCTTTGTTTGAGGATTTCCACCCGATGAGTCTGACCCAGTACAACTAATTAGAAATGCACTCATGTTTATCAAAAGGAAAGTGGTGTGAAATCTTGGCTTAACCTTTAAGACAATTGAACATCCTTTCTATGACAAGTATTGAACATCCTCTCTTCAATGTGTCCGTTACTGTAAGAGCTTGGAGCTCTTCATTCTCGTTATAGTAAAAGTAGGAAGCCACAGATTTTGGTAATTGTTAAGTTATTTAAGCTGCAAATATTTAATTTACGATTGCTTGCCGTAATTAGTGAGAATTAGGTGATTTTATAGTATACAATCCATCAATAAAATGGAATAAAAAAGTTTCTTTTCAGTTGGCTTTCAAATATCCTTATGCTGAAAGAAAAAAAAAAAAAATGGGGGGGGGGGGGGAATAAATAAATAAACAGCAGTTGAGACTACTGAATGTTCTGATAAGAATATACGAAACACTAAAGGACAAATAATTTTTCAGTTCTCTTAATCATAGACAGAAGAACGGATTACACGTATTTCAGTCTTACAAACTCTAATCCAATCTTTCTTGATGTTTCCTGTCCTTGTAATGAGCATTAGAAAGATTAAGTCAAACATTAATATCCTATGGTACTTATTTACTGTGCGGGTACAAGAAAAAGAAAACGAACTAAAACGAGCATTATATAGAAAATGTGTTTCAATACTTAAATAAATCCATTTAGTCAACTGAATTTTAAAGAAAAGTAAGAAACACTAATTAACCGGTTCTACAAAAGATGGTTTTATAAAAGCATTTAGGCCTATTTGTTTATTTACTCAGCAATTTCGCATTAAACAAATATCTGGAATTCTCTTAATGCTATACTTGGCTGTTTCAGTTTCATATGCATTCTTTTATGCATTACGAATTTAAAATATTAGAAAAAACAAACACTTCCTTTCGAATTTTTGGAACAATAACATCTTGAAGCATTGGTGGATCCAGGGGGGTGGGCAATGGGGGCTATAGCCCCTCCCTTCAGCTCTGAATATAGATTGGATAAAATGGGGTTTACAAAGGCTGATGCCTGATAACACATTAATATTGCCATGAAGAGGATTTCAATTGCTAATAAAAAGCTGGCCACTAGCGTGAGTTTCACACTCACAGATATAGTCAGCCCTCAGAAAAGTTAGCCCCCCCCCCCCTCCTGGAAAAATCCTGGATCCGCCAGTGTCTTGAAGGGATTATCAATCGATTATTTAATCAACCTGTAAAGAAGTTTTTCTTTTCAAATTATCCGAAAAGAAGGGTTTGGTTTTTAATTCCTTTGCAAGATATTCAAATTTAGGAAAGGATTTAGGTTTTTTAATATCGTGTCTTAATTCTGATAATATTACAGTCAATTTGAAGTTGCAGACATAAAAAAAAAAATAACATCAATCATTATTTTTGTGAATTTCTTACTATTTCGACGAGATTTTACTAAATTCCAATTAAAAAAAAAAGTCTTTTAAATTTGGTCATTTATATATAAACATTTCTTTAAAATATTAATATTCCAGTCATTATCTTTATGCTTATGTACTTACTTTTGAAATGTTAATCTTGTGTTGTATCTTATTTGCGATGGAAGACTGCACAGCACGTTCTCTTCTGTATAGAATCCATGTATTAAATTTTCCTCGGAATACAATGCTGTTCTTTTATTAGAGGTTTTTCCTTATAAATTGGAGACGCTTTGGACTTTGTCTGTGCGTCTCTGTTTTCTTACTCATCGTCTTTTTCTTTTGTTTGCTTCAGGGAAGTTAATTAAGTTTCGAGATGAATATGATCGATTTAAAAATAACAGAAGAAAAGCAGAACAGAAATCAAAACAAACGAATTAGGTAAATTCAGAAAAATGTTTTTCGTTTTAGAATTGAAGGAATAACGATTCAAGGTAGGCGGATATTCTTTTAGCTCGTCAATCGAAAAAAAATTAAACGATTTTGTTAGTATCTAGTGAACCATAAATCGTAAACCTATTGAAATAACGAAGAATTTTATTGTGACGTTTTTCTTGTTTTTGTTTTTCTTTTTTTTTGGGTGGGTGGGTGGGTGCGGGGGCTCCATGTATTTTCGTCTCTACAGCTGAAGCTTTAAATCTTGCTTTTAAATAATATATAAAGCTATTTTATTTGTTATTTCCCAGAATGCAATGCAATTTAGTATTTGTCTTTATTCTGGCGCATGGCAACCCAACCGTAGGTGTCGCCGAAGTTGCCATTATGATAAATTAAGAATTTCGTTACTGTCAGACTTTTCTTATTTAGTGTCATTTTGATCTGATTATCTACTTTGTAAAACAAACAAAACTTAAGTGAAGTCATCATGTAGTAGCTGCTGTAGTTTTGTAGCAATATTGAAAATGAAATGCAGAGTTATAAACAAAGCTACCAAAAAAAAAAAAAAAATAGTAAAATAGGATTGGTTTAACATTTGTCGTAGAGAAACTATTACAACGAAAAGCTTAAAAATTTTAATTCTAAATAATCCTATTTTGCTTATAGTAGTCTAATTTAAAAAATGTAGCATAACAAGTGAATATAATTTTGTGCTAAAGCATAAATTTAAGGGCGACTCGTAATAATATAAAAAAATTAAAAATAATTTAATGAAAAAAAGAAGTACAATAACGTAAGGAAAAATAAAAAAAAAGTTAGGAAAAAATTAAAAAAAGGTACAAAAATAAGAAAACCCCCCCCCCAAAAAAAAAAAAAAAAAGAAAGAAAAACCACGCGGACATTAAGATTAAGAAACAAAAAAAAAAGTAGATATACGAACCGACAACCTTCAATATATAGGTCCGAAATCTTAAGAATCAAGCTATATATGATAACTGAAATGAGATGGTTGCATTTCTAACATTTAAGCTAATAAAGAAAATCCAATGGAAACAATGCCAAATATTTCGAATATGAAGGGGCGTTGGCCCTGAAAACAACCCATTGGGCCTCTGAACACGACGGTGAAGTCCGTTTGTCGATCCGACTTTCGTTCGAGAGTTTTTAGGGGGTGCAATATTTAGAGGGGGGGGGGGGGGGCGTTGGTCACTGAAAATACACCATTCCTACGGTATTTGGCGTCTGAAAATGATGGCGAAATCCTTTTGTCGATCCTATCTTCCGTTCGGGAGTTGTTAGGGGTGGACAGACACGGAAGGACGGAAGGACAGGACAAACGCAATAGCTACCGATTTTGATTGTATCACGATAGCTCCCAAATGGTTCGCTAAAAAGCCTAATAATCATAATAATAATTTGTAATGTTACGTAATTTATTAGTGTACAGAAAATTATCGCATCCCCGGTGAGCGTAGGTTCGACCAACGACTTCAACTACCTGCTGTTACCTAAGAGCCTGTATCTCCTCCGCTGCCCATCTTCTATTGAGGGATGTTTTAATATTTAACTTCATCGAGCGAAGTTTCGACGTCACAGTCTAATAAAGGAAGTGATTCCGTGGCTGTAAATAAATGAAAATTTATCGAAGACATTAAGATTTCTTCGTAGCCGAAAATATAAAAGAAAGCAGATATTACATAGATGAAAATAATTAAATTGGTTTTAAAGCGAAGTCCTTAAACGTTATTGATATTAGATGCAAAGTCTTGTTTCTTCTGTTGTGTCAAACTTCCTTGAGGTCAATCAACGTAGCAAGAAATGACTTTTCTACCTTTTCAAAATCTCACACTTTAATTAAAAGAACAATAAGAATTCGTGATCTACGTTCTCTCGGCCTATTCTTCAAAATGAATCTCATTTTGAAAGTTTTAATGGTAAACTGGAGAAAGAGAACTCTTTGTCGCGTGGAAGTAATGATCAAAAACTGTGTGTCGTAACTGACAGTCTGCGAATCTATTTTTTGTTTTTGGAGGATATAGTTAGAAACTTATAAAGAAGTCTTGCGAATGATATTGATCATAGAAAGGTTATTTCAACAAGAAATTCCAAAAAAGAACTTGAAACCTACTTTCCCAAACTTTTTCTTTTTTTTCCTGTCCCTCCTCCATCCCTGTTTTGTTTTTGTTTTTTTTGTATTAATGAAAATAATATAAACGACATGTCTTCATCTATTTTTAAATTACGGTTGCTGCTGAATGGAAACACGTAGAAATTTTTCATGTTCTAAAAATGAATTACATCTACATTATTTATTTCAATCGTTTATATCTGATTACTATAAATCTAGGGCAGATATTAAAAGGATTAGAAGGCGAATTAATATCCACTGTGTGAAACGTCCAAAGAAGTCCAATGTTTTGGTTCCAATGTTTAGCTATGGGAGGGTTTTTTTTTCCCTCCTTCCCGCTCTTATTTTTGGTTAAGGAACCTCACGGGAAACATTTCAAATACAAGAAGTTTAATCGCATCTTTTCTTTAAATATGCACACCAATTTTCAAGAAAAACCATTTAACACAAACATACACTGACTCATTCGATAAGTCTCACTTCCCTACAAGAATGAAACAGTTCAAGGAAATTAAAAAAAAAAAAAGTCACCAAATCGAGAGTTCCAGATTGTTGGGATTTCTTATGTATTACTACTGGATTACAACTAGTTATGAATTTTATAGTGCAGGATTTCAGAGGTTTGTTTATAGGTCTTATGTAAATACAATCTATAAATCCTCAGTGCATTATTAGTGGTTCTTTTTTTCAGTAATGACGAAGGCCAGTAGTTTACTTAAGATTATAAATTATAAGAGTAATCTGTTTAATAAAAATCGATTTGCTACTGAAGATGTTTCGTTCAGAAGCTCGAAACGTCTAACAGTAATTATCATGATCGTAGTTAAGAGATTATGATCAGCAAGGAGGTATCCAATGAACTATTGGAACTTAGTTGGTATATTAATTACCAACTGAAAGTATTTCAACTTTAGTTAAACTTACTCACGTTAGCCAAATTTATTTACGTAATACAGTAGATATTAAATATATTCACTTAATTAAATTTAAAAAATAATAAAAAAATTTTAGATTTTCTTTGATGTTATAAAAATTAAAATGAATTAAAATCTTAACGCAAAGCCTTGTACAAAAATCTCATCTTGTAGAACTTAATAAAAATAGATTATTTTTATCTTTCGGAATTGGATAACTGACACCAAAATTTAAAAGGCTTTTCACAGCACTTAAATTTCTCATATCTTTGGTTTTATTAATGTCTTTTTCTGTAATCTCCTCTTCTTATCTAAAAAGGAAAACCAGAGGTTTGGCTCCTCTCCAAGTTGATTGTTAATTCCTTTGACAGCCAACAGGGCGGCGTTGATTGTTCATTATTTTTTATTTTGACAACATCAGCCGAAAATTTCGTGTCAACAACACCGACAGTTCTACGATTTGCCATAGCCGTCAGAAAATAGTTCTTAATTAAACACTTTATTTTCAATAAATAAAATTAATTTCTTATTAATAATAACTAAATATTGTGAATTGGGCAAGAAAGTAATATTTATAGCATCATTTTGCATTTGAGAGAATATCAGATATCTGCTTATTATAGAGAATTAGAAAAAATAGTGTCCTTTCTACCGTCATGGTTGTTTGACTTCTTGACTTTGGCAACGCTTTGAACATTCACTTTAAACAAACTACTGTATATTGGATATTTATTGCAAAATTTGGACTAATAATCCTTTTCAGTCTATTACTTCCATTGTCGAATTGAGGAGCACTTTTAGAAAAATACTGAATTTTTATTGCTCAAATATTCGCCTGAATTATTTCTAGAAATGAAATTTTTGTAGCCATTCAAATAATTAATAAACAATTCTCATCTTCCATATTTTACTCTGGATAATAATCAAGCGTTTGCTCATGATCAATATTGTATCTATTACATATTCAAGAGTAATCAGGGAGATATTATTTTACGGAGGCATTGATAAAAGTTATGAAATAGACAGAAGACATTTATGACCTCGCTGAGACTCAGTCAACTGGTTTTCAAACTTAATTTACATTAGGAAAATTTATAAAAAACCTTAGGAAATAATAATTCGAATTAATATTCTCTGTGTTTTTTTATCTAAATTATTGCATTATTGAATATATAGAATTTATTTATTTATTTTTATTTACTTGTAAATAAATCCAGCTCTTTGACATGGTACTTTTTTTTCTTTTAATAATAGATATTTTCTTTAAGGGCCTTCGTGGCTCTTAAGATGACGTTTCAATGGCAATAGTTGGGACTACATAGTTGAGCATTGGTCAGCCCAATGCTCGTCCGCCTTTACCCTCGAAAAAGAAACTCTATTCCCATTTTACATAGGGCCCTGCGGAGGAGAAGTAATCTAGAAAAAAATGCCTGACCTCCGTTGGGATTGAATCTGACTCCTCTAGTTCAGTATCTATATTACCACTTTTTTATTTACTAAAACATTATTCTTCAGGATTTCAATTCAACTTTAAATATCTAAATTTATTAATGACAAAATTTAATTCTATACTGATGAAACTGCTGTATCCCAATGAACATGAAACTGAATATAAGTCTTACGTTTACTTTCAGTAAATAATACGTTATTTTAATTTTGAAAAAAATAAAAAATAAAAACAAAACAAAAACAATAATTGTCGGTCAGCATAAATTTCTATTTTGATTGGTTTAGAACATCCTTAGTGACAACACCCTTACAATGGGTGACTTAGCTTGGATTCTCCAGTGCGGCTGAGGACGACTGCCGAAATTGGCAGTCGAAAGGGGACGTCCATTAATTACGTGAGGTCAAAAGGGGGAGGGGGGGGGTCCGGCAAAATCTCACCAAATCTCACCAAGGGGGAGAGGGGAGGGTCAACGAAAATCTCACGTAAACTTTTTCATTCAGAGAAAATATATATCATAGCAAGATTTCCGGTTTTTTTTTGTTTTTTTTTGGTTGTTAAAGCAAGATTTGCGTTTTTTTTTGGTTGTTAAAATTTTTGAAATCTCACCAAGGGGGGGGGGGGGGGGGGGTCCAATTTTTTCAAAAAACACCTCACGTAATTAATGGACGTCCCCAAAATGTTACGGTTTTAATTTTAATTGTTTGTACTTTTATCTCTGTGTGTTTTTTTAAATGTACATATTCAAGATTTAGAAATTCATCCACTGACATAATAGTTTTAATAATTTTTAATTCTCCAGACTAAAAGTTTTTTTTTTTATCCAATTCAAGTATTTTTATCAACATAAAACTATAATACATTTTTCCTAAGTACGTGATGCAAACTTTTAAAACGGTTAAACAGCATCCAACGGATTTTGAATAAAATAATAAATGTTTCGATCTACGTATACAACATACATTTTATTCACTTACACTTTTTCAACTAAAGAAATTTCTTATTTAAAAGAGACTAAAAACAATAAAGGAACTTAGTTCAAGATTTGCTAACTTTTGCTGACAAGGAGGAGTGGGGATCAAAGCAATGCTTCCGTAAAACCTGCAACACGAGAGAGTGCGCTGCGCGAGATAGACTTTCTCCTCAATCTTTCATGTGTACTTTTATATTTAATTTGTTACATTTTAAATCAGGAGTGAATATCATGTAATTTTGACTGTTTATTATTGTTCAGTGTTGTTTACTGTTAATGATTTGACAAATCTTACGTAAATACAAGAGGGTCAGGCATCTGCTTATTTTTAGCTTAAAGAGGGGGGGGGGGGGGTTAAAAAAATTAAAAAATATGCTTACGAAAAACTTGAACGGCCCCTTAGAAATTGTATATTATATTTGAAGGTTTTTTTTGTTTGTAATTAATTTTTTTTGTTTGGGTGTAAGGTCGATCTCCTATTTTCCTCCTCCCCCTCACAAAAAAAAAAGTCCGACCCAAGTTCATGATAATGTTATTTTGATTTTTGAAAAGTAATCCATCAAATGCATCTTCAAATCCCGAAACCTATTAGATAATTCTAATATTAAGTTTCATGTTGATCAGTGAATTTTTGAAGTTTTCATGCCCACAAGATTCTAAATAATAGACAACCAACTGTCCACACAGGCATTACTCCAAAACCATCTACATTTCCTGTAGACTTGATAATGTGAAGTACCGTTAAAATCAGGACACAGCTTTTTTCAGAAATTAAAATTGTTGATAGTAATACTAATAATGTACAGTATTTGTAATTCTTCTGCTTGATTATTAATTATAGTTCTAAACGATACTTTGCTATACTAAAAACGAATTTGGATTTCTTACAAAAACATGCTTAATCCAGAAGTAATTATTGCTTCTTAAATAACATTTTTTAAGTTAAACCGGTGGAATAAACTTTTTGGAAACTACAATTACAGAAGAGAACAATACGCGGAAACAATTATTGTAATTAAAGCAAGGCTGCACTTTTTATTCTTATCAATCATATGGAATAGAAGTTTTAAAGATTTATAAGCTGTTCGTTTGGTTTGGGTTTACGTTTTTTTTGTAGTAACATTCAATGTACGTCGTAAAATAAATATTTTATTATATCTAATATTAGAATGTAATATACGTAAGAATCTCATGCACACATCCCAATACCGGTCAATAAAATTATAACTTCCTTAGGAAGATAGCATTGAACTGTATTAAAATTGTATCTATTATTTTCTAACAATTATCACAGCCTACTCCCATGAAGGTCACGGAACTTTAATGACTATTCTGCCTTTAATTAGAAAGCACAATAAAGCACGTTATTAAAATAAAGACTGACTTAAGTTCATTTCAAAGCTATATTAGTCATTCCATACAAAAATATAAAATGAATTATTTGTAATATATATACTAATAATAATAAAATGCTACGTGAATATAAAAACTAATTAAGCAAAAAATAAACATAGTTTAAGACAATAAAAGTAAGTAATAAAAATGGAGATTTCTAAATGATGTAAACACTCCTTTACCCTTGGGGCACAATACCTTTATTTTTTTAATTGTTGTTCTCAGCATTCATGACAGAATTAAGTGAAGCAGATAAAAGTGAAATTATCATTAACAAGAGAAGCAGACAAGTCACATTTCCATTATACATCCATTTAGTAAAGAATTATTCGATTGACAGAAACCGGAAATTATATCATTTAACTTCCGGTGCATCTTAACAGAAAATTATTGTCATGCCATTATTTTCTGAAAAACGGCTGATTACATAACGAAAATAATAAGTCATGCTTTATAGTTTATAATTCATTAATTTTATAATGCTAATTCGTAATTTATTTCTTGATTCAGTTACCTTGATTGTCACGTGATAGCTGTTCTGATAGTTAATTGGAGCAACCAGAGCTCACTTCATAAATTCATAATGTGATTTTGCGATGATTTATAAATAAATTGAAGTAGAAATATATAAATTTTCTATTTGATGTAATTTGTAAAAGTTTCAAAACGGAATAACCAAGAACAAAAAGATGAAAAATAATTGTAAAATCACATTTAGCTACATGTAAGAGAGTTTAATGTAGCTATTTTTCATTAAACTTCCCTTTTTAAGACCACGTTGTTCCTTACTGTTTATTTAGATGCCGTTTGTGTCTAGCAGGTAGCTGACCTTGGTTTTGGTCCTATTTTTCAATGATTTTCTTTTTAGGAGGATACATCCTCGAGAGCCGAAGCAAGATTTAGTGCCTTTCACCCATCGGAGATGGTAATCAGTGTAAATCTGGCTGATAAGTCTTAAGAAGAACGAAACAGCTGTCCCAGATTCTCTTTAATGACAACTGAAGACGTAATTGTGTATTCTCAATATTTACTATGCTACATTTAGCCAGGGTTGGAAAGTAATGCATTATTAGTAACGCCATTACTAAATCTATATATCAATATATTAATTTTGTAATATAATCAATCAATTTTTATAACGTGATACGGCAATTACAACAGAGTTTAAAAAATATAAATTCTTAATATGCTTTTAACAGAATTTTTTATTTTTTGGTTGTTAAAAAGAAACTGTACAGTTACTTTTAGGTAACTGTTACTCACTCAGTTACTTTTTAAAAGTAACTTATCCAACCCTGTATTTAGCTGCTTAATTATTAAATACTCATCTTTCTAGTATTGTTAATTTATGTAACTAAAGAATAGCTCTTTTCGAAATTTTTACTCGAAAGACTTTGGTTGAGCTTCAGATGAAGGCCTTAAATTTCATAATAATAATAATAAATATGTACTGCAAGTACATACCACAAAGCGTATTAGAGTCACCCTCATATAAACTGTACTGCGGCCGCCCCATTCACACAGAGAAAACCATACATCACAACAGACCTGACATCACACTTGTTGATAAGGTCAACAAACAGACGTATCTCATTGATATTGCAGTGCCTATCAGCAAGAACATGCAGAAAACTCACGCAGACAAGATCAGTAAATACACCGATCTAGCACACGAGCTCCAGAAGCAGTGGAGGCAGGACCGAGTACGTGTTGTACCCATCGTTCTGTCCGCCACTGGTCTGGTGCCTCACACATTGCACCACAGCCTCAGCACACTAGGACTTCACAAAAACACTTATGCATAACTCCAGAAGGCTGTGGTACTCAACACAACACGCACAGTTACGGACACAACTACACATCCCTAATCATTCTTGCACACGTCTTTACACTTGGCAATATGGGCTTTGGTCCTTGACCCGCCATATTGTTTTTGCTGGGGAAACCCAAGGTTTGAAACATACAAACATTTGAAATGAAAATCTATTTGATTTGTGTTCACTAAAACAAGGAGACTAAAACAAGGACATTTTGATGCCGTTTTGGGAGATGAAATTACATATATACAGTAATGCAAAACAGTATACAGTAAAACCCCGATTATCCGAGTTTCCGCTTTAACCGAGCTCTTATTTCTAGGATTTTTTTTTTCGCAAATTAATCTTCGGTCATCTAGTCATATGACCCCCTACCTGGAATCGGGGAATGGTTTCGACACCAACAAACCTGGGTTATTCTTCAAAAAATGCCGAAACATTGCTGAAGTAAAACGCCAAAGTAATGTAAAACAAAAAACAATTAAGGACTTTTTAAGTAAACGAACTCTTTCAATATGAATTGTATGTGGTGTATCTGTATAACTTTTGTATTTGTTAAAATATACATTTAAACCTATACGATTTATTTTATTTACAATTTTCGATTTAACCGACATTTTCGGTTATCCGAGTTAGTCTTGGTCCACATTAACTCGGATAATCGGGACTCTACTGTATATTTATTTATTTATTGTATATAGGTTTTGGGGCCTCCACGGATTACAAGATATTTGATGTTGTTTTATTGGATTTCCTATAATAGCTTAAATATTAGAACTGCAGTAGTTCTGTTCTTATTGTCTGCGACAGCTCACATGATAAAGTGGCGACCTTTTGTGGTCAAAATCTTGGGATCAAATCCAATGTATGCTTAATTCTTTTCTTTTTTTTTTTTTTTGCTTTTCATTATTCATCATTGATTTTTTTTTTTATTTTTTTTTTCTTCTTTTTCTATCTTGGTTTTGCTTTTCTTCTTTTTCCTTATATTAATGTACTTTTTATTTATTATTTTTGTTCTTTCTGGCTTACATCAGTCATAAGGATAAATTTTAAATATTATCCCCTTCAATTAAACGATAAAATTAAATGTTGCTTTATTTTTATTTAATTTCAATATTATATAATTTCTTCTTCTTTTTATTTCTTCGTAGTTTTTCTTCATCCTTTGTTTTTCTTTTTTATTAATATAATTTTTATTTCTTACATTATTAATATAACTCAGAAAAAAATACGATTAGAATATGTAAATGCTGTTTCCCAAACCTATATATATTTTTTTTATGTTTCATGTTAATTTCATCTCCCAAAAGGGCCAAAATCCATGATATACAGGGTATGACGTCTCCTTGTAGCGTTGTTCTAATATAGCTATTTCATCCTGTTACAATAAATGTACTTATCAAATTTCAAATTAACAAAGTTATTAATGTACTTAATAAATTTTATCTTTTTTATTATTATTAGTTTGTGCTGTCTGAATTAAGGGAAGTAACATTTCTTTTAAGGGAAGTGGAACTGTATTGACAGATCAAAATTATTTTCATGTTACTTTCCAAAATACGTAAAATTAATTATTTAATTTTTGTTGCCTAATTTTTTTGTAGCTTCTCTTTCTCTGAAGAAACTTCTTGGTACGACCACTTGATTGTAACTTCATGAATTATGTTTATTTATGTTAACACATTTTACGTAAATTAGCTGAAAAAGGAAGTTGATTTGACAAACGTTATTTCCAGTAGTTGCTCAATCTAAACAATTCGAGGAATTCACAATTTAAACGAAGTTTCATTTTTATTGCAAATAGAAGATAATTACTTTATTTTATTTGTTTGTTTATTAAAGTGCAGTCTTTGGTTTTCATTTCTTAATGATTTTTACTGCACGTTAAATTTATTTCTTATAATTACAGTAAAACCCCGTTATTACGCTCCCGCTTACAGCACTATCCCGTTCTTTACGCTCCTTTCATACGGTCCCTGGAATTTTCTATGTAACTCTGTATACTTTTACCCTCTTATAACGCTTCAAATCCCGCTTATAGCGCTTTTTTTATATCGGAAATTTTGTATCAAAAAGAAATGTAACACTGTAAAGATTATTTTCTTTCCCTGGTAGCAGGGAATCTTTGAACTCTTTGAAGTGCGGGTCTGTGATACAGTAAGTTAGTGCAAAATGTCGAAGCGGAAATCCCTTTCTATAAGTGAAAAATTGCAAATTCTCCGTAAGTACGACGAGAATTCTGCACTAAGTCAGAAGGATTTCGCAGAATCTCTAGGAATTCCTTCATCCAGTCTGAGAACAATAATAAAAAATAAGAATGGAATTACCAATGCAGCGAAGGGTGGTTGCAAACGTAAAAAAAAATAAAGTGTGGAAAATATGAAGATGCCGAGGAAATTCTAATTGAATGGATTCATCAGTCCCGTGATGCATTAGTGCCATTAAGTGGCTCAATCATTCAAGAAAAGGCGCGTGAAAGAGCGGGCAGTGCACTAAATCTGCTCCGAAAATATATTAGTGTTGCTCCTAGTGGTGTATCAATTGATGTTAATAGTTACTTGAACCGCATTGAAAATGTCATAATTCATAATAGTGGCACACACACACACGACAAACCACAATCAAAGATTTTTTTTAACATGAAATAACCTCATATTTGCACTATATCTACTGCAGAATCAAGTATGTTTCCTGTAAAATGGTGTCTAAATGTTTCCCCATCTCATAAATCATTTCCCGTCTATAGCGCTATCCCGCTTATTACGCTTGTAGTTCATGGTCCCTTGACGAGCGTAATAAAAGGGTTTTACTGTACTTTCTTCCATTACAATTTTGATGGATTTTTTCCCCCTAAGGCATCAAATTGTATTATTTCTAAGTCAATTTACCATTATTACAATGAAAAAAAAAGGAAAAAAACCCAGCTTTACCCATTTATTTATAGCACAAATTCGAAATTATTATCCTCATGTTTTTATTTTGTAGGAACTACGCAAAAACCCTTTGCTTACTCAAAGATTGAGTTTTGGATCAAAATTTTATTATTAATACTTGTTTATAGCCTAATTTTCAGAATCTGTGCAATTTCGTTCCTCGTTTCTTGTTCTCTCCGCAGAACATGACGACCTTCATCCATTTCCCGCTATCTACGATAGAATTTCTGGACTATTTTTATAACCATTGTTTTGGCCAACCCTGAAGCTTAGTTTAGATGTGTCTGTCAGTCGATCACGGTAGACGAATAGCAGACAGACGATTCCTACAACTTACGAAAGGCAATTAGGAAGAATTTGCTGTTAGAGCCTATGCAAAAGTGGAGTTATTCCATGTTGATCTTAACAGTACAAATGTATCTTGGTCAAAAATAACAAAAGCCCAAAGGAATATTCAGGATTACACGATTAGGTGTAAAGTGTTAGAATAATCATGTAACGCCTGTCTTTTTTTTAATGTTTTGTGAAATGGTTCTGTTAAGTATAAAAAAAATGTTTTTGCTCATTTCTATTACGATGAAGTTTAAGACATTTCTATTAAGACTGAAATTTTAGTATTTTTTTTTATTTCTAATTAAAAAGTAAAAGTACTTCGCTCTTGATATTTGGAAAGCATTCGGTAAAATAGGATTATCTTTACGACTTCTTTTAACTAAATAAGAGAAATCAAAAAGAACTTATATATCAGTATATGTCAATGATGTATCAGTACTATATAATTTAAGTATACGCAGGGCAAAAAAGCTTTGACAAAAAAGAGGAACATAGTTCTTGGCTCCAGAATAGCAAGAGATAGAGAAAATTTTAGAGCCATGGTCGCCGACCTCCTGGATGGAGATGGCACGTGAAGAAGAAGAAGTTCTTTGCACATCGGTTTCTGATAATCCAACTGAGTTTCGATCAGTGGCGTACATAGTATTTCGGGGTGGGCTAAGTTAGGAAGCCGACCTCCAACAGCCAAAAAAAAATAAAGGTCGTCTTCAAAATTTCGGGTGAAGGGGAGACAAGGTCCTCTCAATCGAATAGGACGTTTTATATGGTTTTTTGACGTTGGTGTTGGGATTACTTTGTGTTATTCGCATTCCTAAGAGGAAAACATTGTTCACACATGCACAAATTATTTTGATTTAAATCTACAACCTGGCGGATGTCTTTTTCAGATAAAACAAATACGTTACCGCAAAAAAAATAAAGAAAAGAAAGAAAAAACGCAGAAATTAACTGAGAATAAATACGTCAATTTTGCACTAATTCTCAAGTCAATCACTTAACTGAATTATAACGAGAGAAAAATTAATTACTACAATACTATTGAGATCCCTAATCTGAAATCCCGAAATCCGGAACTTTTTTTCAAGATGATGTACTGCCTCTGTGGTGAATTGAGTTTGTACTCCTGCATTCTTCTTGCGCTACACTGTTCACCTAAGAAACACTAGAAAGATAAAACTGATTCTAATTGCTTGGGATCATAAAGTCGAGGAGTTTCTCTGGGTTTTCTATCAACGGAGAATACAGGGTATTTCTCTTTTGTCATTCGCCAAACCTTTAATGTTTGTGTTCCTAGACAGTCCTTTAAGCACTGACCGATAATCGAGTGATTACTTTTCTCTCTAATTGGTTTTTCGGAATGTAATAGAATAGGGTAGGTGAAAAACAGAGGTCATAAACTACACAATGCTGCTCTGTTGGCTAAAAACGACTGCAATCAAGGAAGACTTAAGTCTTCGCACTATCAGTCGAAACACTGTATCACATTCAGCAAAACACCAAAACATTCTCATCCCTGGAGGATCCAGTTCCTGATCCATCAACCCCTTTCGATATGGTGCCTTCCGAAGATGGTTTTATTTATTTTTCATTTGTATTAATGTTTTTTTTTTTTAGGTTAAACAAAAAAATAACTTACAACAATGGGCAAATTGTTTACCAAGTGACATCCTGGAACAGCTGTTTCACGCTCTTTGGCGATCATCAGACAGGAGCAGTCACCAGGAAAATAATAGTCTCCGTACTAATATGAACGATCATCGGAAGCGCTCAACTGCACCAGTTTGAGGCCCCACTGCGCTTCCAATGATCAAAAAATTAGCTTTTTTGAAAGTAAATATTTTGCACTTCTCTGCAACGCCACCACGCCATATTCCAAAATTCAGGAAAAAATAAAATTCTCGGTGCCAAGCATTTCGGAAAACGGATGTTCAACTGCATCAAAAATAGCATCACCCCTTCTTTTCATATTTTAGTGAAAATGCAAGCAAGCACTGGTACAATTTATTTGGAGCTTTGGACGAATGATCAGAAAAAAGCCTAATCAGAAAAAAATAATAATAAATAAATAAAAGGTCTAATTGTTCAACTAAAAGAATAATATTCACTTTCCAAACATAAAACAAAACAAATTGTATTTTCAAAAAAAAAAATACTGCGACAATAATTGTGAAACCCCATTTTGCACAAGCCCCTCTTTCCACAAAGTTGAACGAGCCTTTGTCAGATTTGAACCCGTTGCAAACAAAACAAATTGTTTACTGTCAATAACATTGCATGAGATGTTTCCCATGATACATCAGTAACATTTTCAATCCTTTTATTTATTATTATAATTATTTATTTTTGTAAGGTATGATTGAAAGTCATTCCTAATAAATCACATTTTTTACATTGGATACATCAATAAATAATGAATTCTCTTAGACAAGGACGATAGTTGAAAATCAATGAACAATAAATAATGAAAGATTCATTTATTTTAGACCTAAGAGACAATAAAAGGTTCAATGACGCTTATAAACTTATTTATCTTTAGATAATTTAGATTTGATCATTATTTATTGAAATTTGCAGTATTTCTCTTGCTAAACTGACAACAAATATAAAAGAAGAAAACTTTTATAATAAGGATATTATTATTTGATATAAAATGTTAGTTTAAAATTATTCAAGTGTGTTGGCCTTTTATTCAAATTTTACATTATTTGCACACTGTATTAAATTAACACTATGTTAAATTTGTTTTTTAAAGTTTAATTTACTAAGTGAAAAGAAAATAGAGAAGCCACATCGACAGAAATCTTTGGTTTGGAGTTCAAGGCCCAGTTAAACAAGGCTTCTTCAATTGAAATAAAGGTTCTTTACTCGAATTGTGTGTGTGTTTTAGGTCGTTCTGTGAAAAAGAAAAAAGAGAAAATTACCTCAGTTCCTCAGTAATTTAATTCAACCACACACTCTGAAGACGTGTGACAGCGTCCCTCCTACTGTAACTAACACAAGACTTCCACGACGTTATTGAATGATCCTCAAAGATAAACAAGGGCAACTCTTCTTCATATAAAGGTTTGGACTAAAGACGAGCGGAAAATTAACAGGGTTGAAATCGGTTATGCATTTGGAAGAAATCAGCGCGTGAAAAGATCCATTTAAGTAATAGATGTAGTTGGCTCTTACTTAATGCAAAACACTTCGACTGCATTCAATGTAACTGATTTTTTTCACAATTTCAATATAAGAATTGAGAAATTCTCCAGAATTTGCAGTTTTAAAATTTGTAAGTTATACTCAACTTTAAAAAAAAAAAAAAAAAAAACCTAATAAGATAAACAAAACATTTTAACGTGCTGTGAACATTTTTAAAAACGAAGAAAAGAGCAGCACAAGCCTAATAAGTTAGAACAATCACATAATCCACTTTACGCTCTGAATCGGTAATAACTTTTCTTTATATGTTTGTTTGTTTAATTAAATTCGTCGACTGGATTCGATAGGAACCGTAAATTGCTTCTTAATGGGACAAAAAATCGAATTACGATTAAATGTTATTCATTAGCTACTGAAATTGTTTCGGTTAATGAGTTAGTTTAACTAGACAATAGTTAAAGCACTTTTAGTCTAATTTCAATTCCAATAGTTAATTGTCTCTATACTGTATCAATATGAATTTTTTTTTTTTTTTTCTACATAAATCTTTGATTGATTTGTCTAATTTTATACCTAACGGTAATTTCATTACATTTTTGAATACATTTTCATTTTAAATATTTTCTTTTGATTTTATCGTAGTTCTATCTTTAAAAAATTTGTCAATTATTCTGTTTACAAAATATCTTGGGTATTCATTCAAATCAAAGATATTTTTCATTTTATTTCATATGTATGTATGCTGTGTTCTGATCTGAAATTTAATACATGGTTACTTTTTAATTTTTTTTTAAAGTGTTCAAATGTGATTACATTTTTGTCATTTATAAGGAGTAAATCCAAAAATAGATTTAAAGATAGAGCTAAGATAAAATATTAAAAGAAAATATTAAAAATGAAAATTTATTTAAAAATGTAATGAAATTACCATTACATATAAAATTAGACAAATCAATCAAAGATTTATGCAAAAAAAAAACGAAATTCGTATTGTACAGTATAGAGACAATAAGTTGATAAAGAAAGACAAACATATGGATAATCCAATAGTTAATCTCAGATTTCTTAACATTACTATCTCTCATATTTAGAGGTTCGTAAACAACGCGTACCAGTGATGTTATTACTTTTTTTGCTGTTATTCTGAAAGTGAACCAGTTTTTTACGTACAATGAGATGCGAGTGAAGTTGGCTCCGTTACTGAAGAACAGGTGAAGAAAACTCTTGGCACCAGGGCCAAGTAACGTAAACCTAGTGACACGATTTGAGAACGTATATCATGGGATCGATTTAATCGATGTAACTTGAGCAAATGAGCCGAAAATGATACAGATATATTGTTACTGAAAAATCGAAGATCGCTTTGGATTCCTCTTCGACTCGCTGGTGAATTTACTGTTTCGCGAAAGAGAAGAATTCGGAAAATGTGCAAATGATTTCAAAGTTATTATTATAATAGAATCGTTGAGTGCAGAAACCACCTAAGTCGCCTCCGTGAAATTTTACAGGAGAGCAAAGAATTGTTACGGTCTCATGTTGTTTTTTGCACCCAACACACTTTTCATCTCTGCTACACTAAGCACGTGACTGGTGTGGTTTCTTAACCCAACCTGAGTCTACCCAGACAAGCCCATTGCACGCAAAAAGATACTTTTGAATTTTTTGTGACTTATGTGCACTCACCGATTCAATTAATGGATACCTAAAAAAAAAGCTGCAAAACCATTTGATAAATAAACAGGCAGTTACAAATCAAAAAGAAAATGAAAAAATCCTATGATAAACGAATACAAGTTAATACTAGATATTTTTTTCTTTTTGGTTTGTTTTTAAAAATCTGCTAACAGTTCACTAATCTACAGATGATGCCAAGAAAGCAGTATTTACTGAATTTGAATTTAAGCAATACATTTTAGCCTTCCTCGTTTCTTCACGAAATTTAATTTAATTTAATTAAAATAAAACGTCTTTATTTGTCTGTAGTGAGATAAAAAAGCTCAAACATTGTTTAACGATTAAGATAGCACAAGTTTTCACTGAATATTAACAGGGTTTAAAGTTGGTTTTATTAAAATGAAAAATAAACCTAATTTCATTTATATATCTGTGTATGCAAAAGAAACATTGCTTTTTTTTCTGCCCGCTACTTCTCTGAAACCATAAGACACAGAAATAAGTGTCAAATATCACGTAAAATATAGAGGATGCCTACATTTTATTTTTCATCGATGTGGGTCAACCGGAAATCACGTGACGTAAGGTCAACTTATAAACCCTTCATTTTTGATAACCAAAATATAAAAACAAGTTCTTCCTCTCATTTTATAGGTAGTCCGGTCCCGATCAAAAATCATGTGACTGGGAAAATGACATCAGAATCACGGTCACGTGTTCACTAAAAATTTTACTTGACAGCTTTGCTACTTTGTAGTTTTCATTAAATAAAACATTAAACAGATAGCGCCTTTGTTCAACATTTGGCGCCATCTTCGATATTAATATATATTTTATGAAAACTACTATTTTTTTTACAGTAGATTACATTAAACAAAGTGAACCAAAAAAGATTGACCATTCTAAGGCGTGTCAATAGTTTTTCTAATAAATTAATTGTTAACGAACCATTGTGCTTATGATGTGCGTTCACTTGCTACAGTCCCAGATCTGGCATTTATATACAATTTACGTAAAATTTTCAATAAAACATTACAATATCTTTTTACTTAAATTTGATCTGTTTCATGGTTCTGCTCATCGTTATAAACGAGCTTTATTTTACGATGGTTTCTGAAGGTTAAGGCGACTGAAGCATAGTGTTAGCATCCATTGCAGATATAAGTCATTCACCAGTTTGATATCGGGGGAAAATAAAAAACAAGTTGACCGTTAAGAAGAAAACAATGAAGCATGAGGTCATCCACATTAAAATGTTATTGACGATATCACGAACACTCCATTGCGTTCTATCTAGAGGATGTTAAATTTGCTTTTAACGCCTCTAAAATTAATTCCCCAAGAAGATCAAAGTGGCTGAGAAATCGAGATATTGAATGAGTTAAAACAGATTAATTCCTTTGATAACGTAATAACAGTTGTCTAGTTCCTGTCTTGTTATGTTATAACTACTTCCCAACAACATGAAATTGTTGGATGTCAGTTTAATTACCGGTTAGGTCAGCGTGTAACTCGGTGTTGATGTTTGGAATTAAAACCAATGTTGAGATTTTTATTCGTTGTACGAAGTATTGTATTCAAAGTATAGTCCATTATTTTCAGAAATGTTTTTTTGCTTTTTAAAAACGGTTGTTTTATTTCTGTACAGTTTTTTAATTAGGCTGCTTGTTATCCTTTCAAAAGCAAAACTGAGACATAAAAACGAAAACTTAAATGTTAATTGTAGCTGTTCCAAATACGTTAAATTATCCAAACTAGTGGATCCATGCGAATAATCCGAATGATAATATAATAATGTTGAAATAAGTAAACATCTTTGAGAAATAATAAATAACTCCAACAGCTGTCGTGCATGTTAGTTAAACAGATTGTCAATAGATGGCACTTCCTATATTTTTGTAAAAAAGGTTTTTAAACTAAAGTTTTTTAACGAAAACATTAATTTTAAACAATTTGTTTATTTTTTGTCATTAGCGGTGAACATAATCTTCAAAATGATGTGTCAATCATTGATTTTGATGAAGTATTAAGGGAGATATGATGAACCGACAAAAAAACACCTTTGAGAAATAATATGTAGAGATAAATTCCATAATACGCAAAGAAATAAATAAACGATCTCGGAAGTTGACGGGGATTCGTAAAAAAAAACTATGTTATCTTACGTAATTTAAGAATTAAATATCACATACTTTTTTTTTTAACTTGGATTGATTTAGACACCAACATATATTGAAATTTTATGAGTCACAGTGACATAATAACAAGCAATTCTTCTGTTAATGTAATCGTCTTTTAAATGTACTTATGTTTTCGAAACTTAAGCAGAATTTCAGTCCTGATTAAGCTGTGTTCAAAATAGCTCTGATACTATGTAAGTTGAAAGTTTATTATTTATAAATTATTTTATTTTCACAACATTAATATCTTTCAAAAATGAACGTAATTTTTTTTTTATTTATTTAAAAAAACAAAAACAAAAACATTTTAACGGTTTTGTCAGTTTTAAGATAGACTATTCTAACATAAGATTATTTTTTTCTGGACTTGTATCAATGCCAAACAGTAAGTGAGATATTAAAAAATGTCCGCTATTTTCTAACAGTGAATTATATTTCAGATTTTATATTGTTGTTTTCATTAAACGAATAAATGTAATCGAGGAGCAAAAGAATTAGAAAACAAATTAATAATTAGTCTGAAATTAGAAGGCATAACATAAAGCGTTCTAAGTATGTTTCACTTTTCAATAAAAAAAGAGTTAAATTTCAATTTAAGGTTTAAAAAAAAAGAGGGTATTTATAGTTTTTATAAAATTTTAAAGACGAAAGTAACTGTAAAATACGGTATAGAATAATTGATTGCTAATTAGGATTTTATTTTTTCCTTATCGTATGAATCATTTCCTCTTTCTAACAAAACCAAATCACTTCCAGGATGTCATTCCTCTTGTATTTTTTTTCTCCTCTTTGGTTTTGATTTCTAAAGACAATCGTTTTCCAATCATGTCTTGGGAAGCGACTGTTAGACAATGATCTTCTATCTCAGGATCTTCTTTAAGACGAGGTTTTTGCTGACCTAATTCGCCGAGAAAGATCACAAGAAGTCGTTTGTTTTTCGTGGAGGTTTTCGTTCCATCGAAACGAATTATTGGCAACATTATACAATTACTCTTATTTCCTGCAGCACGAGACAGAAGCGTCAGAAAATGTGAAATGTGACGCCATTAAAGTGACATAAACGTTATCGGGATAAAACCTCACAAATTTAATGTTCGCTACTATTTATCTGAGTAACTGCTTTTAGATTTTACTAAGAGTTGTTTGAAAATTGGGGAGTATAATATAACTTTTTTATATTATATTAATAATAAATAGAATATTACATATCCGAACTTATAAATTATTATGATACGAAGATGTTAATGAGAAATTGTCATGATGAAAGATATTAATGAAATATGGTCTATATCTTTTCGTGCTTCCCTAATAAAGATGTAGATAAATCTAATAATGCTAAAAATAAAAACCATTTAAAAATGAGGGTGGGGAAAATCTGCGTAATAACCTAATTATTCCCCGCCCAGCGAAAGAATGAATCTGACCTTGAACTACACCCATGATCTCTTAATCATTCTAGGACTGAAGTTTGTCGAGAGAAACTATTCACAATGGCGACTCTCAAGCGAGGCAAACCTATCAGAAGCCATAACTTTCCCGCCATAAACACTGACATATACAATCGATTCAAATTCTACTATTGCGCCATCTGGTGTCCACGGTCGTTCTTTCACTGGGAGGAGAATAGTAGGCCCCTAATCAAAACTGTGTTTAATAAAATTAAAAAAATCAAACACAATTCTGATTAGGGGGCCTCCTAGTTAAGAAAGAAAAGAAAAAAAAATCTTTCTTTCTTTTCAAAAATCCTTAAACATTTTTCTGTTCGATTTGTTTCCATGTCAACATCGTAGCCATCATAATCGTATAGACCAGCGGTTCTCAAACTGTTAACAAGTACATTACGTAGTTCAGGTGGTACACAGAGATGTAACAAAAAGACATATTGACTATGAGTTTTTGATTATTTTTTTTTTGTTAAGAAAAAAAAATCATTATTTTTAAAAAAACAAAACAAAACAAAAAAAACTGATTTTTTTTTGACAAGACTGTTTATTTTATTCTGTTTATTCTCTTACCGTAAACGGTATCTTACTTCTTGGCTGTACAAAGTCCGAATTACGAAATATGGACATGGTGCTACATGAATTTCTAGCACTTTAATTAAGTGGTACAACATTCCAAAAGTTTGAGAAACGCTGGTGTAGACCGTCCAATGTATCCTGCAAACAGAGTGAAGAGATCCAGAAACAATGTCAGTAGCCATAAGTTTCGGATTAAGTCTGTTCTGCCAAATACAGACAAAGGATGAAAAGCTGTTAAGTTTCAGAATCCAGAAAATGAAAAAGAAATGTTATATTCAATATAACAGGAAATACCTTTATATGCACACATATGTAGTAAATAAACAGATATAATTCTCCAGAATTCAAGTTCAAAAGGGAAAATTTAAATAAAATATTAATGTTATATTTTAATTAAATACTATAATTAAACTTTCTTAAACAGAATTATTCTTAATGTAATGTAAATTTTCCTTTAAAATATGATAAGAATTTTTTTTTTATTGTTTATTTTGTAAGGAACTAAACAATGAATTGCAATCATTCCTGTACTACATAATAATTTTTATCTTATCAAAGACAGAAAATTGATTCCCATTTATTTAGATACAGAATCAACGCATCTACGTCGGTTTGTTTACAGAGAAATATCTTCTATTTTTTTTTTAAATGCAAAGAAAAAGAAATCATATCAATAGAGATTAGCTGTCGAATGTTGGATACGTTATTAAACTTAAAGATCTTACGCTTCTCCTCAACGAATTGATTGCCTATTATTTAAGAGCGATTGTATAAAAAATTTAGTGAACAACAGGCTACAAATACTAATAAAAAATGAAGTTTTGTAAAAAGTGATATTAGATATGCAAATATAGAAGAACTGTTATTAATACCTTCAGTTTCTAAGATCAGATTGTATTCACTAAAACAATGTTCATAAATACAGAGTTTCCATTTCCATATTTTCTTCATGATGTCTTATTTCCTGCGCTTTACCGCCCCCTCCTATCCCAAAACACACACATATACACACACACAAAAGATATGATGTACAAAATACAGTATATACATAATGACAATAATGATCATAAAACTATAATACTTTTTTGCTCACAATCTATCAACCTAATATTAAATATTTCTCTATTATATTCTTCTTCAAACATTAATACTTACAATATAAATCATAAAATAAAATAGTAAATGTGATGTGTGGAGCTAATCATTATATTTAATTATTATCAAATAATAAATGTTTTTAGTACCAGATAGTTTGTATTGTGTCATGATACAAATCCGACACAGGATTAATTGAGGGAAAATATACCTATCTAACCAATCACCTGATATTTATAGTTTACGCACAAAGGAGGATATTTCAATTCATGCTATTTATGCGTAAACTTCTGACCTCTTTTTATTATTTAAGGTGTTAAAGTCTTCTTCAAAAATCCAATAAGTCCTACAAATGATTTCATTTCCCACCAACAATTTACAACCTCGCACATCAACTTTTATCCATCAAAATTAGGGTCAAAGGAAATAAAAATTTCATATTACAAATTCCATAATAAGACCGCGATGAGCTAAAAGCGATGAGCTAGTAAGACATTACTATCCGATATTAAGAGACTACCGCCTACTTTATTTGTTTTTTTAACAGGGTGATCTCAAGTTAATTGTCCATTGTCAGCATATAATGACATCAGCTCTAAACAGAAAGTCGTATCAGTTGCCTTATGCCTAATATATATATACGTAAAATAAAAGTCAAAATAGAGGTCTTGTTAAATCACTTTATTTTAAAAAGAAAAAAAGCATATGATAGCCTGTGGTAAGGCTAATTCTTTTACAGGACAAAATTCATGATTTTCATCTTTCTTTAGTATCTATATGAATATAATATCATGTAAGAATCTTTTTTTTTTTTTTTTAATATATTTTCTATAAATGTAGACAAAGCAGGGATCCGCTGCTGTTATGATGATCATAAAAGTATAACATGTATTTAGGAATTTAATTATATTTAAAAGCAGCTGAAATAATGTTTATCAAATTATTCGGGGAGCTTTTATTGCCTCCATAAACTAATAGAATTATGCATCAAATAAATTCCGTAACTTTATATCCAGTTAACACCTCGTAATTCTCTATAAAGAAGAACAGGAAATTCTACACTTACTACTTGAGGGAATATCAACAAGTGAATTGCGTTTTGTATTCTATTGCTTTCTTTTCTGTGAAAAGTAGAACCTCAATTCCCTTCTTAATGGACGGAGGAGATAAATATTCTCCCACGACATAATACTTCTCACATTTCATGATATAATTCTTGATGAAAGAAAGAAAGGGAAAAAAAATAAACATCTTTCTATGGACAATTCTGCTTGGACTTTATGCTCAGAAATGTTTGTAATTTGATTTTGTTTATGTTTACACTGAACAGACCACAAAACAGGTATCCAAGTTCGAGTTGATTTGTTTCTTCGTTATTCCTTTGAAATAAATGAAGAAGTCCATCAATTTTAGTGATCAATTCGTTGTCATTTATTTTCGTTTTTGTTTGTTTTTTAATTTGATTTTCATTAGGAGTCTATAGGAAAAGACTTGCTTTGCTAAAAATAATTGAGTGGTAGTAATTTGATATTTCAGTAGTGTTCCATTTAACCTAAGTACTCAATACTTTATAAATAAAGCATCATTTATACTGTTCGCTTTCGCGGACGATTCTACTCCGCAAAGGGGTGATACGCTGAGATGGGCACTTTCCTAAGACCTGTTTTTCTTTTAGTACCTGTTATTTTTGCAATAGTATTTATTCTTTCCATAATTCTTTCCCGAAAAGCGCAAATACAACGCAGCTACTAGTAAACTAACACTGATAAAAAGTAAACATTCCCTCTTTGTTTCTCCTCTCACCTATTTCGATGAAATCGAAGGAGACCTGACGCATGCGCAAAAGTGTTAAAGGCTCTCGTAAACAAAACCGAACAGTAGCTGTTTATGTTTACTTTATTTATATGAACTACTACTTATAACAATAAAATAAAACATAAAACGCACACATTTAAAGGACTCACTGAGCTATTTTTGGAAATTTCGTACTGGGAACCCAAGACAGACTGTTTCGAGGTGCTTACCTCTCATCAGTTGGATTCGCCCAGTACAGTATATGAGTACTGGGCGAATCCAACTGATGAGAGGTAAGCACCTCGAAACATCTGTCTTGGGTTCCGGTACAAAATTTCCAAAAATAGTTCAGTGAATCCTTTAAATGTGTGCGTTTTTATGTTTATTTTATTGTTACAATTGTACCATGCACGCAAAATTTTGCCATTATATACTACTACTTTGTATTTCATTCACGAGTAAGATTCTTTTTTTTTCCAGTTCTCTCTCTCTCTCTCTCAGTTCCCAGAATGAACAAAAAAAAAAAAAAACGAAAGAGGCAAAAGAAACTGTTTGTTTTTATTTTTGAATATTTTGAACAACATTACTTCATTTATTCTGTTCTGTACATATAATTAATGTATATTTTTAATATACATTAAAAATTTAATGTAAATTTTACAGAGTTGTTATTCCTTTATAATAATTTATAATTTTGCAGACCTTTGTTTTTAGTAACACAAACGTAACTTATATAAAATCGCTACTTAAAAATACAAGTATAAAAATTAATGATTCTATTACACAAAGGAAAGGGAAATTATTTTTTCCTTTAATTAAAAATTAATTAATTAATGAAGACAATTTAATGATAAAAATTGAGAATGAGATATCCTGATATTTCAATAATTTTAGAATTTGATAATAATTAGAATAATAATTTCACAATAATTCGCTACAGCCAACAAAATGTAAAGAGAAATGACAAATCCTTTAAACTAAAAATCAATAATTATAAAAATAGAAACAAAAATTCAGTTTATATTAATATATGTTAAACAAACTGAAGTTCTATTTTTATTTCGTAATTACTGATATATATATATATACCAGTATATCCAGGGACGAACAAAGGTTTATATCGAAAGGTAGTTAGCCGATCTCCAAACAGCCAAATGAAAAACGTTTATACATAAGTAGATATATTATTGTTATTATTATTACTGTAACTTTTGTATTTAGAAATCATAATTATTATTATTATCACGACTTTGGATGAAACACACGACACTGATCCCCATCACCATAGGTAGGGTGATCAGATTTTTACATTGGCAAAGCGGGACACCATTGACCGGGGGGGGGGGACCGGAAAGAAAAAACAAAACAAAACGGAATCTCCAGTTCGACAACCAAAAAAAAAAAACCTAATCTCCAGTTCGACAACCAAAAAAGGATTTCAATAACCCAAAAAAAAAATCGGGACTTTATAAAATGCCGCGGGACGCGGGACAAATTGTTAAAAATCGGGACGTCTGGTTACCTTACCATAGGGGCACTTGGAACAATCTCGAAAAATTTTATGTAATATTTGAACCGATTTCAGTTGTCTGAAATAACAACATCAGAACTACAAGAAAACAGCGCTGCTTGCAACATCATACATATTCCGCAGATACCTGGTCGATACTTAGGTTTCTGGCTGAAACTTGTATCAACTAAAGGCTCCAGTCAGTGTTTTTTTGACTGTTTCAAAATTATTATTATTATTATTATTATTATTATTATTGTAATTTTATATATACACCGAAGAGCCATTACATTGTGACCATCCTAGCCTAGATAAATGAGTGCACTTGTAGAACAAACAGTCACGTGTGTCAATGGGTATAGAGCAATATATGTATAATCGCAGAAGAACTGGCTTTCTGTTAGTAGTGTGTATGGCGTCAGAATGAATAAAGATGTAGGATGTGCTCACGTGCCGTGAATACATATCAAAAGTGGCGCAAGGATGGCAAACAATGAACTGTCATCCAGCTGTGTGTCGACCAGTTACAACAGTAGTGAACAGGGCAATGTTTCAAAGCACACAGTTATCGAATCCTTCTGCCTTATGGGGCTGCGTAGCCGTAGACCTCGTCCTGTTCGGATGCTAACTGCAGTCCGCCGACGACAGCGCATGAAATGAACATCGACATTGGACCGTGGATGATTGGAAAAAAATCGCCTGGTCCTACGAATCCAGATTCTTGGTTCACCACCTAGACGACCGAGAGCGCATACGCAGATTACCATTGGTGGCTACGGCAACTGAATTCACTGTTGGGCGGAAATAGGCCGGCGGATAAGGTGTGATGCTGTGGGGATGTTTTCATGGGAAACTTTAGGGCCATTATCCCAGTACAACAATACCTAACAGCTGTCAGGTAGCTGAACATCGTTGCAAAGCAAGTTCAGTCATTCATGTCAACTGTGTCCCCTGCTGGTGATGGTCATTACCAACGGACAATGCGCCATGTCACACTGCCAGGATCGTTAAAGAGTGGTTCAAGGAACATGATGTTGAATTAAATTGCATGCCATGGCGTCCAAATTGACAGGACATGAACCCAATCGAACATTTGTGGATCGAATTGGAGAAGGGGGTTCGCGCTAAATCACCACCGCCGCGAAATGAAAGGAAACTGGAGGATCTGCTGTTGAGATTATGGTACCAGATACCCCAGGATATTTATCGACACCTCATCGAATATTTGCCTCTCAGAGTACCGCTGCTTTACATTGCTAAAGGAAGTCCTACATCCAGTGCCAAGGTAACTGCCTAGGGCGGCACTCTCTTAGGGTGCGGCGATGGTTTCTATTTCCCCCCTTTACTGTTTATTCTTTTTCCATTTTATTATAAGTCAAACTGCGAATAAAGCAATAGCGGTTTAAAGTTCTTACAACTGTGACAGAAGTCAAGAGAAATTAATAACATTATATTATTGAGAAAATCAATTCATTTTCCACGTCCGAAGACATTTTTGAATATGGTTGATGTATATAAAAAATGTGAAAATAAAAAAATAATAACAACAGTGCATAGATACGTTAAAGATGCAAAGAATACAAAAAAAAATCGAAAATCTTTTTTTCATCTACTCTATTTGCAGAAATATAGAAAATAGTTATGATTCTTTGCAATAAATAGGAGAGTTTTAAGCAGGAGCGGCAAAAATAGCGCTACCTAGATTGGCCATACTTCTAAATCCGGCCCTGCCAACATCGTATTAGGCATTAATATTCTATTAACCTTGGTATTAGGTAGGTGGTCCTAATGTAATGGTTCTTCAGTATATAAAAAAGGAAAAAAATAAAACATTCAAATTTAAATTCTTTATCAAGAATACCTCTTCCCAGGAAAAATTTAACTATAAATGTAAAAAAAAAAGAAAAAAAAATCCATGATACATTAATGAATTCATTGAATAAAAACATATACATCACACGGAATTTATTTATACACTCGGGGAACGGGGATAAAAACAGTTTGATTAAAGTATGAAAATGTATTGTGACTTTTTAAAATAACAAATGAAAAATAGGCAAAATTAGGAAAGAACTCTAATTTCACTCAACTAGCTCTAATTTTTTTTTTTTTTTTAATTAAAAATTCCTTTCAAAATTTTCTGTAGTAAAAAACAAGATTTAAATAATGCCAATATTTATAAATATGTAACACCAAAATATTTTGTTCTCATTTCAGTAGAAATTTTAATCTAATACTGTATGAGAAAACAAATGGATGAAATAAAAGTGTCATATGACCTTCACGTACTGTTCCAATTAATAGTTGGAACAATGAATTGTTTTTTCCGCTTTTCCAACCAAAAACTATTGTCTAAATATCTTTTATATTTAAATGAAGATAAATTATTATCAAATGAATACGATTGATATTCACTGGAAGTTTTATAAATCATAATTAGGAAAAAAATCTTCCTTCCCATGATCCCCTGCTCTCCAAGACTGATTACGAACAAAAACTGAATTCTGATAACCTAATTATTGCTGTTCCTGGATTTTAAAACAGGTAAAACGTTTAATGCACTGTTGTATGATGACAAAACACAATTAAAAGTTTAATAAACAACTTCTTATTGCGTTACTTCCTATTAATCAATTGTTGAAGTTCTGTTGTTATTTGTTTTTTGTTTTTTTGTTTTTTTTGTTTTTTTTTTTTGTAAGATATTCTCATTATCAGAGACCAAAAATAACTAATGTCGTGCGGTGTTATCCTGCTTTTTTTCAGCCCTTCCAGTCTCGCTCTCAACGTTTGTAACAAATCTTCTTCGAAATCGTAATCCATCTTTAATAACTGATCAAAATAAATTAACTCATTTTTTTCAAAGCGTCATGTTTTTTTCAATATCATTTGATTAAACTTTAGATTACGGTACCCCGATGAACACCTGATAGTCGGCGGATCATGTGAAATGAACAATTAACAGTAAAAAGCAGAATGCTTATTTCAAAATGGTTTTCACGATCTGTTACTAGAAAAACTAACCCTCATCTGGCTAACTACGATCTTGAGATAACAGTATACACGTTATAATTGTCTGCAGTTTTTAATGTTCTGTAGTATTTTGAATTATATGTGTATTAATATTGTTGGAATTTTAAATGTACATATTTAAACTCTCACGTTAAAGTTTGGTCATGTTTCTGATTAGTTTTTGTGATTGTTACGTCCTTTATTTGGGTATTTAATTATATAGATGGTGATTTTAAGGTGGTCTCCTCCCCCCATTTAAAACTGATGTGTTCAGTGTCAAAAAGAATAAATAAATAAATCATATTGTCGGTTGTACAAAACCTAGTATCTTTCGTAAATAGCGTCATCTCTTAACTGTGAAATAAATGTGCTCCAAAGTTAAAAATTATTAAATTTTACTTTGTACAGCTTATCCTAATAAAGAGAACAAATGAATCCTTTTATTTTAATCTATTTATTTATACAAAAGTGTGTTTCTGAGAGTTGCACATTAATTGTAATTTAACATACAATGTTTCAATGTGTTGTCACAATTGAAAGATATGAGAAAATTCCCAAGCAATTTCTGTTTAAATGTTTATTTTATTAACCCAATATTTATTCAAATTCTGTTGATCACAAAGAAAGGATTTTTTTTTTTTCCTCCAACTCGACATTACTTAATCTATTCTCCTTTTTTTTTAAAATTCACGGCAATTACTTGAATCTTTCATCTTGTGGGAGTAAATTTGTTTAAAGAAAAGAAAAAAAAAATAATCATCTCTTTCATATTTTTAAGTCCATGATAATTGAATTACCATTGTTTTAATTTGGAAGCTGATATCTGATTCCAAAATTAGAAAGAATTTGAAAAAATTGTTTCAAGAATTAATTGTGTTGTTTTCAGTAAAAACCACAAACAGCTGTCAATAAGCAACTGTCTTCATTCATTAAGCTGAATTTTATTAAATACGGAAATGCCAACGTCAACTGCGACATTTAACAAAATAAAATAAAACAAAACAAAATATTTAAATATTAAAAATATACTTCGATTTTTTTTTTTTTTTTTTTTGATACATTTAATCAATTGGCTTCACTCGTATTAAAAACATATCAGATATTCTGAACTTGACAATACATTTTCAGCTCGTGAAGTGAGATAATGCCGCCCAAGCTCGGTCCAGTGATATCGAATTCTGATTGAGCAGCTCGATTTTTGCACTGGATCTGTGTTGGATATCATGGATCCAGTGGCGTACCAACGCCTTTGGGGGCCCGGGGCGGGGGTTGCAGATGGGGCCCCCTAGTCTTGCTTTTACAACCAAAAAAAAAGGAAATAAGCTGCTTGGTGGGGCCACTAGGCTGGCTGATGGGGGCCCCTCCCAGGTGGGGGCCCGGGGCGGACCGCCCCCTACCCCCTTGGTACGCCACTGCATGGATCTGACCTGGGAGACAGACAGAAACAGACTTTTTCTTTACTGTAATTTATTAAAAACTTACAAATTTTAGCAAATAAATAAAAAAATAAATTTGTTTAAAATGTTTGCATTTAAAAATATTGGTGGAAATCACTGTATCCACTAGCGCAGCTAGATCGGCAGAGGGCGTTCGCCCCGGGCGGCATTTTAGTCTGCGTCAGTGATCGGATCAAGTCCTATAAGTCGTTTTCAGTTATTGTATAGGTTTAATTGTATTGAGAAGAGCGGAACAAACTCTAGGTACGCCACTGACTGTAACGTGATAAAATTAAGAAGGCCATGTCCAAAGAAACTTAAGTACTGTACTTACATCCTATCATAACTTACTATTCGTTTGAAAGAATAATACACATAACATTGAAAGCAAAAAAAAAATCGAGTGCAGTTTGGGAACCGCTGAACTATACAATAAATCATGTTTCATAACTATGTCACAGTCCATAAAATGGATAATCAGAAGAGTAATAGTTTAATTCTTAGAGATTGAAACCCCTCATTGCCTCCGAAAATGGAAAAACAAATGTAGAAATCTGGACCCTTTTTTTTTTTGGTTGAAAAGTTTATCGCTTTGTTTCTAAACAGCCTTTCCCTTCCATCTGGAAAAAGGAGAATGATTTTTTTTTTTCGGTTTCACGGGACACGATCATCATCAGTCCGCCCATTCCCAAATCCTAAGTACGCCTTCGCACTCCTTCCAGCGTCTGTGTTTTTATCCAAAATGGCGGAGATATACTGTCTCTGAAGCGATTATAAAGTAAACCATTACATCTCTTAAGTCTATGATTGAAATTCCAAGGGATGATTTATAGTGATTTATTAATCAATCATACACTATTATTACATTGATTATTTTTATAACATAGCAAAGAATTTTATATTGAAATTTACCTATTCTATTAAATGCTTTCATCCAGTATCTTAAGTCGTTTATTGCAAACGATTTTCAGAGATCAAATGAGATGATCCGTCTTCATTTGCTTCAGAAAATTCTACCCCTTCGTTCAACTAATCTGCATCCAATTTATCTAGCGTTAGAACTGAATTATCGAAATCTCATTAACCGAAATAACAATCACCGAACAACGTAAAAAATTCCATTTCTTCTAAATGGTTGAAAGGCTTTTCGTATATTTTCAGAACCGCGTTGATTCAATTTATTATTCAAACTAATCTAATCCTCTATTAGCCCCGATAATTGGACTGGAAAAAGTTTTTTTCTTCTATATTTGTTAGCTCGACATGATACACATTTCTTTGGAATGAAACAACTGTTGACTATTATAATTTTATATTTAGTTATTTCTTATTTGTTTAAATTGAGGTAGCTCAAGATAAAGTACTAATACTGTATACACAAATACAAAACAATTCAAATTCCTTTGCATATATTTTAATTTAGCTCCTTATTTAAATTTACCGAAAATTTTGTCGACCAAATTAAGTTTTGATTAAAATGCTGCTTAACAGAGGATTTTTTTAAAAAAGAAATATTTGTATGTATAGATCTCAAAATATCTTCTCAACGTCTGTAAGGTATGTTTTTATATGAAGGAATCCATTTCATTGGTTCATTGTTGACTTCTTGTACCATTATGTAAGCTTTTCGTCTCCTAGCAAATTTAAAAATAGAGTTCAAATTTCAACAAAATACAAAGAAGGAAAAACCTTAAAGCCCCGATTAGCCAATTAAAACAAAGGGAAAAACAATAAAAGAACACCTGTAAATCAAATCAGACAAACTGTCTGGGGAATTCAGATCGTCTGAGGCAGTAGATCATCCCTCAAAGAGCCCGGGTTACCAATCACTGTTCTATTTTTTTTTTATAACCCTTTAACAAATATGGGAAAGAAAAAAAATAAAAGTAGGGTGCAATTTTAAGCAAAAATACTTGCAGACAACTATCAACCAACTGTTGTTTAGATATTATTATCTATTCATTCAAAGGACGAAACTTTATGATTTGAAGTGAAAAATTAAAGATTTAAGTTATTAAAGATTACTATTAAGTTTCACATGTACTAAACCCAAAATCACGATAAACGGAAAACTCATGTTATGAATAGCTAAAACGCTTTTACATAATATGACTCTTAAACTGGGACCTCTAGATGTAACCTCCTCGACACCCATTAAATTATTTCTTAGAAATAATTATTTCTTAAAAAACTCAAGATTGAAATGTAGAAATGAATAATTATTTCGAGACCTTGTGGCTACTCGACAGTTGATGCACCAACAATAGCGTTCTTACTTTTTGTTTGGGAATTTAGCTTTTTTTTTATTATTATTAGTCTTATATCTCGGTTTTTGTTAATTATTGAGTCTTATCTTTTTATTTCACCGATGGATTCGGCAGAGAGAGAAAATAAATAAATAAATAAAAGAGTCGAAGGAACGTTAGAAAGTGTTGGTCGAACAAAGATGTCTCCAAAGAATTCTCTTGAGAGTCCGTATCTTGTCACGTGAGACGGAAACCAAATCCCAGTAAAGCAACACGTTTGTTTTCAAGAGGTTTTAAAGCAGATAAAGGGATCCTTGCAAGCTGCTTCATGTTGTTAGTATTATAGCCAGATAAG
>JAFIDM010004315.1:66146268-66158166 GCA_023159025.1 Thereuonema tuberculata | reverse complement strand
TTTGTTTGGACGGTGAAGACCATCGATCTCATCGCCACCCTTCCAAATACCGCTAAATATTTATAAACTCTGAAAATATGCTTAAATGGTTGAAATTAAGTTTTTAATTTTATATGAAACAACTGTCAAGTAACATTATCCAATAATTCCATGGACATTATTTTTTCTTTTTTTGACTGAATACAAATTCAACTGATTAATCCTAAAAATTAAAGTTGGACTCAAACAAAATGGCCACTATAATGTAATTGTAGTAAAAAAAAAAAAACAACCGCTTATTTTCGTATTTTAACTTTACGTGTCTGGGAATTTGAAATCTTCTGGGATTTATTTATATATTGGATAAGGAGAATTTCAAACGAAACGATGGCTCTACAATCAAAACAAAAGGGTCAAAAGTCTTCCAAAGCTTTTGGATGCAATGGAAATGGTATATGGGGGTGGGGGAGAGGAATGTGTTGCACTAAATCCCCGCTCGGCAGGCAGTTTCCCTTACCAACTTTCATCAAAATCCTTAACCGATGATGATATTTGATCGAATTGTCTCCGGAAAGACACTTCAAATTTAGAAAGTGTTCCGGAACTTGAATTTTTTTTTCCGTTAGTTCCAACTAAGGAATAATTTCATATTATCAATCATAGAATAATTAAAAAAAAAAATACTTTTTTTTGTTTTGTTTTTTAATTTGTAATTATCACTACCGATTATCTCGACAACAACTCAACGGATTTTGATGACACTTCGTCATATAAATAGAGGACCCTAATCCGTCCTCTTTAAAGCTGAGTTCAACGTTATGCAGAAGACGGAGAAGAGCACTTCGGAATCGGAGTGACTCGGTAATATCTCTTCTACAATTTAAAAATACTTATTTTAACATAATCTTGGAATACGCGAGGAAAGACAGTGCTCCGCGAAATTCATAACTTCTCACCTATCCTACCCCAAGTCACTAATGGTTTGGACCTCACTCAAAATAAGTTATTTATAAGTATAGAAACTTACTGTACATGGTGCGAATACCCATCCTTCTCTTACCTTTTTGACAATCGTAAAGGCTTCAAATTTCGTCGCAAAGTAATCACCTGCGCGCTCAAAACAGTGGATGGGGTGTAAGGCCCTTCTCGAATTTTCCTGTAGGAGGTAAAGAAAAAGTAAAAAACTGATTAGTTTAATGAGTTTTCTCTCCGCAAAATGAGGAAGCATTTACGGATTCCTTCAATTTATTTAAGTAATTATTAGTGTAGTTTATTTTTTAATAGTAAATTGAACTTATTTTAAGTAATAAGATTAAACTATTATTACTTTATTGTAATCTTGTTTAAAACAATAAAACAAATTATTGTCATTTCAATATAACTTTTCAATTGGAATAAGCCTAATATTAGGTTATTTATAAAGCTTTATATGTACGGGCGCTTAATTTTTTAGAGGGCGCCAATTGTGCAGCAAAAAAGTTGATGTAAAATAGAATTCAAGAAACAGAATCAAATTAAAAGATTATGAATGCAAAAGTATAAGATATAAATATGAAATTATTTTTATTTCAGATTTTGTTTTAACCATTTGGGTAAAAGAGACTGCTATTCTAGATTTGGGTTCGATTCCCGAGCTGGCGTTTCTCTTTCATCTTTCTCTGTGATGTACATTGTTTCTTTGTCTCTGTGAATATTGAAGACAAAAACTGTTAATGCACAAAAATTGCTGGCGTTAACGTGAATCTGGACACTGATTATGATTAATAATATTTTTTTTTATTAATGCTTTATTTTTACAGTTTTTATTTTTTTAATAATAATAATATTTTTTCAGCAATTATTCTTGTCCGTTTTAGTCGAGCAAGATGGGAAAGATTAAAGATTCATGAAATATAATTAAACAACCCAAGTTATGAAACATATTGTGGAATTCCTTTTATCGCTATAAATTCAAAGGCGGAAAAATGAATATGGCTCCAGCTGGAATTTGTTTGTCCGTGTCTGTTAACTGAATCTCATCATTTTTGTTGCTTTTGAATAAGTTTTAAATAAATAGTCAAATTATTGTCTCAGAATGAATTGTTACGTCTAATTTCATTCTTATATTAGTTTTTTTTTTATTTCTAAAAAAAAAAAAAAAAAGTATATTAGTTAGTAATAATCACTGGATTGAATCATTTTATTATATATAGTGTGTGAATTTGTCATTAGTAGCTTATTAATTCTTTAGAGAATTTATACTTTTAAGGATTAAGAAAAATAGTAACTTATATCTACATTAGATTCTAAAGTATTTTCTCTTGGCTCTGACTGAATGGAGAAAATGAATTTAAAGTAAAACTATTTCCCTCTATCGCTCTTTTCCTGTTTTTCTCGATGTGGTAGTGTGCAATCGATTGTGAAATTTTTAAATTGTTTGCGAAATTTTAATTAATTCTGCTTATTTAATTTTCTTTCCATTATTTTAATTAATTTTTTAATTTCTTTTTCTTGATCCGATTGCTTTTCTTGATCCAGATTACCTTCCAGCTATTAGTGATGTTGAATTGATGTTGACAGTATTTATTATTTTATTTCCAAGGAAGAGCAAAACTGTAAATAAATAATTCAACGCTATATTTTACAGTGTAAAATTACAAAAAAATATTTAAGTAAAATAATAACTTAAAAAATGATTACTATTTTGCATTTCTAAGTCTTTTACAAGAAAGAAATTGCATTGAAGTAATTAAAATTTAAAACTTCAAGGGTAGGGGCAACTGCAACCTTTATCCCTTCCAATGGTCTCTCATGGTTATAGAAAACCGTACCCAGGGCCGAAACTAGGGGTGGGGGGCAGACGGGGCATGTGCCCCGGGCGCCGGTTTGGAGGAGGGGGGCGCAGGCTTGGAGACACGGGGCGCCGAAAAAGCGAAGAACTATACCCTTGCCCCGGGTGAAAGGAGGGCTAGTTCCGGCCCTGACCGTACCAAACCTCTTTCAAATCCAGAGATAAACGTAAGGCTGAATTTGGTAAACAATGGTGACGTTTTGTTTCTTTTTTCCTTTAATTTTTTAAGTATTTTTTTTTTCTTTCAAATCGGATGAATTATTCAGTTTTATTACTTTGAATTCTCCTAAATAGATAAGCCATCTTTTGATTTCTGAATATCTTAATTTTTAAATAAAGATATTTTATTTTTAATAGTAAATTTCTCGTCTATTATTGTAGCGGGGACATGTCATTTATTTATTGATACTGTATACAGATTCTACATTGCAGTTAGCTTAAAAACTATTAGATTTCGATAGATGAAAAGTATTTATTTTAAATACATGTTAATAAAACTTAATGTTAATATTGTATCTTGTCTGAATTATGATCGTTGCTTTTGTATGTTGAGAAAGTAATGACCCGGAAGTGGTTCTGAAATTTCATCTTTTGAATTCATGCCCCGTTTTTAGATTTCACTTTCTTATTCCTTACGAGAACTATTTTTAATCTTCAGTTTTAACTTTGCCTTTTAAAAATAATCAATATTTTTAATTGCAAGAGCTTAATAGTTCTCTTTTTTTTCTCCTGAAATTGATGTAAATATTATCAGCTCATTCTATTACCTTAGTGATGTTTTGGCCATGTCTTTCGAAAGGGTTTTAAGCAAGGAATATTTCATTAAAAAATCAGAAACCCAGTCTTAATAGCCGCAATATCAATAGATACTAACAAGTCTTCCTGGATTTCATTTCAGATATGTCGTGGGCGGTTAAGGTTTCTTATTTTTAAATGGCCTTGTATCTAATCTCAATACATCGGCAACCAGATGTTTCTTCCATTATCACAGTCCATTCTCTAGCCTTTCCACTTCTCAAAGTCATCTAAATCCCGTTTTCTGACCTTGTCACTTTCTCATTATTCTCATCAGTTCTTATTTCAAAAGGAGCTAAAATTAAAACCTAAATAGAATCAGTTTCTGCTCCTGTATTTCCCCGCCGCCATGTAATAATTCCTTGATTATTTTTTTTTGTAGTAATTCAATTTTCCCATGGTTAATAACAGTAAAGAAGAAATGTAAAAACAAACGTTTTATCGTAAAATCTTATCGTGTGAGTAATGATAAAATATAGAACATTGTTTTTCCATACGGAATTGATTTGCGATAAACGTAGAAGATTACAGAAGGTAGAGTTATATTCGATACACAGGGAAATCCGTTTAAAGGATAAGTGGAAGATAACCCAGTTCGCCATTACGGGGAAGAATCTGTAAACTAATTGTGCAAAACCAAGTAAATGGATGACTAATGATGGGATTTACGTATTTTTTTATTTTTAGGGGATTTATTAAGCCAGAAAGACAGCAAAACCCAAGTAGAGTAAATTTGCTTGGTTTTGGAACTAAACTTCTGTTAGGAAAAATACAGTTTGACTAATTAATATATAACGGAGATATTATACACGACGATCTAGTGAGTTGTTTAATTCTATTGCATCCCGAAGTAACGAAAATTTATTCATTGAGGTAAGAATAAGAAGCTTTTATTTCGTTTTTCTTCCGAATATTTATCGTTGAAAATTTAGAAATCGAAGCATATATTTTCATCAAAAATGACGTCTCTGAATTGAATGTTATTATCGCTTAGCAAAAACATGTTCTTTTTTTTAGTCTACCTTTTCTTTCAGTTCTTTTAATATTTTCATTTCATTTTTTTTTCCCTCAACTACATTTCCCTTTCTTTTTCCATTATTTTTTTAATAGGTTAATTTTCATGCAATCGGAATATAAGCAAATCAATATGTTGTTAACGGTTGTTGTATCAGTTCGTATTTGAGAACGACAAAGAATTTTAGAATAACAATTTAAAAATAACAACAATAATAATTCTGAATAATAAATCCCCAAGATTCAGAGATATAACAGACACTTTGACTTATAAACAGCATAAGTAAATCCAAGATAAACGCATAGAAGATATACTGCTTCTATTTTTATTTCAAAAAAGAATTAAGCGAATTTATTATCATATTGTACAAAAAGAGCTGCAGAAATGTTTTGATCATCTTTTTAACATTTAGATTATTCCGGGAAATTAAATAGATATTATTTCCTATCTTATCTTCTACGCTATTATGTTTCATCAGAACAATGTAATTCGATTGTTTCATTATACAATCATTGATATTTTTATTTGACGAAAGTTTAAGCTGATCTCATGTGACAAAGTACTTTACAATAAAGCGATCAAGTTACTGAAATTCGCAAAAATTTCTTCCTCCATTTCGTTATGACGTAATCTTGTAAATTACGTTATTATTATTATTTTTTTAATTATCAATAATTTTAACTCCCTAAACTAACGTTGTTAATCCTTGAATAGTTAATATATTGGAGAATAGTTAGAGAGAATAGTTAATATAGGAGAGATCTAAGATCGATTTATTAAAGATTTAAGTATTTGTTGAAAAGAAATCTGGATCAGCTTTAACATAAAGATTTTTGTGTAAGTAATTCTATATTTACTTGATTATCTATTTTGAATTTTGTGTTTTTATTCCAATTTTTATTTTTAATTTCACATTAAAAAAAAAAAATATATTTGAGTTTTCCAGATTTGTTTTTTTTTTTTTTGTGTTGGAGAATTAAATAATTTATTATGCGAAATTTTGTTGACGTGAAAGTTGGCGTGTTTACAATTAAAGAGGGGATTTTAAGCTTAATATTGTATCGGCGTATTAGAATAAAAGATTTAACCCCTTTCTGGAGGTAAGTTTTCAGCGAACAGATAATACAACAGATTAAAAGGCTCTTTTGACGGCAGGGATCACGGTTATCATGAGTACAAGTGACTGCAGCAGCTAAGAACCTACGTCATCACCTGTGACGCGCATGCGCCTTACACGAAAATCGCCATTGTGGAAATTCTTAGCTTAGTGGTTGTTGTGGTCCAACGATATTTGGACGGGAGAAGGATATCACTAAGAAGAAAGCTTTGCCAAAATGGAATAGTAGCGGTGAAAGGACATCTTCAAATTCTCGTCCTAACGAAAAAAAGACGCCGAGGGGATGGAATTACTCTAGAAATATCAACGCTAATGTGCTTGCGTAAGGTGAGTGAGTGTTGATATATCCACTGTTCCGGTTTTATTACGAAAGGTCTTCGCTCTGAAGACAGGAAATTCACGTTTGACAATTAATAATCCCCCTTTGCTACTAAGGAATTGCTCGATTTACTCTGTCGAATATTAACTATCAGTGTCCAGTTTAGGAAAGAGCTGTTTCCCTTTCCATATGTCCATTTAAAACCCCTCTTTGCATGATAAGCAGATAAGCTTAGACCCCATTTTATAAATTGCAACAATATTTCAAACCTCAAATTGAGATTACTTTTCAATTAAACCGAAACCTTACATATTTCATCTTTTGGAAATCACGTTGAAGTCGAATCAGAATTTTTTTCCCCTTGTAAATGGAAAAGGGAGGGATAAGCTAAGATGCGCAGTTATTTTGACGTTTGGTCTGTTTTTCGTGGATCTTTGCTTCGTTGTGTTGGAAGGCGGATCTGAAGGTTTCTTGAGAATTGACCTTAAAATTCAAAACAGGTTTTCAAAACATTGAGACGTTATTTTTATAAATTTTAATGACAATGTGATGTAGATGACTTCAATCGGGTTAAAAATTTCATTCCTTTATAGCTGGATCAAAATTGGATCAGTGTATTATATCTTTTTTACCTCTTTCCACCCACTCTTGATTCTTTTTTAATCTAGATTAATCTTTAAATTACAAATCTACATGAAATTTAGAAAAAAAAAAAAAAGAGAATAAAACATATTTTCTAAATTTTCCATTGAGAAATTAAAACCCCCTATTGCTTATTTAAAATCGATGTTAAAAATCCTTACAAGATATGCTATTTATTTTTTTTCTGCTTTACCAGTTACAGTCAATTGTTTTCCAATACCATAAGACCTTTATTTTAGTTAAATATTATCCAGAATTAATACACCAAATCTTTTATGTAAACAATCTAGAAATAGTTTAAGGGCTTAGAACATTAATTTCGGATGAATGCACGTTCTTGGCAATATTTATTTTCTTAGCTTATGTTGAAAATCCGATCTTTTTGAGTCATTTTTGTAAAGGTGATCTAGATTGGATTCTAAATTAAAGGTTCTTCTGTTTCCCATCTTGGTCGTGGTCGACCAGCTTTTTACCTGAGGAGTTTTGTTCATGAGAGCACATCGGTGACGGTGCCACACTAAACTTCAGGCTGCGTGCTATAATGCCACATGATCACTATTAAATTTGTTGCCTTATTTGTAAATTCCCTAAGGGAGAACCATTTTAAATTTTTTTAGTTTTGTTTTTTTACATCTATTTCTGGATCGTCGGAGAAAGCCTCAAATATGGTTAAAGACATCTCGATCTCATTGGGATAAATAAATGACATCGCTTACTAAGACAACGTGGATTTTTATGCCAATTTAAAATTAATTAAAAAGACTGGAATACAGATGATACAAGGATTTCCAATTGCATGGAGATGTTAACGGAATCCTGTTACATAATAAATTTAATTTTTCCGCAAGAGATCAGAAATCTCGTCATATTGTTTAAAAAGATAAAGACCTGATTCCGTGTTTATACATAATTATAGGTAAACGAACTTGAGTATTACAGATATATATATATATATATTTATTTTTAATTAATGGCACATACAGTTTTTAATAGAGTAAATGCTTTGTAGAATTTATTTCGAATTCGTCCAAATTTGATTTCACTCATTCAAATTTCAATTCCATTTGACATAATTCTAATATTATTAGTTCTTTAAACAGATACGGTGCAGCTGTGATATTCTGTAACTGGTTGTTTTTTTTTTTTTTCATTATTATGATGTAATAGAAACACCTGCCTACCGTTACTGTAAATATTAGAGAAGAAATGATAGAGCAGCGACTGTAGATTTAAAGTAAATAGGAAAAATATCAAATTAATTGATCAGGTGGTTCGTTCTACTCGATTATTTCAGGAATGTTAAATTTATACTTTAAAATTATTCATCTTATTTATTCAGTCCGAAGTTTTCACAAAACGAAAATCCCGACATTAATAAAGTAAATAAATATTGAATTGTCATATTGCAACATCATCTTAAGTTTTTCTTTTTCCTCTCTCATCATTTTGTTTTTTTGTTTGATATTGCTCCTAAGTTTTAAGCAAACATCATTAACATATTCTGATTGTTATTTTTCCAAATGATTTGTAAACTTTTGAATCTTTTCATTCCGGATTTATTTATTTTAAGTTCAGAGACCGACAATTGCAATATAGCTTATCGTTTTTTTAATTTGAAGATTAAATGAAAAATACTTATCGTTGTGCAAGATATAACTTGGTATCGAATGTGTATCAGTACAACCGTTTAAAAACTAATACCTAATTCTGTTGTCGCTTAAATCTTCAATAACCTATTGATAAACTTTTAACTAATTCACTTCATAATTTTCTGGCCCCGTACATTACTACTCTGGGACCTTTAAGATCTATATTTTAGGCGATTATCCTTTGTCAGCCAATGTTACCCAAAAGTATACAATCTACAGTAGAGTTTCTCAACCAGTATGCCGCAAGAAAATTCTGTAATGCATTTGTAATAGTCAGTTATCCAGATCTAACTTAAACTAAATACAAGACATATAATCTCGGTAATCATTTATAATTAAGCCATATGGTTTTTTTTTATTACGATTTGCAATAAAAAAAAAAAAATTGGGGTTTTGGGGGACTTCAGGAACAAGGTTTGGTATGTGTCGCTTTTTGCAAATATGAAAATATGCCGTGATGAGAAAAATGTTGATCTAAAGAATGAGGGTTAAAGAGAAGTGTAAATAATGATTTCTATGCTATTTTACATTTCCTTTATTCCCATTACCATTTTGTTTCTTTGCTTACGAAAATGCCTTCGAATTCAAAAAAAAAAAAAAAAAAAATGCTAAAATAATTTTTTTTATAAATTTTTGATGTTTGAATTATTGCGATATTGATCTTAAATACGATTTCGTAAGAATGCTGCAACTAATTTTTTTTCCTTGCTATCGCCTCTTTCATTATGGAATTTATAGATAAAGAAAGAAGATAGAATTTGAAAATAAAATTTCTTCAGTTGATTTCTTGATAATAAGCAAAATACGTTAGCGGAGATAATTGCAAGATCATTTACAGTCGGTATTTGAGATAAACCAGTGCTCTCCAATTCAAGACTAAACCAGATGTCGGACCGTAACTTAAACTTTACAAGATCATGTTTTTTCTAACTCTACAAGAGTTTTATAATCCTTGGTTATAAAACATCAATCAATCAAGTGGGAATTATTATTTTTTTAATTATATTTCTTGTTTCATTTTCCAGTATTAGAACTTATGAGCAATTTTCATTGCCTGTAGCCAGTTTCAAATTTCGGTAGACCCAAGTTAACTGTTTAACAATGAGGTTAAATGGATAACTGCTAATTGAAATTCATTCTTAAGGACATCTAACCGAAAGAAATGTCATATTATCATTGATAACTATGGAACAACAATCTACAGAAATCTTATAAATGATTTGAAATTGATTAGTGTGTAAACCAGCAATGTGGTGACTATTTCAAAGTGAATAAATCGAACATACGTTTATTATTCATCAGATCTTCATGCTAGTATAAATATTTTTATTTATTTTATTTTTCTCCAGCAACAAAGAAATGAACCATGCGTATTTTCAAACTTAGGCTGTAGTTGCTAAGTACAAATTGTTGATGGGCCGTATTAAGATGTTACTCTACGAGTTTGAAACCATAGAGAAATGGTATGAACAAAACATGCATCATGGAAAAGAACCGTACTTTACAGTCAACGCAACGAGAATCAGTGGTAATTCACTGCTAGTGTTATCTAAATAGAAAGAAGCATGTTAGCCATGTAAAAACGGTTCACAGAAATCGGAGACTAACTTGAATCTAACTCGTGGTCCGGTTCAGTTTTTTGTAGATTGGTGTTAGCCGCCTGATCAACATCTGTTATTGATTCTCTAGTTAGTCACAATGAAAAAGTGGTACAGAATCCATTAATGATGATGATGTAATAGAAAAAAATGCATCAAAGTCATTGGTAGCCATCCAACGATGTTTCTTCAATTTAAAACTGGCTAAAACCATTTAATTATAAATTCAAGACTGTTGTAAAAGCAGATATGAAATAATCAAAGAATATTGAACCCAATCCCACGGTTTCCCTTTTCTTTGCAATCTTTCTCCTTCTACATAACTCTAAAAGTTCATATATAATCTTTTAGTATTTTGTCAGCACTTAAAATTGTACTTTTTAAAATTAAAGATATTCCATTTTGTTTTTGTTTACATGTGTCATTTTATGGAATACCGTTCCTTATTTAAACTCTTAAAAGTTTTTATGGATTTTAAAAAGAAAAACATTCTTACCCGTTTTAACTTTTGAAAGGACAGTGATTTGTTTTCTAAGCAGTAACAGAAATTCGAAAATAATATATTGGTAAACTTCATATTTATTGTTAAACTTCATATTTATTGTTATGCAGATTTTAAATTGTAGAGCCAAATTGCCTATAATTTTGTTTTGGTCTTTGTCTTGTTTCGTTTGCCAAATTTAGTGTTTCACTGCTTTTCTAACAAACGTTCTTTGTAAGCTGATGTGCTTTGTATAATTATAGGTCCGCTGGAAAGGGTTCAGTTGAAAAGGTTGGATTTGGAAGCCGCGGATTTTGTTTGATGGTATACGCCCACACTGACACAGTTGATGATTTACATTTAGTTTTATTCTTCAGATAATGAATTACTTAAATAGTAAGAATTCTTAAAATATGAATTATTGATTTATGTTTAAAAAAAATAATAAATATACAATCTCTTATAGTCTTAAATTTTAGATATTGTTCTGGCTCCTTGCTTAGTTAGAAAAAGACATCGCTCCCATTCACATCTCTCACTAGTCCTTTTATTTTTATTCTGCAGAACTTTAAGATATTATTTAATGAATTAATTAAAAGGTTAAATATTTTGGTTTTCTTTAAGCAGTACTGCAGATCAACAAATTTGCCTAATTGTTTATTTGTTGATCTCAAAAGAAAATACGTTATTAGAAACGAAAAATAAGTTGTTGTTGTTTTTTTTTTAATTTTTTAGTTTTTGTAAATGTAATTTTCATTATTGCCAATTTACAAATATAGATATAGGTTTAAAGAGAAAACAGTCAGCGCCCTACTTGGTTATTGTTGACTTATTGTTTTAATAATATTTCATTATCAGTTAATTATTGCCATTTCGTAAGTGAAATGGCGGAAAAATAGAAGAATTAGTTAATAAAAACCAACTTCGAAGCTATAATTGATACCGTTTAGTACAAGAAAACAAACCAATAGCTGGAAATGACATCAAGACCTTCGAATGCAATAACACTTCGTAGAAAAAAATGTGGAAATCTGAAAAATGCAGATCAGGTTCAGTTATTGTTAAACATAAATGTTTAGGGATGCTTTTTTCGCATTAATTTCGAATATGTAATGAATACATAGGTTTTTTTTTCCTAAACAAACGAAAATTATTAATTTTAAAGAAGAAAAAAAATATACGACCCCCCCTCCCGGGGTTTCTTATTTTTTTTTTTTTATCCTTTAAAGATATTGCCCGTTAATAATCTTAAATTTCATGTTAATTTAATTTCAGTAGTTGTACAACAACTTTTTATTTTATTATTTTTTCTATTAAGTTAAAAAAAAAAAAATGAAAATTTTTACGATTTACTCTTTAACTTAAATATATATAAATATATATATTTTTCAATTTTAGTTTTTTTAAATAAATAGTAATTTCAGTAGGTCAGGGTCAGAGGACGTAACTTACAAAAGGTAAACATAGGAGATA
>JAFIDM010004315.1:66134149-66146258 GCA_023159025.1 Thereuonema tuberculata | reverse complement strand
TATTGCTTGTAATGCGAAAGTGTTATGTAGCTTTAATATCTTCATACTTGATCCTGTAGATTCAAGAAACGATGAAAATTTCTGAGAGTGAATTTTCCCTCATCCCTTGTAGATGGATAGCAGAGAACAATAAAGAGATATTACTAAACCATTCAAGAATTGTTTTACATAATGGCAACTTGTAGTAACACTCAACTTAATCATGAACCCTTAAATAAAAAGAAAACAAGGGCAACACACTAATATAATTTGGCTTATAAAAAGAAAAGAATATGTAAGGAACTAGAGAAAAAAGAATGAATGGTTTTAAAGCCGTTAGGAAATGATAGATGACGGTTTGAAAGTTGATTACAAGAAGGACCCCCAATAAAATGCCTTATATTTTAAGAAAATGAGAAAGACATATTTCTCAAAAATTCACCCTAGCTTGACAAAATATGCTTCACTGAAAGAGCTGTGAGGATTTTGTTTATTCCATAAGGGTATACATTATGTGAATACTATTTGAAGGATTCTTTTCATAGAACGAAAATCTTGTAAATCCAAATTAAACAGAATTTTAAAGAAATTTAAAAGGATTTTCTAGGGTATGTCTGATAATTTTTGAGGATATGAAAATCAGAAATGAAAATTTAGATATACATAAGTTTTTGAATGCCTGTTGTTGTTTAGATTTTTAAGGCAATAATGTGCAGAATATATCTATTATTTCCTTTGAATTTTTCTAACATGGAAATTTTGAATTTTCATTGTAAAATGATTGACAGATATACTTAATTACTGAGTAAGGGGAGATCTTAACATTTTTTTGGGGGGGAAGGAAATACCTAAATTTCAGTAATTTGTAGAATATGTTTATAAATATCTGCCAAGTATTGCATTGCTTAAAAATTGTTCAGATTAATGAATTGCTGTTAGTTCTTGTGAGCCAGGATTCTCGCCCCCTTTCCATTTTCTTTCTCATCTTTCAACGACTAAAAATAGGTGAGGTTTCCTTTCTAAGAACTTCAGGGTATTTTTTTTCCTTAGTTGTTTTCCAACCTAATTCTTTTTAGGATATCCCCAAAGCTTTCTGTTAACTAACATCCTTCATTTTCTCGTTCTTATAAACTAATTCATTCTTTGATTATTTTTTTTAATTCAGTCATAAATTTACTTAATTTGCATCCAATGAAAAATGTTGTAATTAAGAATTTGTAACTGTTTTTTATTTATTTTATTTTAAAAAAAAAAAAAGATTTTTGAAATTTTGCCTGAAATGCACCATCAGCCCAGTTTCTCTTAATTGTTCAGATTTTTATTGATATTTTTTAATATTTCCTTCTTGTGTTAAGTGAAGTTGAAGTGCTTTCTCTATTAGCAAATTATTCCTTTTGCTATAATTAGATAATTGTTATAATTGTAGTTGGAAAATTCGTTACACAAAAACCACAGTATATAGCGATTTCTGAAAATTTGTTAAAAATTAGTTTTGAAGAGTTGTTTATTTATTTTTTTTTTTTTAAATAAATAATTGTAAAGTGTTTTTGAAATGGCTACTACTTTCTTGCATTTGATTGAAGTTATTGAACTAGTTTTTTTTTTTACAAAAAGTATTTTTGAAATTTTGCCCTGAAATGCACCATCAGCTTTTTCAATAATAGATTTGTTTAGGTAATAGATCTCTGGATTTATCCCTCTATTATAAGAGCTCTTACTGATTTACCTCGAAACCTTTTCCCTTTCAATAATGCTAGTTTTTTTTTGCAGTTGAAAACCATTTCAAATTATTGCATTACTAGTATTAATAGGTTACAAAAGTGTTGCCAAACTGTTTATTTTTTTTGCTTGTCAGTGAGTTTTTATGACAGGAGAGGAGACGCTTCCAATTTGGAAGGCAGCTTTGAGGAATCTTAGAAGAAAGGTTTTTGGAAATGAAGAAACCTACTTTTGAGGTTAATTTTAAAATAAGAAAGCTTATTAATGTATTTGTTAAATACAACCTATTGCTTTAAACAAATATTTTGTATGAAATTTCCTTTGAATTTAACGTCCATGCGAGAAAAAGGACACTTCAATTTCAACTTAAAAATATGAAATAATTGAAATGCAGAATGTGTCAAATCTTAATACTCCGTCGAGCGCAATATGGCGTGGCACAAGGTCGGGCGCAACGAGCCTGAGAGGCACTACTTTATTAAATTTTTTTTCGACAGATAAAAACGTTTTTTCTTACTAAAAACAATTGTTAACTATTCTTTGGAAACCTCTAAACATTATAAAAATACAGAAGGAGCAATAAAATAGTTTTATATAGTCTTTAAAGGAAACGGAAATTTAGCTACCAAAAATTACCGAAATTTGTACACCCCTTGATTTAATAATCTTTTCTACAGATATAAACGTTTTTTCTTACAAAAAAAACAATTGTTAATACTTTGTAGTAAACACCGACACTGTATAAAAATACCGCAGGAGCAGTAAAACAGATTTAATTAATCTTTAAAGAAAACGTATATTTCTTGAACAAAAATTAAGAAAAATTACCGAAATGTGAACAAATAATTATTCAAAGTTGTATTTGATTATAAAACATGACATTGAAGTAAAACAAGAACATATTATGTTTAAACAATAGCTTATTCATTTGATTCATGAGCAAATACATGTCCTTCTAGCTCTCTGTGATAGTATGGAGGACACATGAAAACAGCATATGAGACATGGGTATCAGTATGGTAGTTTTTATATTCATATGAACTCAATCGTCTGCGACAAGTCTGTAAATGGCATGTTTCACATTTGCGTCATTTTAGAAGTATCTGTGGCTGATCATCAGTTTGATTTGGTTGTTCATGGGGAGCGTATCTCTTCAATTTGTGTTGGAGGTGTGCTGGCATCCCAATAGACTTCTGACTGCGTTGAGCAAGTTGACCAAACACAAGGGTTGTGAGAGAGTTGTTTTATAGATAATTACGAAATATTATATAATATGACATTATTAACGACACAATGTGATACAGTATTAAAAATAACTGGGAAATTTTGAAAAATTCTTATTGTCAAACTGCAACATAATCTGGCACAATGAGCCTATGCGATCATTTCGTCTGTCAACCGGAAATGAAGAACGAAAATCACTAACTGACCTTGCCATTGTTATTAGCACTGGAAAAGCGGAAGCTACTAGGATGGAGACCTCACGAAAAAATTTAGCGGGGGAGGGGCAAACAAAAGAGTTTGAGGTGTGCCTAGGAGATCGGTTGCGCCCGACGGAATGTTAATCATTCAAGAGAACTTAGCAGTGGAAATACATACACACATACTACATTTTGAAACATTCATGGCAAGCTGTTTGTAAACTGCTATGAACCCATTAATTTGTATTCTGAATTTAATCCCTGAACAGAGTACATACTCAGTATTTAGACTAATTGAAACATTCTCCTTATATAAGATTTTGTTTTGAAAGTTAGTGTAACTGTTTGGATGTCCTGTACAAAAACTAGAAAAGACTTACGTTTTTGTAACATAAGCCTTTTTACAGGTGGACCATTGGAACCATTTGAATGAGCATTGCATTTCCAAGTAGTCCCCAAAATCTTTTTTTGTTCTTAATTGATTTTCATATTTTACAGCTTTTGGAGTACGATGGGTCCTCTAGACTGATCTGGGCCCATCTCAATTCTTTTAGGCCCTATCTATATGTATTTCTGATGGAAACAATAACTGAAACTAATAAATATTACTCCTTTATTTGATGCATTTTCTTTAATCACAAAGTGTAGTTATCAGATCCTGTCCACATTGACAAATCTGTCCTGTATTGACAAATACAGGCATATATTATACACTTCACTTACAACATGCTAAAATCCACATCAACTTGAAGTAGTGCCTAGGTTTGCATTCTAGATTGCCTTTCCTTTTCCCGATAAATTTTGGTGTAGGAAGGTCTAATCCCTTACAAGATTAGCATTGAAAACTGATGGCAGCACTGCCAGATGGAAGGCCAATTCAGACGATAGTATATTGTTGTTAAGGTGTTAGAACTGTAAAGTCTCAAAGTGAGGTATGATGCCAATTGAAAAGTGTCATAAATGGAAAGCATTTGCAAGTCGGGCTAAGCCTGTACATGAATGTTTTAAGAGTGAAGTTTGCACAGTAGTATGTAGCTTCCACAAAGTAAAACAATTGTACTTGGGTTTTCTGTGATAAATTGTTGGCTTGATAAATTGAAACTATCCAAAATAACTTTTTCATTAAAAACTGCAGAAGTGTAATCATTGTGTTGTGCAGACCAGTACACATATATCTCTGAAAGGAACTCTTTTATTTATAAGTGTCTATAATGAACTGAACATCATCATCTGAACATCATCATCAACTGAACATCATGGTAACCATTTTATTTTTGACTAAAGGCTTTGTTATCTGACTATCTTTTTAATTGAAAGCAGTGGCATGATTCCAATTCAATGAACTTATGTAATTTTTACCCGAAGTTACTTAAAATGTAAAACAAAAAAAAAACACACACACACACACACACCTTTAAAAGCAATCTTTTGATTATTTATCCATTTACCTTCCACAATTCTCTTCCTTAGTTGCTGTTATAATGAATATAAGTTTTTAACGTTTGTAATCGTGCTCAGTCTGCAGCAGAACACACGAAGGCTTTACAGGAAGAACTTCTAAGATATATTTGGAATATAAAAAGCCTATATCAGTTTGCTATCAAATATGAAAAACGTGGCCAACTTACACAGTGCATTTAAAGCAGTAACCAAAAGTTTTCAATTCGTTTCATAAGATGAAAATGAACCCCTCCTGAATCACATAACTTGAACCTCATAATGAGTGGAGTTAAATCCTCTGAAAAAGAATACAGGAATTGTTAAAGCTTTTAATGAAGTTTTGAAAGACAGACTTAAGAATAATAAAATTTGATTCATATGTAGTATTAACAAACATTTTTCTATTATAGAATTGGATCATTTGAAGTTGCAGGATTTTAGTAATACTCAGTTTATTTCAATACAGTTAATATTAAAACAAATATTTAGTATTCATACTTTAAACTTATAAACTTTCAATTCTAGATCATTGGAGGGATGTTGACTATCATTAATCATGTCAATCAAATAATGTCTTGTGACTTTTTTAATATTCTTAGCCTACTTCTCTAGGAAAGTGAGGCTTATCAAATTTGTTTTTGTGTGTAGATTCCACATTACTTTTTACCTGCTTGGTAGATCTGCTTTAAACTTGGCGTGCACATTTAAAGGCAAGAGATGATCTAACTTATATTTGAATTTTTTTTCCTGTGTGGATTTCCCCTTGTTGAGAATAATCGTGTGAACGTGACAAAAATTCCTATAAAAAACAGAATCAAGTTTTGGACAGAAACATTGTTGATCATGTCTTAAGCAATGGATATGTCTTTGCCTTTTGATATCTGCATTAGCTTTAAAGTAATTAAATTTAATTGGATATAAACAATTTAAGTAAAAAAAAGATATATATATTTATTTTTTTTTTTCTATTTGTATTTAGCAGAATATAAAAGAAAGGAGATCTGTAGTTTGTATAATTTTAATGGTTTAAAAAAAAAAAAATTAAGATTTCAGGAAAGCAGGCTTAAAGTTCTTCAGAAACTTCTTTCTCAGAAATGTCTTTGAATCCCTAAAAATTTGTTTCACATCATTTCAACCATATTTTTTTTATTTGTTAAGAAATCTTGACTTTTTATGATAAACTGAATTAAAATTAAGCTGCTGAAATAATTATTCTCATATTGAGGCTTGAGGAATATTTGAATTAGTCTGCCCAAATACATATATATTTGAAATATTTCAGTTACATAATACCAATTATGAATTATTTGTAAAACATTGGATTTTGGAAGCAAGATAGGTTTTGTTCTTAATAAAGTTCTCGGGTCTTGAGAATTTTTTTTTTCCATTGCTAATTGATTAATTTCTGCAACCTATGGATATTGTTATTTATTCTGTTTATTTTAATGTTTTCTTTTTCTTACAGCTGTTTTGTAATTGCTGTAAAAGTTGCTTATAAATTGTAAATAAATATCTAAAGAAATATTCACCATTCAAGTCTAATCTTCATATGCTAAACATATATTCGTGATACATATTTGTATTAGATGTGGATTTAGTCACCAACTTAATACGAGAAATAATATGTAGTTTTGCAACATTTATAGCAGTTTTATTTTAGTTTTTCATCTGCCAAAATTTGAAATAGAATGTCTTAGTCTGAACTTCAGAAGAAGCATTTCCTTCTGAAAAAACCTTTTCCGAATATTTTTTTATTTTACTTTTAAATATTTTTTTTTTTTTTTTTTTTATAGGGAAATGACAGAAATTAAAAAGCAGTTTTTTTTTTAAGTAATGATTATATCTACTTTCATGAGAAAGTACAAATGCTTATATTTAATGAAATGATCCATAAATTAATTTTACACAGACTAATTTTAGATTGATTTGATGAAATATAAATTTGCCAATTAACTAAATTCAATTCAAGTAGTCTAAGAAGTAGTGATTAAATTACGATAGTTAAACTGCTGTTTATTTCTGAATATGCATATTGTTTGCATAAGCTAGCCAACATAACAGAACAGTTATAAGAATATAAATATTTTATTTATCAAATAATGTAAATGTCAGCAATTTAAATCAATCCACAGCAATAAAGGAAATGCTTCTGAAGTTCAGACTAAGGCATTCTGTTTCAAAATTTGGCAGATGAAAAGCTAAAATAAAACTGCTATAAATGTTACAAAACTATTATAATAACTTCCAACTCTCTCACAAACAGTTAACTAAGCTTAAATTATTCTAAAGGAAAATATTCTATTTATCACTTTTTATTTAAATTTGTTTTCAGTCAGCATCTGCAACATGATTACTTCTTAGTATATCTGCTCATCGCCCTTACATATCTCCATAAGATTCTGTCAGTTGCCATTATGTCAGTTAGGCCCACCTATTTCCTACTCTTGTATGTTCGGTCAATCCATTGTCTCTTCTATTCCTTTCCTTGGCATTACCATCCTGTACCATGTAAATATGCTCCCTTGACTTTTGTTTCCTAATCTTAAGTCTTCCTATCATCACTCCATTTCTCACTTTTCCAATCTCTCAAAGCCACAGATAAACCTGAGTATTTTCATTTTTAAATTAATATTTTAAATAGAAAAACATTTTCAGCTCTGGTACTTGATCATAATACATTCGGTATTTTTCATTGGTTTGCCTATTCTGATTATATTCTCCTTTTTTATTTCTTCTGCCGGGATGATAAGATCTTGCATATCTGAATTAAATACTGCTGTACTTAATTTTTATTTTAGATCTTTAGAAAAATTTAAGATAGATAACAATGATTCCTTCCATTCAGAAAAAAAAAAACAACAACAAAAATTAGATGTTCTTGATCCAGGCTTTTGAAGTACTATAGATTCAATGTAATTTACATTTATGTGAAGGATTTTAATGAGAATACATAAGACTAGGCCTGTTAATTAGATTTCTAAAGCAATTGTTCAATTTTCTTTTCAAAAATTTATTCCTTTTCTTTGATATTGAAATGATGTAGACAAAATGTTCATCCAATTCTGTGAACATGATCTTACCATTGATGTAATACCAGAAAAAGTCACTCTGGTCTTAACAACAAAATCCACAACTGTTTCACATTCATTTTTAAGTTAATGTTTTTCTTTGTTAAATTGAGATCTGGAAATTTAAATAATTACATTTTGTTGCTTTTTAATAAGAAAAGAAGTTGCATTTCTAATGCACTAAAAGTGAAGCCCTTACACCAAAATATCCCATTGTACGTAGAATTGTTTTCACCTCTCATGAGGTGAAAATCATAGAAAGGCTTGAATTTCCTTTCCCAGTGTTGTTTTTAGTGCATTAAAAAACAGCTAATTGCTACAGGTTTTAAAATGACTGATCATTTTAATGTATATGCAGTACATCTTGCTAGAACATATGTTTACATTATATACCAGACTTGCCCACAAATATCTGCTTCTTCAAAACATCCAGTATATGCTATTTAAAATTACCTATCAGTGCTTTTATCTTAAACATAATATTCCTCTTTCTATTTCCTTGCTTTTAAATAAGTCGGATTTTTTTTTCTTCCCTTTTTTATCTATCATATTTTTATCCATAATATTTCTGAGTTTCTACAATAATGTGGCATATCAAGTTTTTTTATTATAATCAATTTTCAGTGTTAGCTTTTTATATTTCCATGCTAAAATATTTTGCTATTAATTATACTAATTTTTTTATGTTCATCCCTGTATTTTTTTGTTGCACTTTTCCTTTTATACTATACTTATCATGTTTTGCTCTGTTATATTTTCTTTTCCGTTTTGTCTTGTATTTCTCAAGTGTAGATGCTTAAAATTTTGTTTTTTACCTTTTGCTTTATTGCAGCTTATTCTTTTGTTGTGCTGAATTGTAGTTATTGTTGCAATTTGTATTAATCTAGTTTTTATATTATGTTTGAGCTGTAGCTTTGCCGTTATTGCTCTTAAAAGTTAACCTCTTAAAAGGATCAGGAATATCAAATTTTCAAACAGTTTTGCATTGAAATAAAATTTCACCTCTGAGTATATACATGATTAGACTATATTTTTTTAGGATATAACTATCTCTCTAGCATCTATTTTTTCCTCCTATCAAATAAGTTTGTCAAAGAAAGAGTGGTTCTTTTATCAGCTAGAGATTAAAAGAAAACCATACTGTTGATTACAAAATGTTTTATAAACCTTTAATTCCTCTTGTTAAATATAATCTGAACTTTACTGAGATCTGCAAGACTTTTTTAAGCAGTTGATAGCAATTGTAAGTGTTAAGTTACATACTGGCATTGCATTTAAAGGAAATAAAAATACTTTATTTTTATATTTCTTTTTTTGAAAAAAGAATTAACATTCATATATAGATATTCCAGAATCCTTTTAAGATTTTTTTTTTTAAAGTAACATTACGATAAAAAATAACATTCAGTAATTTATATAGTAGTTCAAGAGGAAAAACAAATATAGCTTTCTGGGAAATGTTAAGAGATCAAATAATTTTAATGATAATGACTGTTTAATTTTTTATTTTTTATTATTTTTCTGATTTTGATTTTTTTTTTTTTTTTTTTCCCCCAGTTGAAAGATGACCACTGAGGGTTTATTCCCCAATTCTTCTTCTCACAACTCCTCCTTGTCCTCCCTACATTCAGAGATGGCTCCTGTAACATCCACTTTCTCTTCCACTCCTGGAGTGAATACCAATGACAGTGGTTTCTCTGACACCAATGGCATTGCCCCTCCAACTGTGTTTTTCATGCAAACCTCTGCAGCTCAAGGGATTGCAGGAGCATTTGTTTGGGCAGCTCTCTTAATAACTTGTCATCAGGTAAGAATTCTGATATAGTTGAAATAATTTTAAAATTTATGTTGCTTGCTTTCAAGCATATGTTTATGGAAATCGATAAAATCTAATACATATATCGTGTTTATATAAATGCTTATGCAGGTATTTATTAATTTTTTTTTTAACCTGGAAAGAAAGTTCATTTATGATATTCTAAAATTTTCAAAGTTGTTATGATATTCTAAAAATTTAACTTTAAAAATTGAATTAACTTAAAAAAAAAAAAATTAGCTTGATTACTGATATAAATTATGTTTTCATTTAATTTAAAAAGGAAGTTAGAATTTTTGTTGAATATGCCTCTACAATTATTAATATGCATATATTATATACAGCAATTAAACGCAGATTTATAGCCTGTCTATAAGAACTTAGCAACACTTATATTATTCCTTCAAAATTTCATTATGAATGACAATTTCCAAAGTTTTTTTTATTCTGGAACCATAAGCAAAATCTCTAAAATGCAGTTAAATTAAATTGGAATTTGTTCTTTTCCCTGACAGTGGTTGCTCCCCTCTTGTTGTGTGTGAATTTTTCTGTCAGCAATTAATTTTATAAGAACATTTCTATGTATTAGAATACGAATGTAATATCTGTATTAAAATCAGTATTTTAGGTAGAAAGGCATTCGTACAAATGCATTCAAAAGGAACTTCCTTTTCTAGAGAAATTGCAAATGATGTGGGTTTTATTTTTGTATGTAAATGATAATGGAGTTTACATTATTTTTATCTAATTTCCTTTCCTAATAATTTTTTTTTTTCTATTTTGGAGTTCTGAGAAATATATTCTTCAAAACTTCATTAGCCCCATTGAGAGTAACCATGGGAGAAAATTATCTTTAGGTTCCTGTTATAAATGTAAAATTTGAAACTATGTATTGTAGAAGCCTTAGTTTAGAATTGATTGGAACCATTTTTTTGGTTTAGAGTTCCTTTACAGAGAAACTGAAACTCCAGAAGTACTTTTCTTTTGAGAGAAAATGGAAACAGTTCATATTTGACTGAGAGCTAGAACTGATAATTGCTGTTTTATAAAATTCCAGGCATTGATTAATATACAACATTCACCAGTGAAAAAGGCATTTCTTCGATAGATATGTTTATAAGAAAGAGCCATTAATGGTCTCTGTTCACGACTGGTGTTTATTCTTAGAATGAACATGAATTGGTAATGTTGGAAAACAAAAACAAGTTATTCATCTTGTTTAACGTGCAGTAGATACATAAATGTTACTGTGCATATTCTGGTCATCCTTTTTTATAAAAAATACCACACAAAAGTAAATAAACAATCGCAACAATTTCAAAAATCCACATTTGTTCAATGTTTCTTCATCCGAAAAAGAAAATCGAACAAAAGTGGATTTTCGAAACTGTTGGGACTGTTTATTTACTTTTAGATAAATATTTATTTCCTATTTTGTGTTATTTTTTGTAAAAATTATGGGTATTCTGGTCATCTTACATCTAAGAAACAAATTACTTCATTTGAAAAATTTTATATTTTTGAGTTTTTATCTTGATACCTTAATTTGAGTTCTTTCAGTTAAGCTGAAATTTCCACAAAAACAATGTAAAACTCAGAAAGGAAAAGAAGCTGATTTAATGATGCTCTGATTAAAATTTTACTTATAGATGAAAAAAAAAAAAAAGAACTTCAGCATTGTTGTAATTGAAGATTCCAGAAGACACACTTTAAGTGCTTTCTAATTTCATGAAAACTACTTGAAATAAGAATACATATTATGGACGTAACATTTAAGAATGTAAATAAAATTTGTTAAATTTGTACAAAAAAAAATAGGATATTAGTAAGTAGCCTACTCTTTTAGGGTGATATTATTCATTTACTGAAAGATAATAGCATTAAAGTTAAGTGTGACTGAATGATACATTATAAAGTATTTATATAGGAAGTTGAGCAAAAGCTGTGTAATGGTATAACAGATGTATTTGTATTCAGTGTTCATTCTCCCATTGCAGTCCACTTATTGCTTTCCTTCTGCAAAGTGGAATCGAAGAGTGGCACATTCACTGCATTCTTTATCAAGTCCCAAACGGAAGCAATTCAAGGAAATAGGGTTGGGATTTGGAAATGGTCAAGTGATAGCTGCCTCCCAACCAATCAGTTTCCTTAGCAACAGGATGTGGAAGAAATTAAGTAGCTTGAATTGTAAATTGGATATTTCAATTCAGTTCATTTTACTAATGGTTCTTCCTTCTTCCTCTCCTTTTTTTATATAAACTTGTAATTATTTTAAAGATTTAAAAAAAAAAATCCCTTTTTACAAAATTTTTATCAAATAATGAAAGCAATTACAAGATTTAGTTTTGTCTTTGTTATGGAATGGCAACTTGCTAATTTATTGCCAAAACTCCCATAGGCCTAAAGAATAAAGAAGTATGATCTACCTTAACAATCAGTCATTAAGTGATTACAAATATAACCATTAAGTGGTTAAATGTTAAATATAAAGTAACAAAATTTATTTACTAAACATTAAGGTATTCTCCCACCTCCCCCTTAAAGCCTGTTTTATTTTATACCCATTTAAAACCAGGCAGCAGAATTTTATTAAACTATAATGTCCACCATCTATTCTTTTCAAATATTATTTTTTTTAATTTTAGTTTTCCTAAAATAAAAAAAAA
>JAFIDM010004315.1:66062174-66107811 GCA_023159025.1 Thereuonema tuberculata | reverse complement strand
CTTTTTGAACTCTGCTTAAGAATTAATTAACTCAGATTAACTTTTAAATCAGTTTTAATGTGGAATAAAGATTAAATTGTTACTAAAAAAAAAACAAAAAAACACTAACTTAAAAGTTTAAAATTAATACTCCATTGAAACAATATATTTAAACAATATATTATAATATATTATATAAAAAGGTAAAGGTTATATATAAAGGTAATATTGGAAGGCATTTTAAGCTAATTTAACACTAGGATTGCCTAAAATAACTATTGTATGAAATGAATTGACTTAATAGTAAGAACATTTGGCTAATATTTCAAAAATATCATAAAAAAAACTGCATTTCTAAAATGACATCTTGTTTATCAATGAATGCTCCTTATCCTCCATAAAAACCTTATGTAAGAAATGGTGAGGTTGCATGTTACTGACCTGAAAAAAATGCTTATTTAGGATCTAAATATAAACACGAGCAGGCAATTTGTTCACCGTACAGTATGAAAACCATGAATTGTTCTTTTTTGCCCAGGATCTTTCTTTTACTTACTTATAGATGGTTTATGTAATTGGATTATACATAATTACAGCTTAAGTCAGATTGAATGAGATCTTAACATGATTCTGACATTAATAGTGAACGAAACAGTGTTACAGAAATTAACTACTTAATATATAAAGAAAATGTGATGAAGTTGTGAATAAATTCGACAACTTTGTAACTTTACAGTGAAAATTCTTTAATCTTTAAGGTCTAAGATCCATTTGAGCTGGGAATTGATCTGAGAACTTAAAGTATTAATCAGTAAGGGTAAGACTAATAATTTTCATTAAACTTGCTACAAATACAATTCACGAAGTAATTGACTAGAGCAGGTAGAGATAAATAAAAGGAGCACTCTGCTGTTAATTAGATTCTTTCTTGTATACAGAGAAGTATACATGTTACACTTCTAGATCCTCCAGTTCATTTGTCAATTCTTATGTTAAAGTCTAGTATTTCCAAATTTAAAGAACTTTAATACAAGTTTTGAATACTTTTGAATAATTTCTTAGACTTCCCTATTTTTCCTCTTAGTGAATGTTGCAGTTCATAGATGTTTCTTGCATAATAATTGTTAAACTAATCCTCAACTTTTCAACTGATTTCTTAATCATTAATTTGTTGTTTACCATTCCTTAGTTTTAAATAGTAAAATTTTTAGTATTTTTTTTAATGAACTTTCCAGACTACTTCACTTTTTTTCTTTTGACTAGTTTATTCAACTACGCATATTCCACATTAGTGTCTGAAATTCTTATTAGCCTTAAGTCAATCATTTTGAAATCTTCTTGATATACTTTTTGAGTCCTGCTCATAGCAGACCAGATAGTGTAATAGTTTGTGTTGCTGTCTGAATTTATATCATGGAAACTAATCTGTTTCAAAACTCATTCTCAAAAATATACAGCATTACAAATTGATTCGGAATTTACACGAAAGTTTAGTAAATCTGAACTCCTACTGTTTGTTCAAAAATTTGCAACATTTCATGCTGTTTTCCTAGATCAATATTAATATCTATGAATAATTGATTTTGAGCCTGAAGAGTTAAATATTCCCTATTTAAAAATTACAGTTTCTCCATCAAAGTTATTATAAAAGTCAATCTTTTTTTTTTTTTTTTTTTTTGTGTGTGTGTGTGTGTATGATTCTTTAAATTTTTGACAGTTTTATGTATTTAATTATATTCCTTTTGCTCTTTTTGAGTCTGTTTATTCTCTATTTCATATGATACATTCGTAACTTTTTACCCATTTCTATTACCTCGGTATGAGGTTTATATATTGTGGGCATTCAAATTTTTGACAGCCAAATTGTTTGTTATGATAAGAGTTGAAACTTTTTGTATTACTATGTTTTGTAATATCTTTTCTTTTTTTTTCCTTCCTTTACTAATAAGACTACTTTCAATCATCTTCAACCATAATGAACTCTTACCAAGGGCATAATTGTCTATTACCATTAATGTATTATTATAAATTAAATATACAAATTTTAAAAATACATTATTTTTTTCCAATTCAATAAGAAAAGCAGGTAGGAATTTATTAATTTAACTTTCTTAAATAATTCGTAATCTCCAAATACATAATGCCTTTTCCAGAAACTCTTCTACTCAAAACATCTTTATGTATGAAGATTCCGAGATTTAAACTTTATTATTAACTTGTTTTCACTCAATATGAGTTTATACTTGTGTTATTGTGTACATCAGATAATGATCTACAATTCTATTCTAGAAAGTACGAATGTTGCATACAGCTTCACAATGACAGGCATCAAATTTTTACACCATAGTTTCATTTTAACTTTAAATTTTCAAAGTAAACCATAGTAATAGCTATCAAAATCTTTTAATATTAATTTCTTTGATTGAAATGAAAAAAGTGTTTTTGAAGTGAGTACTGATTCATTTGAAGAATATTGTTGTGATGTTTTTCTTCTTTTCTTTTCAGTCCTGACAGTGGTTACTTATATATCACTATAATCTACAATATCTCTGTCAGTCTGGCTTTGTATGGATTATTCCTATTCTATTTTGCAACAAAAGACCTTCTTACTCCATTTGCACCAGTCTTAAAGTTTTCGACTGTAAAATCTGTTATTTTCTTGTCATTTTGGCAAGGTAAGTACTATTTTTTTTTTTTTTATTACTCATTTAATGAAAATTAGAATACATTCTTGAAACATTGTTTTCATAATTTTGAAGAGGATAAGTGTTATTTAGGGATTTAGAAGAGTTAGTTAATGAAAAGGTGTAAGGATATTAAAGTTGAAATGGCTGTATTTCTTCATCAATATCATTCTTTCATATAATTCTGCATCACTCACACTTATTTCACCTACAACAACAAATTCTTTCTTCAAAAGGAAGGCTTAACCATGGGCTCAACTTTATCTCCTATTCTAGCAGACATCTTTCTGGACCATTTGGAAGCCAAATTATTCAAAAAACTGACTTACAAACCAAAATTGGACATCAGGTGCTTTGAAGACACTTTCATCGTCTGGCCACACACAGAAAGACAGTTCCAGATTTTCATCAACGAATTCAACAAGACTCACCCCAATATTACCACTACAAAGGAAAAGGAAACCAACAGAAAACTAGCATTCCTTGACACCCTGGTCAACAAACGGAATAATCAGCTTGATTTCTCCGTACACAGGAAACCAATGGATGGGGAAATTTACATCCACGAAACATCCACTCCCACCATGCAAAAACACAACATCTGGTACAACTTCTTTCTGAGGGCCAGCAGATACTGCTCCCATCCAATGGACCTTCAGGAAGAAATCAAGCATATCACCAACACAGGCACTAATCATGGTTACCGCCTCGAAACAATGGAGAGCATTTTCTGCAAATGCTTCAACCGATTTCACAACCCCCACACCCAGCCATCAAATCCCAAACCCTCTCACTACATCTCCATCCCATATGTCCCTCACACCACCTTCTGCCTTAAGAGACTTTTCCATCAAACATAACATCCATCTCAGTATCAAAGCACCACCCAATATTCTTAATACCTTTACCCAACATAAACCCAGAACAAACAATTCCATTGCTATTCCATTGTGGAGTCTATTGCATCCCATGCGAGCCTTCCTGTGAATCCTCCTACATCGGAATGTCCAAGAAAAACTTCAAAATCTGCCTCCATTCCATTCCCATCATCCCACCTTTTCCTTTTTTTCAATTTATTACCTATTTATTTATTTAATTTTTTTTTTTACTTTCTCATCTATCCTTCTCCTTTACATGGTTTTTAATCTATTTATTCAATTAATTCCTTCCCTATATCCTCTTATTTACTTTCCTTTCATGTCAAGGTTTAAACTTTCTTCCTATGGTTTCACTACCATTCTACGATTATTTGTAATTTTAATTTCTTTTTTTTGACCGTTTGTCATATCACCTTTCAATCTCTCCATGGTTAATCTTAATTTCAGTCCTTTTGCTCTTTATATTTTCCTTTTATTTTTATCATTTTCACTACTATTACTATTATTCCTTATTACTTATACAACTTCTGTCTATGATTTATCTTAATTTCTTTTTGCTCTTTATATATGCATTTATTTTTATTACTATTACTTTTACTATTATTATCCCTTATTACTTATCCATCTTCTATTTATTTTTTTATTTATTTTTTTTATTCAATTAACTCTCTCCCTGTATTTCTCTGTCATGTCATTGTTTAATCTTTCTACCTCTGATTTCACTACCATTCTATGACTATTAGTAATTTTAATTTCCTCTTTTTTTGCCCTTTTCTTTCATGTCACATTTCAATCTATCCCTCTCTTGTTTTACTAAGAATTTATGATAAATTTTTAAGTCTTTTTTTTTTTTTTTTATTATTCTTATATATTTATGCCAATTACTATTATTATTATTATTATTATCATCTTTTACCACTTTTCTAACTTATTTCAGTCAATTCTATCAATCAATTATTTCCATTTATCTATTTATATATATTTTTATTTAAAATTCTTTCCCTTTATTGTTGTAACTTACTCTCAGTATAACGGTGTTTTTGAATTCAAAGGAACCAATTGCGTTCTTTATCTCCCAACGCATCCCCCCCTTCACGCAATTTCAAAATTGTCCCCAAGGGACTTCACTTTCTGTCCCCTCCTAGTCTAGCAGTGTGTTTTACATTGCTCGGAATGAACAACAAGAGAAATTTATCCGAGAAACTAACAACAGAAGTTGTTAGATTTTACGCCATCCTTGATGTAAATGATATTTATACATCTCCTAAGAAGGCCCGAAGCACCGGGCCGAAATATCGAGATATTGTCATCCTGGAGTGGAGAAATCCCTCAAAAAAAAAAAAAAATCTATATATTCTTTCATTTTAATTGCAAGGATGAATCCAACAGAGGAGGATTAGACTATGGGAATTGGGGGCACACTTGATAAAGAGTTCTAATGAGAAGGGGACTTGAAATGTACATAGTGTGATCTAATTTTAATTGTTCATAGTGTTTTAATGGTTGGTGGTTTTATTATGTTTTTAACTGCACGTTAAATATTTTTAAAAGAATTCTTAAATTCTTTTTCATAATATACTTGGCTTCTGTTATTTAACTGATTTTTGCCAACAGCCTTATGCTGGCTAAAAACAATTTCTCCCTTTTCATATTAAGTTCAAACTAAGAAAATAAACGTATTGAAGGTATGTTTTCTTTCATAAATAACTTTTCTTAGAAAATCATTAATAAAAAGATTGAAAATTAATAAGTTTAATTATCTATTACTTTAATGCAGAAGTAATTTAACATAATTAAAAAAAATAATAGTTTTTCTTTTAAAGCACTAAAATAAATGATTGATTATTTCAGGTGTACTATTGGCCATCTTGGAAAAAGTGGGTGTTATTAAAGGAGATGAGATGTCAAGTGCTGGCACAGTCTCTGCAGGTTATCAAAACTTCTTGATCTGCATCGAAATGTTCTTCGCATCAATAGCATTACGATATGCTTTTCCTTACCAAGTGTATATGCAAGGCTGCATAACAGATTCACAGGGTCGCTCTGTCACTATGCAGAGCATATCTAGCAGCCTTAAGGTAAGAATTTAATATTTATAAAAAAGTATTTATAAACAATAATGCACACCAAAGTGCGCAATAAAAAGTTAAACATTTAATAAACAAAATTAAAACAATATTAAATGTTTAACTTTTTTATTGCGCTCTTTGGTCTGCATCATTGTTTATCGTAATAGCTGCATGTTAAAAATGAGTGAAACAGTTTTTGTTTTACAGAATCTTTAGAACATAGCTTCAAATTATAATAGAAGCTTTTAAGAAATTGGGATTAAATAGAAACTAATTGTTGGTATCATGGCCAGCAAACATTTTTTTTTTTTAAATGCATCAAAAACATTACAAAGCAGAAATCATCAAATAAACCTCAGAATTCTATTTTTCAAAACTTGAAACATATAAAACTTAAAATATATTCCTTAGTTTCAGCTGAATTTGGTAGATTGCTCCTTTTTACATCTTTCCTTGTGACTTTTTGAATTAACTTTATATTAATTTGATATCATAAAAGGCCAATTTTTTTAAAAAAATATTTTTAATCTGCTATCAAGGGGACTGTGTGATATTCATGCTTGTTCCTTCATTTTAAGAATATTTCAGTTGACATATTAAATTGGTTTGCACGTTTCTTTGCATTTACATGAAACAAAACTCTCTCCACTGATTTTCATGAATTTTATTGTGATGTAAGCAAGATCATTAAAAAACAATTTCATTTACAATGCAAGAAGATTAATTATTTTTTAAGAATAATCCTATTTGTAGGAGGATTCAGTTGGAATTTAACACTTTTATGGTATTCAGACTTCTAAAAAAAAAAAAGATAAAAAAGGAATTCATCTGTTGAATGTGGGGAAAAAAATTAAAATATTTTTAAAAAACTAGTAAAGGAAAAAAAGAAAATTGTAAATTCTTCATAGTTTTACTTGGCAAGATAAAAAGCTACCGAGTCACAGTATGTTTGCAGTCATTGAAAACTGCAACAAATGCACATTCCAGAGCTTGCTTGTTATGGACTTTAGTTGTAAATTTAACGTGCTGTGAATAGTATAAACAAAGCAATAAAAATCAAAAACAGCACAAGACAAAACAAATTGCCATTCTGAATCAATTATCGGGGGGAATTGGGGACGGCCCGTTACGTCCTTCCTGGGACTCCTCAGCCCAATCCGCCCACCCCGATAAAAGACCCAGAACGGCAAAAACCTAAGTTTTTGAACCTTTAGTTCGCTTATTAAAAGCCTTTTACACCCACGAATTGAGGGTTAAGGCTTTTGGTGGTGTTTCACAACACACCAAATTATTTTCTTGTTTCTTCTGTTGTCGGGGGCCACTGTCAGGAGTGACGGTGGCTTTCACTTAGGTTTTTGCCGTTCTGGGTCTTTTATCGGGGTGGGCGAATTGGGCTGAGGAGTCCCAGGAAGGACGAAACGGGCCGTCCCCAATTCCCCCGATAATTGATTCAGAATGGCAATTTGTTTAGTCTTGTGCTGTTTTTGATTTTTATTGCTTTGTAAGTTAAAGTTTGACTGGGACAGTTACAAACACGGAATACAACTTATGTTAACTACAAGCATACAACTGCATGTCTGTTCAAAAACAAAAGTACTGTACTCAATCATTATTTTTTTTTTTCCATTCAAATTTATTAGTTTACTACACTTACAAAAACCATTTACCTTATTAAAAAAAAAATACAGTCGGACCTCTATTTAATGAGCCTCTATTTTGCGAACTTTTCTTTGGAACCAAGAATATTTTGCTAATTTCTTCGTAAAAATAACCTCCAAATAGCGAAGTGCATTTTCTATTTAATGAGCTTTTTCGTGGTATCTATTTTTTTTTTGTCCTTGAAATGTTTTTATTATCAACATTCCCTTAGAGGAAATGAAAGAAATGTGGATACAGATGAGGGAAAAAGAAGAAATTAACGATGATGTGCTGATTGATGATTATCTTTCTCTTGATTTTGAAGATGAGACCTCGGAAACACTAACTGAATCGGATATTTTAGACAGTGTGAAAAATAAAAAAACAAAAACAAAAAACAATACAGCAATGAATTGCAATGAAGATGAAGATGATGAAAATGGAAATGATCATGATGCAGAAATCAAACAACCTTCATATGATGAAATGCTAAAATCATTTGAAACAATCCGTCGTGGATTACAATTTGAAGAAAATACTGAAGGGGTTTTTCGTGCATTTCAGAGATGTGAGATGTAGTATGAGCGAAAACACTTTTTCAAAAAAACAAAAAAAAAAAAACCACCTCAGACAACATTAACAGACTTTATTTGTAAATTTAAGTACGCATGTGGTATTGTATTCTTTATGTCATTAAAATTATTACTTTTTTTAATAATATCTATTGTTTATGTATTTTAAATCTGTTTTATGTAGTTTAAAGTAATTTTAAAAGGTGAATCTCCATTCAACGAATTTTCTATATAACGAACTTTTTTTCGGGTTTTAATGACTTCGTTAAATAGAGGTCCAACTGTATAACAATATTGTTGTATTTATTTTAGCTATCTATCGTATGACAAAAGCTGCTCTTTTAAAATGAGAATTATCTACTTCTTTTTTGCTGTCTTTTATATTTCAATTCTAAATTTCCACTTATATCATTATACACAATTTTTATAGAAGAGGACATTTTCATTTAAGGCCTTGGTCAGAGCCTTAAATTCATTATTCATTAAAATTATTTAATGCTCAATTTAACTTAAATTATTTAGAAATTCCAGGGATGTTGTCCATCCGTGAACCTGAAGTAATAATCTTTTAATTCCTTTGTATTCTTTCTATTTTCAGGAAACTATGAATCCCAAAGATATTATGAATGATGCGATCCATAATTTCCACCCACAATATCAGCAGTATACCCAGTATACTGCTCGTGGAATGCCTGCAGGCAACCCAACAGGACCAGGATACGATGAAGAACTTGACCGATCTCGAATCCAGCGCAAACCTAATGCTCCTCAGCATCGTCAGATTAGCACTATCAGTCAAGCCTATAATGAAAAATCCATGTTGCTCAGCTCTGATGATGAGTTCCAGTAGTTGTTGAATCTTATTTTGCCCTTCTCCTTCCCCTCCCCTTTCTGTCTCCATGGTTATCCCACCTTTGACGTTTTTTGATCACATTCAAGCACACAGCACCTAGGTAGGAAGAGCCATGTTTACAAATCTCCTAAAAAAAAAATTTAACATTTGATACTTCTCAAAATGTGTGAGCTGTGGCTGTTTGCTTGTTTAGGTGCCACTATTCTGTGCTGATTTAATTTAAAGATAATTAAAAAAATAAATAAATAAAATGTTAAAAAGAACTGTCTGCACTGAAAAACTGGTGCCATTGGTGTGGAAAAAAATTAAAAAAAAGACAAAAAGACAAAATATAAAAACACTATTTGTTAAATTTATTCTACTTAATTATCTATACCCTTATATAGTACATAGATGTTCATAGAAGACCGATTTGGTCTTTTATGTGAATTTCAACATAAAGTGAAAATTTAAAGAAAAATAAAAAGTACATAAAGTGCAGCTATTAACTAAATTTTTCATCCTTTGCTTGTGCTGAAAGAGTCGAGTAAAAGATGGAAGATTTATTGCAGAACAATTGTCATTCATTAGTTATACACTGCTAAATGGTAACAAATTAATTTTTTAATGCAATTAAGTTTTTAAATTTAAAATGCTTAAAAACATCTACTTTTTTTTTTTAAAGAAATTTAACTTTCAATAGTTTTAGCTTTAGTTGTAAAAGATTTTTTTTTTTTTTTATTTGAAAGCATTCTTAGATAGTTGAGGTTGAGAAGCTGCGAGTCGGCTTCATCATTCCATAACCACATAAAAAGTAAATTTAGAGGATCTGTATTAAGTTTATTGAAGATGTCCGTATATAATGCACGTCCTTGAAAGTTGTTTGAGTGTTTTTAACACTTAGCTGGTTATAAACTGACTGCATTCATTCATTCATTATATTCATTCTACTTAATTTCAGAATTTATTCAGGTAACTGCATTTGGAAAAAAAAAAGCAATGTAAAATAATGTATTTTTAAGCTTTAGACATGGAACCAAAGGAATAAAAAAAAACAATGAATAATAATAACAAAAGTAAATTCCTTTTACTTAATTTGTTTCAACAAAAATGTAATGCTGTTTTCTGTTCATGTTGTATTCATTTAACTTGATAAAATGATATACATGTATGATGTAGCATGTCTGTTGCCTGTGATTGACTGTAGATGCACGACTGATCGTATTTTATGGCAGTTCTCTTCATGTATATGTACAGAAAATGTAACACTGAAAAGTAGACTACTCTACTATAAAGTAACTTTAAAACTTTATTATTTTATGATTCCCATTTGGGAGAAAATGACAGACTTCCTAAAGAAAGAAGGGACGTACTTTTAAGTGTATTTTTAACCTCAAGCTTTACTTTGTTTACTTCATCCTGCACAGATTATTTTATTTAGTGGTTGCTTCTAGCACAACTAAAATTTACAAAGTATTGGAGTGTGTTTTTTGCTTTTCCTATTTTTCAGCCTAGTAGAGAATATGTTATGGTCAATGGCTGTATCAGCTGAGTTTATACTAGATCAAATATATATATAAATAATGAGGTGAGACAAGGAAATTATAACTTTTGAACAAAGAAAACCTATATATATATATTTATGAGATTATCTAAGATAAAAATAGAACAAATTGTTTTCTCCTAATCCTAGTGCCTAGTTTTTAGTTTTTGATAGAACAAAGAACAGAAATTTCTGCTCCTGAAATCAAAACACCTTTAAATTAAGAAATTACCATTGAAATCTGGCATTGGCTGCTGTTCACTTGAGTTGATTGGGTTCTTGGCTGAAATTAAGTGACGTGCCTTGTTAATAAGCACCGAAAAGAATTTCAAAATAAGGAACTTTGCATTTAATATCAATATAATAATCGGAATTGGATTTTTATAAATCAATTTTGAATTGCAGAATTATTTTACTGGACACTTCCTGAAAAGTAGTTTAATGGTTGCAGTTTTAAACTCATTCCTTCACTCAATACATTGATAAAAATGCTGAACAGTAGTCGACAAATGGTGTGGAAATTAAATGCACTTTTTTTTTTTCCTAAGATTTTTTGTTGAAAGTTTAAGCTGCCACAACTTTTCTTTTCCTTGAAACTAAATAAAGTGGTTTTACAAAGAGAACACAATTTGCAAATGTAATATTTTTTTGCACTGTAGTATAAATGTAAATATAATTAAAAAAGACAAAATGGAACGGTCACAATTTGGGAGTTTTTATTTATTTTTAATTTTTTAAATAAATAGTTCCTCTCTTTCCAAAGTCCATGTATTTTTATCTATCTAAAATATATTAAAGATTAGGATCTGTATATTATTTATCCAAAAATAAATTAAAATAAAAAAAAACAAAAAATAAAGTGTAATCATATGGTGCCTGTAAATATAAAGTTCAGCCATACTTTTTAAATCAAAATCCTATTTTTTGAAATATTAATGATTGATATTTAATTCATTACTACTAGCTGCCCTAAGAAAAATTAAAATAATTGGTTTGGTTTTTAGTTTTTACAAAAAAAAACAAAATCTTTCCAAACTTAATTTCTGTGATGATATGTTATCTCATAATCTGTAATAATGACATTTTCAATTCCTTTGTCTCTTAAGTGTAATTGTAATTCTACACTTTCTGTTGTTGCTGTACCGTGATATTCTCAGTTGCAGTGTATTCGCTGGTGTATAGCTTTTGAGTGTTCCTGCGTAATCTGAGAAACATTCTCATATCTTTTGCTTCTCCTGATTTCATAAAGTCAGCAAGATTAATAAACTTCATTTCTTTAATTTTTAAATTATTCTAGTTTGCTTTTTTTTACAATCGAGGATTGTAATTTTTTTTTTCTACTGGAGATCTGAATTAGGTGGCAGCCTTCACATTCTTTGGACCTTGAATAGTCAACTTGTGGCTGAACTAATTTTGTGAACAAATATATTGTTTTATTTAATTTGTTGTAATTGTTTAATTTTTACCTGTTGTGAGATTAAAATGCGTACTCTAAATATTTCTTAGACTGTATATTTAATGCCTTTTCGAGGCCGTTTTCCATATGTAAATGTATTTGTAATTATTCAGTATTTAATCGTATCATAGATTATACAAACATGTACATAGTTTTGTGGTAAAAGAAAAACAAAAAAAAAAGTTATTCTTTTAGCATAAGTTTATTATTTGTTTTTTTTATGTGAAATTAAAGTTTGTATTTTTTTTTCTTTTATGCTTGTTTATTTGAAATAAAATTTACCTGTGGTCATTTTGTAATTTACTTTATTTTGCTTTATTTGAATCATCGTTGTGAATAAATAAATTTTGAAGATTTCTCAATTTTTTTTGATTCTTTTCTTATGTTTATTTAAAAGAAAAAAAAAAAAAAAAGACGGTAACACTGATGCCAAACTTACAGCAGTTTCGATTTACTAACAGCAGTACACAAGCTTCTGAATGTTTGGTATTAAGGGCAGGGAGATAAAAATAGAATACAAGCTGCTGAAATGAATTCCTCTGTAGTGAAGAATTTTATTTTTGAAGAGACTAAAGAATTAAAGGTCGTAAATGTGAAAAAACAATGAAAATGGGGACGACACATACATAAAAGAATACCCAATGGTATATAAGCAAGAAGACAATAACAATCTAAATTTCCATGCTAGAATAGAGAAAAAGCTTATATCTGGATGGAGTAATAACTGTAGCAAAAGGGGCAACAAGAAACATTATTCAATAACAACCTAATGCCTTGAAACTTGCACTATCACAGGCAGAGATACAGGTAGACTGCAGGCTGCAGAGATGAAATTCCTCCGAACTATGATATAGAAAACCAGGAGAGATAAGATCCGCAATGAGAAGATTCGTGAAGAGATCCAAATAACAGAATCTTTGGGTGAAACCATGGCCAGTTCCAGAATAAGATGGTATGGCCATGAAATGAAAATGAATCCTTCCAGAGTAACCAAAGAATGGCTGCTGAAAACTGTGGACGGCAAAAGACCTAGAGGCCGACCTAGGAGAAGATGGTCCGATCAACTTAAACAAGATCTGGAAAACAGAGGAGTGGTTTGGAGCCAAGTTCAAGAGGAAGAGTGGTATCTGAGTCGTCATAGATGGAGAGCGCTCTTGCACCGCACCCGGGAAACTGGAGACGATTGAATGATGATGATGTTGTTAGTTCTTGGTGAAGGTCATTGATAGTGGAATTCATCAAAAACATTTTTCAGAATGCGACTTCAATAATTCATTTGCAAAAAAGTGTAGAAAATATTAAAATTGAAATGGTGATCAAAATATTATCTCTACTTACAGTAGCATTTCGACTAGTGTTCAGAAAATTGGAATAAAAAAAGAGCAGAAATGTTAAAAGGGCCATTTTTCGCTTTAAAATTTCTTGCTGAAATTATAGTTGATTATATAAGATCTTGTCAAAGAAAGCTTAAAAGTTGATTCAAATAAAGAAAACGAAAGTTATGTTCAACATTCATTAATAAACACAAATAGACAAAGAGCATAAACTGGAGGAAGTCGAGAGCTGTGCATATTTTGGAGTAAAATACAATGAATGAAGCATCAGGACAGAAATTAATGAGTAGAGACGAATGTGAATGGAATGCCTTTGGCAGAAATAAAGCAGTATTGAAACACTGCCATTGTGCTCAAAAAAAAAAGTATTTAACCAGTCTATACTATTAGGCCTTCTGTGTAGAGCATAGCTTTGGACATCAATCACGATCTCTAAATTGCAAACTACAAAAGAAAAATGGAAAAATACTTGATAGGAAGTAGAAGATGAGACCGTAAATGAAAGTTTGGATGAGAGAGCAGACCAGAGTCCGCTGACATTACACTCAAAAAGGAACTTAGCGGAATTGGCAAGAGAGGTAACATGACGAAACGATTTAAAGATGGACAGTAGAAAACTTAATCTGAAAAACTAGTTTAGTTGGATTCGATTGGAAACAATTTGAAAAAAATAAAGAAGAAAAACTCATTTTGCATTCTGAAAGTGGTTGACAATAATGATGAACAAATGGAGATTGAGGAAATAAATTTAGATGATTCATGAAAATGGAATAAAATTACCAAATATTTCGAGCCTTCACCCTGATAGTTTGAATTATTCTATATTATAACTGGTTTGTGAATGACTTGTAAGTGTATTCCTATTCTTCTATGAACTTTAAATATTTTAAGATTTATGATAGGAAGATTTTTTTTTCTCCTGTATTTCTCTGTTAAGGAAAAGAAATACTAACTTAACGTTGTAAAATATTGCTTTTGATTTGAAAGCAATATGCAACTAACACATGTTTTAAAAACCTTTAATTAATTTATTTGAGGAAAATTAGGATTAAGTTATTGTAATAAAGATCTTTTTTACAAATTTTGACGTATTTGGAAAAATTTCTGAATACCATTTTGCTCTTTCATCCATTTTTAAATGGATTAATTATAATTTTTATAGCTATTTTTGTATTAGTAGCTGTAATACAAAAATTAAAATAAAAATGCTGTTTTGTTTCATTTATAATACTAGAAATTGAAAATCTGATCAATTCCTTTACCTTATCGCAGAATTTCTTCGTGCTCTTCAATATATATGCGCAACTTCTTTCTTTTTTGTTTCATGATTTATCAATGAGCTCTAAGCTGAAGATTGTCCCACTATATATTGTAAACTTGGATTCAAAATTATTTTGACTCTTTTCGAAACTTTTTTCATCTTTATGGTACTTTTCTGTTAGCTCCACTAGTTTTCTTCTGATGTTATGAAGTTGTTAGTCTTCTATATGTAAGTATTTTTTTAAAAATCTGAAGTGTACTCAACTGATCCTATTTTGTTCCTAGTTCACACAGAGGAGATTTTTTTAATATCATTTGTTGTTTTTTTTTTAATGTGTCTTCACACGTTATGTGTCTTTGAAGTTTAATGATGGGTTCGAGTATCAGATTAAATAACGGATCCGACAGCATCATTAGCTAAGAGGCCCTTAATAGTAGTTTAGGTGATGGATCCTTCTGGAAGAGATTTAGAGCTCTGTCGTAGAAGAATGATTTTTTGATGTTATTTAGAAATTATATATAATTAATTTGAACTTATCGCTTACAAAGCAAGGATCCAACTTCAAGGCTCCATCAAGTTCACGAACGTAAAGATTGTATATAACTTACGAAGACATTTCGGTTCGAGTGCTTTCAGCTTTGAAGTATTAATTATTATTAAAATAATGAAACTGAAGCTTCCTCTCGATGAACCTTCCCCTTCAGTATCTGCCTTTGCTCGCAATTTATTGCGATCCCATTATAACCAAATTTAATCATATCGAAGAGTAAGTAAACAATTGGCAGTTTTCTGGTAATATACGCTAATGTGAATTAATTGAGCTGCAATCTGCGTCATCCTCGATCCTATCTCGTGAGTGATTAATGAATTTCAGCAATGCCTGCATTTCTTGATAACTTTACATGAGTATCTTCTTAAATACGAAATGAGTTTAATAGAAATTGAAATTGTTTTAAAAAAATAGAATCATTGTCTATCTAGAAAGAAATTAAACATTAAAAGAAACGAAAAATATGGTACAAATCACATCTTTAAAATTCGTGATAGAGAGTCTACAATAGATTAAAATAAAGGATTTTTATTTTTTATGACGTTCAGTGAATTGATCGAAGTCGTTTTGAATACACGTAATTCCAAAATAGACACTTTCCGATAAAGAAAAGTAGTCATGTAGTTATTCATCTGTTTATGTCACTCATATACAATCTAAGTCCAATTAAAGTCATCTACTGCATTTGCTTTGCAGAAAAAGACGATGCGTTTTGGTCCTAAAAGTACGCGACAAATAATTGATAATATGAATGCAAACATATCCAATTTCCAATAAAGTTATCACTATCTACTACCAAGCTACTATTTAACCACTAGCGACATTGCATGGACAAATTCAAGGTGTTATCTAATGAATTTCATTCCTCCAACCACAACTTAACTTAGAAGTTATTAATTAGAAGTTAGAAGTAGAGAAGTTATTGAGAAAAAACCTGCACTTTGGTCTTTGTAATGAAACTGTAGCGGTCCATCAATGGGGTTACTAAGAAAAACGTTGTATATTGGAAAGTGACCAGTAAGACCTAAAGCACATTTTATTTAACATTTTTGGAATTTGGTTAATAGTCCATTAGCTGGATAGAATATGCAAACTGGATAACATTTTTAAAATTTTAGGATTTTTCCAAAACACTTCTTTGTCACGCCGATCCTATCTTGATTTAACCCTAGTGAGGTATGAAGAATTTTAAGTGGGTCTATATGGGGCTGTTTCCCTACTCCCTCTCAATGCTTCCCAAACTGACCTTCTTCGAGATCTTAGGGCGAATAAATCATTTTATGTAATTTTTTAACATATTTCTGAAAATTATTAACGAAGGCGTTTTCCCATCTTTTCTTGACTTCTGATTCTGACTTGCCTTTCCTAAAGCGATGCAAAAGTGATGCAGGATGGTTGTAAAAATGAGAAAAACATGTTTTTGAAAAGGGGGAAGGAAACAGCTTTCTCATCTCTCGGTATTAGATTCCCCTATCCTTAACCCTTATCCAAATATCTGAAATTCCGAAAGCAGGCAACATTTCAATAATCCCAAAACCTTTCGACAAGTTTTTAAAACATAGATGAGGAGATCTTTTTCCCTCTCAAATCGTTCCCGCGTATTCATCTCGACTTGCTCTTGTACTAAATCGAGACGTGTCCGACGGAAATCGAGCAAAGAAACTTCCCCTCCTGACCGTGAGGTAGCTTCTCTGTAAGGTTTATGTCAAACGAGAGATAGAAGACCGTTAAAAAATTGAGGTTGGAGGAAAAAAATGGGGTAAATGAAAAAATAAATATAAATATACTGCTGTTTGTAAAAAATGCAACACCATGAAGGAATCATCAGAATTAAATGAAATTTGCAGCAAATGTCAATTATAGGATGTTGTGCAAAATAGTAAAGTTTCAGAGCCACCGCGCATGCGTGGCGTGCGCAGTGCCCTCTGAACTGATGCTGAAAGCGTATAAATAGAGGGCTGTAGCGGAACGTTTACAATAGTTAATGATTATTTGTTAGTGGCGAACGTTTAGTGAGACCCAAGTTTGCCTCCACGACGGAAGAAGAAGAAATTCCAACAACTTACGGAGTTTGAACAGGGGAGGGTTATCGGCCTTCTAGAAGGAGGATTTTCCTATCGCGCAATAGCAGCTCGTGTGCAGCGGCACAGTTCCATAGTAATGCGAGTTTGGAAGCAGTGGACCGACGAACCAGAACAACTCAAAAAACTGGCAGTGGACGACGGAAGGTGGCGTCAGCGCGCGACGATCGACACCTGCTCCGCATGGCGCTGAATGACCGTACAGCTTCCTCCAGGCAGTTCGCAGCACGTTGGTCTACTGCTACAGGTTTACTAATGTCGGCTTCGTCAATTCGTCGACGTTTGCTAAACCGTGGACTGCGTGCAAGGATGCCTTTATACAGGATCCCCCTCACGGCAAACCATCGACGGCTGCGTCTGCAATGGGCTCATGAGCACAGAGCCTGGCAAGCTGATTGGCACCAAGTTGTCTTTTCAGATGAATCACGCTTCAGTTTGTGGGACCATGATGGCCGCATTCGTGTTAGACGCTATGCCGGTCAACGCTGCCTTCCAGAGTGCGTTATCGAACGACATAGTGGCCGAATACCCGGAGTTATGGTCTCGGGTGCGATTTCGTATCATGGACGATCCAATTTGCTACGAATTGAGGGTAATCTCAATAGCAACAGGTACGTCCGTGAAGTGCTACAGTCCGAAGTCGTTCCCTTCCTTCAAGGGCCCTGGAGCTATCTTTCAGCAGGATAATGCTCGCCCACATACTGCAAAGACTGTTCGACACTTCTGTTCAGCCCAACACATGCAACTTCTTTCTTGCACTGCTTATTCACCGGATATGTCGCCTATTGAGCACGTGTGGGATGTGGTTGGTCGGCGTCTCCCCCGTTAACCTCCGTAAGTTATTGGAATTTCTCCTTCTTCCGTCGTGGAGGCATACTTGTGTCTCACTAAACGTTCGCCACTAACAAATAATCATTAACTATTGTAAACGTTCAGCTACAGTCCTCTATTTATACGCTTTCAGCATCAGTTCAGAGGGCGCTACGCACGCCAAGCATGCGCGGTGGCTCTGAAACTTTACTATTTTGCATATATTTTGCATATCCTATAATTGACATTTGCTGCAAATTTCATTTAATTCTGATGATTCCTTCATGGTGTTGCATTTTTTACAAACAGCAGTGTATAAAACATAAATGTAGTGGACATGTCACCTTTCGAATACCATCAAGGTAAAAGCGCATGTTTAAACAACAAAAAAATGTTCATTCAAAAAAACAGTAGCTCATTCATGTTTGTTGATGGCGTTTGACCATCATCTATTTCTAGTAAAATCCTTAGGGATTTTCTCATAAGCAACCTAAGCCATTTATTAAAGTTTCAGTTTTATTTAGAACAAAGGTTTTCCTCATTACTGAGAAACCACAATGAATGATTCGTAGCTCCTTATATATTAATCAGATATTTACCAAACTCATAGGAACCTATTGTAAACTTTCCTTATAAAGTTACTCAATTTTTTTCTAAAATTTCAGCTTAGTTGGATAAATAGTTATCGGCGTACAGCGATTCTGCGGTTTAGGAATAATATATTTTGTCAGTTTTTTTTTTTATTGTTTATTTTGGCTTTAACTGTTTACTGTTCATCCGATTTATATCAAAATCAAAAGGATTTACAATGTTTAAGGTTTCAGCTTTCTAAGATATATAGTCTTTTTGAGTTACCGTGAGGGACTTATGGCCTTGCTTTTATCGATTTAAAATTATACTTTGAAAACTTTTAGTTGTACTTCTACTTTCTTCGATTCATATTAAAGATATACCAAATGTTAAACCAAATCTTTAATATCCTGCTGCTGTATCAAGCAACTGACGGATATAATATCGTATCCAACGTTATCCTTGAATTTCGTAGACAATCGCTGGGGGGCAAAATTTGGTCACGGTAAGTCAAGCTATGTGAGGAATTAATGGAAAGATAAGCAAATAAGCTTAGATATAATTCACTTTATCGAAATAATCCGGATTGTCGTTCAGCTGAAGTATCCCGTGATTTTGTTTTTGTTTTCCAAATTAATGGAATTAATGGTTTTCCAAATTTTATTGCAAATTAATATTCTTTTATATTAATTAGAATATTTACAGGGTATATCAATTGGACCCGGTCAACCCGGTAGCTTCTTCCTGGGGCCATTTTCGAGAACAGTTTATCCGTTTTCACAGGAATAATAGTATTGTAACACAAGGCGGGCACTGGAATGCTTCACCTGTGTACAACAGGATGGAACACTGTCTCATTAACACAATGATGTTCGTGCATTCCTCAATCAGACGTTTCCCGGACGTGGTGCGATCGAAATTAACCTCGATAATCAGATCTCACACCTATGGACTTTTTCCTGTAGAGATATGTATGTGAACAGGTCTACACAACCAAGCCACAACGTCTTCTGAACCGTTAGGTTTGCATCGACGTCGAAATTCATACCATTCGAGGGAGCTTTACGAGAAGGGTCTGCCGCCAATATGACTGCAGGACTGCATATCTTCAGTTAAAGCATCTCGTGATTAGACGGTTCATTGATAGGTCATTACATTGTTGTTATTGTTTGCAAAATTGACCATGTTCAGCTATACACCCTGTAGATTGTAACATTTCCAATGCTCCTTAAGTTGCGATGAAATATAGTCAAGAGAGCTATATCTACAAAAGCATTACACATTTAAATTTAATAGAAGAAATCTACATAAATAAAAATGTAAATGTTCGTTTGTTCAAAATCTTAAATCTCCGAAAAATCTTGACCGATTGCTTTGAAATTTTGACACAATGTTGCATTCGAATACGCGCGTGTTTTTATATATCTATTATACAGATGTCACACCAGATAAAAACATGGTTTTTGACAACCCAGGTATATGGCGCCAACCCGCAATACACCTGAGTTCAGCGGAGAAGGCTGCAGCGGGCTGGGAAGTCGTATATCCTCCGATCTCGATATCAATTTGCTAAATAAATGATGTACCCTAAGGCTACAATAATAAAATAAAAAAATATTGTACAATTTATTATTGGAGTCTTACGACGATCAAGCCCTTGAACGAAACTTGTGGCTATCGCTTATTTTTATTATATATTTCTTTTACGAAATTTAAGTGTGTAATGTCGTTATTCACATCAACCAACGGAACTCACGTTAAAAACCTTTTGATATCTATATCTACTTAGAATGCAGAAGAAACAGTTACGTCATCATGCCACAAATAAATATGTCTGTGGTACGCTTTAAATAACAGGTGCATCTATTAGAAACAAATATAAAGGTCTATGTTCCTAATAATTTGTTTTCAACTCGATGACTTGTAATATGTATAGAAGAATGCTTTTTGAAAGAATATTTGCAAGTGTAATTTATTCGTTTCTTGAAAAACTTATTCAACATCCAAAGGATTTCAAAGGGCTTCTGGAAGCTTAAGATATTATAAAAGGTGGCGTCAATCTATACTGATCTAATATGGTTTCATGTTTGCTGTTTTACCCTTAATTTTTTCATTTTCCCAAGTTAATTTAAAAACTTTATTTCTTGCTCCTGAACAAAGTTGTATCCAAAAGCTTCTGATTAACAGATTCACACCGGGGGATTTTTTTCACCAGGAATATCTCCTTAATCCTTCTAATGAAGAGTTCAGTGTTTATATAGGCCGATTTAGGGTTCATGAACACAACAGATTCTGGCGGTAATCCGTCACACACGTCTCTCTTCTTGTTGGTTCCTTTCATAACAAGAACTGGAGGAAGGAATCGTCCTGCAGCGTTGACGGTGGCATTTTCTCCCGTCTCTGCAGAGGTCAGGACAGAAACATTTTTTGAGCCTTTTGCAGTCAGAACTTTATCTACTTTGTTAATTATCTGCATTCCTGATTCGTCCATATTAAATATATTTAAAAATTTTAAAGTTACAATGCGCGCCATCACTCCCATAATGCAATGCGCCATCTATCCAAATTCTTAGGTATAGATGGCGCACATGCCTTACGCACGATGTGAGAGACCAACATGGCCAACAATGCATAAGATGTGTTGTATGAAACCCATGGGTATATAAGCATTTGATACTGGAATGATTTAATACTTCTTTTCTGATAAATAGGGCCCTAAATTATCAACAAAGTAAATTTTTACTCATGCAGTAGTGCACTTATCTCAAATATCTAGTTATAGCCGCAAGATAACCAAAAAACGGGGAACGTAATGCCACTACTCATAGAACTGGTAAACTACTGAAAACGTCTGCTGCTTTGTAGAGCCTTCTCGCGGATTACGACCGAACTACAGACAGTGCGCCATCTCTCCCGGAAATACTCTATATGTACCAAAAATTTGGATTTTTTTTTTTTTTTTTCAAAAAAGGAAAGTTTTACTGAGATATCACAATTAAAATTAGAATTAATTGTATTAGTGAATTTGTTAATATTTGCTAAAAAATAACAATCGAAATCGCGCTACCTGCCTTATTCAAAAGAGATCGACGAATGGATTGGTTACAGTGCTGATGAACTCATGATTCTTAAGCCCCGCGAACACCATCCAACTTTTCACCAACTTAGTCAACCGATTTTGACGTCACGAGTTGGTAGAGACAGTTTCGAGCCAGTTTTTCACCGACTTGCCGCCAACTTTAGTCCGCCGACTCGAGTTGGTTCTGCACCGGCAACTCGGAAAATTGGTTGGAAGTCGCTCATAATTACCCAATCACAGGGCAGCGTTGGAACACGTCAGTCGTGACGTCTCGCCCATGGAAAGAAATGGCGTCTAAAACGAGTTCACCGATTCGAGTCGAAGACAAGCGTGTACACAATGAATATCAGAGTAATGCGAATTTCTTTTATGCATAAATAAAGTTTATACTGAAATGCAGTAATTGTATGCGGCAGAATTTATCAGAGAGGTTTCAAAACCTCGATTTTTTTCGGATTTTCCACAGCTGCAGGGGGAAACGCATTACATTATGGGATTGCTTTTATCATGGCCGACCCATTTGCGAGTTGGATGATGTTCGGGGCTGACAAAAGTTGGCGGACTTGAAGTCGGTCGACTAAAGTTGGTGGAAAGTTGGATGGTGTTCGCGGGGCTTTAGTTTCACCAGTACAGTATCTGTTTGTTACAAGTATAATTTTCGCAACCACTTGTAGTAACTGAGACAAATTTTAAGCATTTAAACAAACTCAGGATTATTATCCGTCCTCAGTTGGATTCACCCAGTGTCTGCAGCTCAGTGAGATTAAAGGAAATACGAACAAAAGACAAAGAAACATAAAAATGGCCCTTAATTTAAAAAAATCAAAAAATAAATAAAAAATAAAAAAATGGCAGTTAGGTAATCACCGCTAGTATATGAAGGATTAACTATAGGCAAGACATACACATAATAAAAAATTTTAACGTGCGCACAATAATTTTTAAAAAGGAATAAAAAGGGATAAAAACGCATAACAAATAACAATCACTGAGATGCTTTTGAAATATTTGACACCGGGAATACAAGACAGGCCTGTTTCAGGGTTCTTACCCTTCTTCAGTTGGATTCATCCAGTGTCTGCAGCTCAGTTAGATCAAAGGAAATATAAACAAAAGACAAGTAAACATAAGAATGGCCTTTCATACAAAAAAACATTGAAAATAAAAAAAAAATAAAAAAGGGCAATTAGTTACTCACTGCTAGTCAACTGTTAGCTTATGAAGGATTAACTACAGTCAAGACATATACATAATGAAATTATTTAAGTAATAAAAAAGCGATAAAAACGCACAACAAGTAACAATCACTGAGTAGCCTTTGTAAAATTATATACTTGTCTTTTGTTTATACAGTAGACTCCCGATTATCCGCGGAGTTGGGTAACGCGGCAATCGCGGATAAACGAATTCCGCGGATAATCCGAAATAGGACGAAAATCAATACAAAAATGCGTTTAACATGTTTTATTTACATTAAAGTGGCAGTACATTCATTATGAACAATTACTTTATTTTAATTTACTTTAATTTTTTACTTTTTAACAAAAAAAAAATCGTTAATTGTCTTTGTTTTTTCGTGTTGAAACACGAAAACCATTACTTGAACGTCGCTAAATCTGCCTCTTTTATTGTTTACCTTATTCTAGTTTTAAAATTTTTTTGTTAATTCCGTAATTTATTGCACAGTAAAAAAAAAATGGAAACCGGAGAGGTCCGCGGATAATCGGGAGTCTACTGTATTTCCTTTGATCTCACCGAGTTGCAGACATTGGTTGAATTCAACTGAGAACGGGTACTAACCCAGAAACAGGTTTGTCTTGGATTCCCAGTGTCAAAATTACCAAAAGCAGCTCAGTGATTGTTATTTGTTGTGCGTTTATATTACTTTGTGAAATTATTGTACGCACGTTAAAATTTCGTTATTCAAACAAATTTATTCATTTACCAGTGAAACAGATTCTTTAAGCTTGATTTTTTTCTTGAAATAACTTTCCATACTCATTCATTGAATGAGTTATAGTTATTCTTATCTGTTAAGAATACTGGTGAACCTAAGGTCATCAGCACTTCTACAGTCCATTCGTCTTTGCATTATTCCGGTCATACCCCAGATAATTAGCTCGGAAGCGATTATTTCGAATGTAACTTGATAGTAAATGTTAACAAATTAACTAATATAATTAATTTCAATGTATAGTATAAAAGCATGCTGTTAAATTACACCCTCTCATCAATGCTGCTAATCTCTAAATGAAAAATATTTCTGTAGATTAATTTCTATTTTAAGAAGAAATTAATGTATTTTAAATGGATAAGAACACCGTAAAGGAAGTGACTTGAAAAGTATTAAGTCATTCTGTATATTCCTTGCAGTTCTCAAAATTAATTACATATATTTAGAACTGCATTTAGTTTCTAAATTCCTAGTAGAACATTTAGTTAACCTTATTGTAAAGATGGAAAAATATGATCAGACTGCAGTTTAGTGAAGGAATAAGAGCAGTTTGCTCTCGTAGAAAAAAAACAAAACAAAACGACATGTAAGCTTCTAACTTTGACCAGTTTTACTTTAATTGATTGTAACATAGGCTATATCTGTCTGCCAAAATTTACCTTTTCTTGTTAGGATAAATTCTCTTAAATTTTTCTTGAAATTTTTACCCTAGAATTTTGCCGATCTCTTGGTTTTGGAACTGTACTGTGGTCGAAAATCTGCTTAATTTGTAAAAAAAAAAATCAAGTTTATTTATGAAAGAAGGTTCGCCAAATTACAGAAAAAGGGACCCACAGCTCAAAAGCTTCAGAAATACTGACCTAAAATCTATCACTAATAGTTTTACCTTTCGTAATGTAAGTTTGTCATGCTAGAATAGGATGATAAATTTTTCCCCAATTTCGGACATGATGGACGGGCGAATCTTAGGCTTTATTTCGACGAAAAAAAAAAACCCAAACAAATTTTACATCTTCTGAACAAACATTTGTCTTAAAGAGTAATATAGTACTACATTATCCATCTAATCATCAGGATATTCATTTTAAAGTTGAAAACGAGGAGGAAAACAAAAATTCTATTGCTTTCCTCGACGTTGAAATACAGCAGAAAAATTCCGGCTTTTGTATTTCGGTTTACCGAAAGCCGACGTATCAACCTGTCACCCTCAATTTTAAATCTCATAATCCAATCTCCTTTAAAATAAATAATATAAGCATGTCTGTTAATCGTGCACTCTAAGATTTCCAGCTCATTTAAGACTCTTAACAAAGAAATTAATAATATTCGTTCCATTTTCCTAGCTAATGATTATCCTACAAATTTTATTAATAAACATATTGCCAACGCTATGAAAGCCAATTATAATAATGATAACAATATTAACAAAAACAAATATAAATATGTATCCATTCCTTTTCACCATGAAATGTTTCATACCTTCAATAAATTATTACGCCCGATTGGCATTTCACTTACATCACCCAACAACAATAACCTTTATAAATTGTTCAATTTTTATAAAGATTTAAAAAAGAAAAAAGACCCCTCATCACAAAAAGGAGTAGTTTATTCTATTCCTTGTTTACAAGGAAATCCTTGTCATTATATTGGGGAAACAGGTCAAAGGTTATCTCAGAGGGTAGCGCAGCATAAATATGCCTTAAAAACTAGAAATTCTAATTATAATACATGTTTGCTTACAAAAGAAAACGGACACGGCCCAGATTTTGATAAAGTTTCTATTATCTGCAAGGAAAATAATACATTGCTACGAAAATACAAAGAATCTTTTTTGTATCTATGTTATAATTCTTGTCTATCTGTCCAAAACATAAGTCATTATGGTTTTTCAAAAATACATAAACAAAAGAACAAAAAATAAAATAACAATAAAAATTAATAGAAAATCAACGTAAAGCAGCAGCACAAGAATAATTGCCTTTTCTGATTCAATTATGGGGAGGATTTGGGAACAGCTGTTTCACCCTTCAACGGGATCTTCAGCCCAAACCCGCCTCCCTCGATAAAAGAACCAGAAAGGCGCAAACCTATGTGTAGGTCACCGACCAGTTGTAGGCAAAGGTTTGATAATGCCTCTCGGCATTTCAAATAATTTTGTTTGTTGCCTTTTTTCCTTAGTGGGGTCACTGCCAGATTGGTCGGTGACCTACACATAGGTTTGCGCCTTTCTGGTTCTTTTATCGAGGGAGGCGGGTTTGGGCTGAAGATCCCGTTGAAGAGTGAAACAGCTGTTCCCAAATCCTCTCCATAATTGAATCAGAAAAGGCAATTATTCTTGTGCTGCTGCTTTACGTTCATTTTCCATTAATATCTCAGCACGTAAAAGATTCTTTTTTTTTAAATAAAAATTAATAATAAAAGAAAAATTAAAAACCCAACTCTCCCTTCTTCAAGAATGTGTACTTACTGGCCTTTTCCAGCCATTCTTTGTAAGTCTTTGTAAAAAAACAATCAGACTCTTTATCCCAAATGAATGTTTGCGTTTCCTTATAAGACATATTTTTACCTAAACAGGTTCTACTTGAAAAAGGTTCTAATTCTTTTAACTTGAACCGAAACTGGTCGTTTTTAATATATTATTTTAAAGTTTTATATTCAATGTGAGTCGGCGTCCTTTTATTTGAACTTTTTTAACGCACGTTAAACAGATTTTAATAGTACTACATTATTGATGGTATTTAATGCTATGAAATTCAAACCGTTCAACTCTAAATTACATTAAGCTCTAATTTTTTTTCAAGATTTTACTAGACATTGTTCTAATCACAGTTGAATCTGCAACTCAAATTTAAAAGTAGCTTAGTATTTGAAGAAATTTCAGATTTTTATCTGTCTCCGACCAGAGATAATCAGTTTTAAAGTAAATGAAAATTATATAAATCATTCCGAAAAACAAAACAAAGTCTCAAATGTGGACAACTTTCTGGGTAATTCCCAAAAAACTTTGAAGCCAGAGAGTCATGTCTTTCCCTAAAATATTTACCCTGAAGATTTTATTTTCAGGCAGTTCAAGTGTCACATTCAGGTTAAAATGAAGCCTATTAGGAAATCCATTAGGACAAACTATGTAAATATCTTTTCCTAATGTAGCCTGTTATGTATTTAAGATATCAATGTTTGAACCATTGCTAGGACTTACCAGAGCTGAGATATTGCAGGTTTTATGAACATCGGCAACACAAAATTTGCGTGTGCTAAGGCGGATAGATAACCGCCAATGATTAAACCGAAAGAAATAGAAACAACTAGTTATTGTGAATTACCAAAAATATATAGACTACGGTGATGCACATACAAAACTTTTTTTTTTCTATGGTCAAGCAATTCTATTAAATAAGTTTTGGACCACAATGAAAAACTCTCCCCCCAATTTCTTTCATACTTCCGCAGGAATTCTGTCACCCTGAGGCTGATCATGTGTTTCATCAGTCCAGTCCCTCATTTCCTACGTTTAACTCTCATTTTATTTAACTCTTAACTCCGTTTGACGATTGATTAAAGCTCGTCACCGAACGCGAACAAACTAGACCTGTTTTTCGTAGCTCATTTTTTAATACTGCCCAAATATACTGATCATCAATCTGTCAAATCGTTGTATTACAATCATCTAGTGGTTCGCGAAAAAGTCCAAGAGTTCGCCAAAGAAATTGTTTACTGTATCAATACGAACTAAACTATGTAAATTTTTGTTGATTGTATAATAAAACTGTTTCATTCTCTCGTAGTGAGTATTTTTTTGAAAGGAATATTATTTGTCGAAACGTCATTTATCAGAAATATCACAGAGAACTTTTTATTCCCTTTAAAAATATGTTTATTCTAAAACAGAACCATGAACGTTACTGCAGGGCAGTATCCTTCCCAATGTAGGATCTCACTGCGAAGAAAAGATTGATTTAAAACATTTAAAAAAAAAAAAAAAAAAACTTTTGAAAAACCCTAATCACTAAATAGATAATATTTAGGTAACAAATATTTATTTTTAAAGGATATCTTTGTTGCTGTAATTATATCTTAAATTTTAACTTGTTTCAAGCGAAGGCAACTTTTTCTTATTTCAAAACGACCAGTAATTTGGAATTGTTCAGTTTTAGGCTTCTGTACACAGCGTAGCTCATAGCAGGAGAAGCCTTACGTCCCCGCACTGTCTGTCCGTCCGTTGCGAGAAATTCATATCTCAGGAACGACGTATGCTAGAGATATGATCTATACCTCGTTAAAAAGGTCTTGCCAAGACTAGCTCATAGCCATTGAGAACTCGTTTCTATCTTGTGTGATTCTCAAGTTATAGGTCTCCTCTAGAATTTGATCTTAATTTATAAGCTTTATTAAAATCTGCTATATTATAAAAATTCATTTCTTCATTTTTTTCTTATATTGACTTCAACTAGAATGATTATATGAATTAAATATACGAAGCCAATTTTCCTTCTCTCTTCTTGAAATAAATCTTACAATGATTGATCAATTTTTATTATAATAAGATCTCCCAACTCTATGGAGAACTTCTATTTTTTCTGTGGGTTTTTGGAGTTGTAAGGTTTCCGAGATTTTAACATTCGCTCTGTATAGAAGCAGTGGGGCAATATGCGATCGCTCCTGGGATTGCTACTCCTACCTTTTTTTTCCCGAGTCTAGATAAATAAAACAAATGCTGACCACAAACACTGCAATTTTCTGATGTGTTGTAAGAAATTAGAATTTTGAGATTGTGGAATTAAAAGACTGCTAGTCCACATTATCTTCGGCATAAATTGTTATTTTTTGTCAATAACCTTAAAAGTGATGATTAATAGAAAAAAGAAAATACATATTTATATCAGGTTTCTATCAATGTCAAGCAATCCTGACTACCTAATTATCTAATATGAACAAACAACAATGTAAGCATATAGTGATGATGAAATTAAAGACTAATAAACCCTGAAAGCTTAAACATGGGAGGAACACTTGAGGAAGGGTGACTTTGGCTTAATTTTTAAAATTTCAATCTCTCTCTTATGTAAGAGAGAATGCACACTATCCAAAAAACAGTAACATTTACGATCACCAAATAATTTAAGGAAATTTCCTTTCAATCAGTTTTGTTGTTAATTCTAAAGTATCAGCTTTTTATTTTTTTTTTAAATCTTTCAAAGATAAGAGTTAAATGCATCAAACTTCACATGAACATTTAGATCACTTGAAAGTATAATCAGTTCGTTCTTTTTTTTTTTAATATTGACATTTTATCTGGCAATTTTACACTTGCAAGGGTATATCATTAGCATTTAAGCTTAAAATCCAACCAAATTTCATGCTTAAATTTCTTTTTATTTCCATAAAAAGAAAGACTTTGGCTTGCCAACTTGAATTTTACAGTTCTGTAAATACAGGGTGATTCATAAAGTACTGGAAGTACTCGCTACAATTTGCTTTATTCCCCCCCCCCCCCTTCCCGGGCTCCTTGTGTTTGAAATAAACCCAATGGAGTCAATACTCCATTTAACTTAACGTATTCTAATCTCGCTTCCCTTTCCTTGCTCTTCCCGGTTTTGAAGGATGTTAACGAGACCATTTTTTTTCATAGGGGCAGAAGAAAGGTTAAAACTGGGACCCTATCATCCGACTCAGAATCGCACGTTCGATCCGGAAATCCACGTCCTATTTTACTTTTTTTTACACCGAATTTGTCAGAAAAATATTTCGATGTTCGTTTTTTATAGGCCTATTTTTCCAGTACTTTATGAATCACCCTGTATATTAAAACTGTTCATAGTTTAGTGATTGGAAGTTTATGCTGTTTTTGTGCTAATGAATTCGTAAGCTGAAAAAATTCGAAACTGAAAAATATCAAAGACTTGAATAAATACACATTTGACGTAGAACATTGAAGAATTCCTTGAAAATTAAATTCCTTTTTATCCTTCTGATAAAAATACGCTTCTTTACGGTAGCGATTAGTGAATATGATTCTGCATTTCATATCAGTAGGACAATAAGAAATTCCTGAAACAACTCAAGAGTTTTAATTTAACTCTTTCTTTATTTTTTTTTAAATAAGTGTAAACAACGGAAAAGTCGTCTTCTAGTTTTAAATTGTCGAATTCGAACATTACCTTGATTTTTTTTTCATTTTACGTCAGTTATCTACATCCAATTAATCACATCAAAACACATGCAAATGAATACCTTACCAAGCGGATTAATATGTATTGAAAGATAAAGATAAAAATCTTTTGTTTCATTCTAATGCTTTTATATGAAAAAATTTTATCTCTTTTATGCGCAAATTTTTCAAGAGACAACCAAGTGGAATAAAGACTACAGATTCACAGCCAAGGCCCTTACCATAGCATCATGTGACTGTCGCGACCTTCGTTTGTAAAGCTACAAAAATCGATGCACCAATTTCTGTTTAGTTTGTATAATTCTGTACTTTATTTGTCCCAAGTTTGTGAACTTATTAGAGTATTAGGACTACTCAAAGTGTAAATTAATATGCTTTGGTCGTCGATTAATGAATTTTAATTTTCAGAGAATTTTAGTTGTTTTTTTTTTTTATATCAATAAACTTTCACTAAACATTTCTTTCAAATCTTAAGTGGTGTAAAGTTGAAGCTTTTTGTTTAAGGACAAGCCTATTTATGATCAATCTTTGCTATATTCATTTTCATACAGCGGCAAACTGTTCTACAAAATAACAAGATGATCTTTCTTAATTCTAAATGCACTTTTACTAAAAATAAAAAAAATAAAATTAATAAAGTAAGATTTTACCAACTTAATAAATACGGAAAACGGAAATATGCAAATTTAGAGCTCAAAGGACGTTTTGATTTTGGGAAATCAAATGATTCTCAGAACTTAAACGAGAAACATTATTACAGTTGCAAAATTCTTAACTATTACAATAAAAATGACGAATTTGCCAGAATGAAATAAAGAATAAAATAATTAAATAAATAAATAAATAAAGAATAAAATAATTAAATAAATAAATAAAGAATGAAAAGTATTAAAAAAATGAAATAAAAGCCAAAAAAAAAAACGTCATCAGTTAAACCACTATTATTGGTTCCACGAGGAAAGAACAAAGAATGGCATATTGAATAACTGATTGTTCATCCATTCTTCAGAATGGCATCAATGACAAAACACCGTAATGTTCTCTTTACATTTTTTATGAAATTATGGCCAAAATGTGTGGTTTCAGTCTTTTTTTCTGAAATGAAGTGGAAATCGGTGACCATCAATGATTGAAAACAATTGGCAACAGTTCAATTTTTTTTTTTTTTTTTTCATTTTTAAATGTGACACTGCACTTTTAAGAGTAAGATTAGTAGTAATGTAGATATAATGTTAATGAATAGTGTATCCAATTATTATTGGCTCAATTAACAAGAACTACCGTTTTCAAGTGGTAGGCTACACATGTAATAGTTTTCACAATTAGTACAAGTAACAGTTCGAACTACAATAGGCCTATTTAGTCAACATACTTCATTATTTCATGAGTAAAAAAATATTATAGTTATTTGTTGTATCATACCCATAAGTTTCTAATTTGCCTGTAATTTTGAGAATATCTTAATCGTAGCAGAAAATTAAAAAGTATTACTTTCTGCTTTTATTGTAAAGAGTGAAAAAAAGAGTGCTGTTTGTTTCTTATTTAAAAAAAAAAGAAAAATATTAACTATTTTTAATATTAAATTAGATCATTATCTTGTCAGTGGGCTATGGGAACGGTCTCTGGATTATTGTAGTCGAGCAAATGGTCTAGAATCGAAGATTAATACAGAACCAATACAGAAAATTGACTCCCAACAACATGAGGGTCAACAAAAATGAGAACTTCCCATACAAAAAAAGTTTCACTATCATCCTCTTGGGTAACAATACAGAAAGAAAAGAAAAGAAAAAACAAGTAAAGTACTTACACAAAGTTGATTATCTTCTGGTGTTGCACTTCTCAAAAAGTCATTCCAGTTTGAAAAAGTAGATGCTTTTGAAGAAACATTGTATCCTTGGCTGTTGTTTAGAAAAAAAAAAAAAGTTATATTTATCGTTCTCACTCAAAAAACAATTGGCTAATATTTAGTATTTTAATATAAAAAAATAAAATGTAATATTTATATATTAAAAAGTAAAACAAAATTAGGATCTTCAAAATATATTATTTTTAAGAAAATTTAAATCTGAGAAGGGAGAAAAGCGTAGGGTAAGACATTTTCAAAAGTATCCCCTTATACTTTGTTCTTGCTGGCTTAGACATTGAACCATCTTTCCAACTGATTTTCGGTTTTAACTTTCTTCAATTTCAATTCTCCAAACGCAGTGTTTTGACAGGAATGTTATTGTTCATCTCCACCCTCGTGTGAGGCTTCCTCCCTCGTGTGAGTGGGACTGGTCCTAAGTTCCTGCGCTGCGCTGTATTGGCTCGCAGGAGTTGCCTGAGTGTTGGTGAGCAGGGCACTGGTTTTATCGTTCGTCATGCGGCGCAGTGCCACTGAGTGTCCGGCAACCCTCTTTCCCTCCCTTATACTGAGATTCGGCCGCTTTCTCGGATTTGAGGCGTCAAAATAAGCAAGCTTATGATCCTCAACTGAAAGCCAAAGGACCCTTCCAAAAACAAGAGTCCCTTTTTTTAGTTCCTTTTTTTTTTCTTTTATTTCTTTTCTTTTTCCGTCTTTTTTATTTTTTTAATTTTTTTTTGTTTTATTTTATTTTATTTACTTATTTTCTTTAACCTGAAGTGTTTCCATTTATTTCCGCAATCGACGACTGACTTCCATCACCTTCCGGATTTGTGATTCTCTGATTCAAAGTAATTCACCGTTAAATACGATTGCGATGGACCTGAAAAGTGACGCTGGTAGGATTGACTCAGCGAAAAAGAGATTATCCTCCTCGTAACCCACGGAAATCCTTCGGGTCTCATTAAAAAGAAAGAAAGAAAGTAACCGATAAAGAAACACCATAGAATCTTAAACCCGGAACCTCATCGAAGTGATCTCTGAACTTTTTGTTTTGTTTCAATTTCACTGCGTTGCTTCCATCGCTCGAACGCACGACTCTGATGCCCGAAACGAGTTGCTCCTGATAGAATTCGATCTTCAAAGCGAGCCGTCGTCTCCATGACAGCAGAGCAGAAACAAGATGTCGGTCTGCTGGGCTTCGACGTTGTACTGAAAACCCACTGAGCACTGATTGCATCACAGGAGTAACCCGCTTCTCTAAGGTAAGACCCACTTCCAAATACCGATACAGTAGCCACTAGTCGATGGCTGCAAGGCCGTCAACTGAATATTTTAAATCTCATATTAGTTTAATATAAACCTTTTAATTATTTTAGAACAGAATAGAATCATTGATGCCTTAAAAACTTCATCTTTTGAAGTTTAGTCAATTCCCCCAGTGAACACTAAAATTTAGTCAAAATCAGAACGAAGTATTAGTTAAAAAACATGAATTACTTTTCATAAAATCAACAGAAAAGCTACTTATGTTCTTTTTTTCCTAATTTCACTGTATCTGACTCAAGACGATTAATCAGATTTATTCCTATTGGGAATCTTTGGATTTAGTTGCTCAAATTGCATCAAAAGTATACAAAACTTTTCCAGGTTTTTCAGTTTTAAGAAACAAAAGACTCTATAACATCGAATCAAGCAGAAAGTAGGTTAATAGTTCTAGAGATTAAGATAATGCAAAAGTGTCTTCATGATATTCTTATCTTCATTTTAAAATTATATTCTTCTTCGTTTCCTTTCATTTATTTACTATATACATATAATATTTGTGTTAAAATTTGAGCTCTATTTATTATTAATTTTTTAAGGAAACCTGAGGAAGTCCAGAAATATTCTATGTAGTAAATAAATGAATTGTGTGTTCATGATGTTATTAAAACAAAGTCATACAATTTTGTTGACACTTCATTCGGGTTAATATCCTATTGTAAGTTTAAGAAATTAATTAGGATTAATTTCGTGATATGATATAATAATATAAGACGTTTATTATGCCTTATTATAAAATAGAAAAAAAAATTGCCAGATTTTCAATAGTAGGGGACACGTTTAATTAAAAATAAACATTTAAAATATTTGTAGTCATTAGTACTTTTTTCAATTAAATTATTGTTTATTTACAAGCACAGAGATGAATCGAAATTAGAGGGAAAAAAAAATTCCAAGTAGAACCAAACATTTCTAAGTTTTTATCTATAAAACATTCACACAGTAAGTCTAGACGAATTCCATCGCATCAACTGCGAAAATTTGTTTGAAGACAGCCAAGGGAGTCCATGGAGAGAGGAGAGGAAGAAACGGTCTATAGCGGAAAAAGGAATAGGTTTTCTTTTTCCAGCTATTTCATGGTTTTTCAATGTTTCAGAGCAGTCGCTATGTAGAGATATGTTTAGGGTGTTGCTTCAAATCCAATATAACTGATTTTTTTTATTTTTTAAATATTGAAATAAAATTAAAAAAAGTAAACTTGTGATAAAGACTTAATTGCTATGAAAATTTTCACAATATTGTTTTTTTCCTCCTCATTATCTCTCATCACTTTCTTCAAAGCTTGCGCTGCTATTTAAAGAACTGTAATTTTTATTGTTCTTAGATATGTTCTTGTCTTAGATATTTGAAATTAGTTATTTGCAGTAACTTTTTTTTTTATTTATTTCCCGTTTTCTGATTAAGCTATCCTCAATTTCACTAGAATTGGTCTTTAACAATGTAGTGTTTCTACTTGATTATTATAATCCAAGTTTCAATGACTGCTTCACTGCAGTCCCATATCCTGGAACAGTGGATTCGTGGTATTAAGGATCTCTGAAAGGCCGAAATGTCAGGCTTTGATGTCAGCCTTGGAACAGAGAGACTTTATGATTCTTTTATTTCTTTTCTGTATATTTGCTTTGCTGCTTCTTTAAGGGACATCTCTATGTACTGACTAAAGTCAAAAGAGAAACTTGTTTTTCCTAAATTATTACAAAACGGTATATTTAGTCACGTAAAAGGCAACTAAGAAAATTACATTGACTTTGTAAGATTTTACAAATAGTTCACTACGGAGAATGAATATTCTAAATTTATCTTTAAGCTTTTCTGAATAATTAGGAACGTGTAATGATGTTTTAGGAATCAAATTTCTAAACAAAAGACCAGAATTTATATCACAATCAAAAGGGAGCTAATAATATTTAAAATAAGACAGATAAGCGATAAGGTGTGCCTTGTCGAAAATTTATTATGAAGATGACTTTAGCCAGAATTTACGGTGTTTAAGATACTTTAAATTCGAGGAATGTAAACCTTAAGAGTTGATGATGTTTTCACTTACTTTGTTAATTCCATTTGAGTGATTGCTTCCGAATCTTCATTTCCAAATGTCGTGAAATGCATTCCTTAGAAACATGTAACAATACTTTGTTGTTTGAGAATCATATTAATTTTTGATTTCAGTTCTCTCAGCTGTCTGGTATGGTATTGCTGGTTCTTATCAGTGAACCGTTCTTCTGTGAATGTATTGAGGACCGCCTGATTTTGCTGAAACTTGTTATGGAAAACTGATGTGATTCTAAGCATAATTCTGCTGTATGTGTAGAAGCTGAGATTGTGTTAAATATTCATCGAAAAAAAATAATAAAAAGGAAACAAGTTATTTCATAAAAAGGAGTGTTGATGATCACAATTTCGTTACAACAACCCACTGTTATTCTCCTATATTTTTTATGAAAGTTATATAAAGGAAAGGTTTGCTATAAAGGGTTATTAGTGTTTAGTTAATCTATTTCAGTTCATCAGAAACTTAGATTCTTCTGTTAAACATATGTAAAATTAATACCCATAACATATTGTGGATGTTTTCCTTGAATGTTTGCTAACTACTATATAAATCCAGTTCAAAGTTCAGCCTGCACACAAGCATAAAAAGTTAAAAACACTAAAAAACTTTAAAAATTTAAAACATGAGAGGTCCATGTTAAAAATTTTTTAAATTTTTAAAGTTTTTTAGTGTTTTTAACTTTTTATGCTTGTGTGCAGGCTGAACTTTGAACTGTATTTATCAGCACACGAAAAACTTTTTAGTACTATATAAATCAATTGTATATTAGTAACAAAAGATCGAGGTGAAATATATCTGGCGATTTCTATTATATTACTCCGTAGTTTTTAAAAAAGATAAACTACTATTCCTTTGTATCTTTGGAAGCCACTTTTTTATCAATTTAAAAAAAAAAAATCTAATAAATTTACCTGAATGAATTAAATGCACTGCCTAAACCACTTAAGACATTAGGAAATACTTAATGACATATAATAATAACGATGAAATTAAGACCACACATTGATGATTGAAAAAAAATTATGTACAAATTAAAAAATTGTAAATTAAAAATTTGGTGTAATTTCTAATTTGTGCATAATTTTTATTCAATCATCAATGTATGGTGGCCTTAATTTAATCCTTATTATTAATATTATATACACATGCAAGATGCAAGTAGTACTTAATGACATATTTTGCTGCATTACTTTCGTGTACTTCAGAACAGAGATGTTTGGTTAGGAGGATCGTTTTCCAATCTGTTTTGAGTTGCGAATCCTTCCAGTATTGTATTTTTAATTCAATATAAATCTTTAGTGAAACAAACGAAAAAAAAAAAAAAAGAAATAAGACACCATTACATATTTTTAGTACAAATCCCTGGACGGTAAATGCCGGCTAAACAGGTGTTGATACGAAACGTTCTTTCAATATTTTTAATATTAATATTTAAGTTAATATTTAAGTTGGAGGAAATCCATTCAAAAAAATCCAATACAATGAAGTGACGAGAAAATGCTCAAGAATAAAAAGAAAAATGATTGCTGTGCTTTTGAGAAAAGTGGATCTTCATCACTGAATGAAATGTGGCTAAAAGGACGACAATTTATGCAAAGTCTGCTTTGATCTGATATTGTCAGGAATTTCATAGAAATTTCTGTTTATGACTAAGTATACCATTAATTTGTAGCCAAGATAGACAAAATAATCAAGAGATTAATGGCTTTCTGTGTTTCCATTCGAAAAATTACAATTAAAGTACTCCTGATTATTGGATAGATACAATAAGCTGCTTATGTTAATCTAATTGCATCAATAACGAAGTGAGATAAACGTCATCTGTATAAGTTTCTAAAATTTTTCAACATAATTAATTTCGTAATAATCCTAACGGCGAGTGCTTAGGAGTAAAATTATGTATTTTAAATCGTTTGCTAAAATAAATTAAAATCACAAATAAATATTAGTTTTTTAAAAAAATAAGAAACTACTTTTGAAGCCATTTTCTTATTAATTTCATTAAAAAAACAAACAAACTATAAAATTTATCCGAATTAATTTGAAAAATAAAATGTTTCAGTTTATTTTTTATTTTTCGAAGATAGAACATTTGTGCTATGTATTTAGCTTTGATTTAGTATATTATAACAAAATATTATATTTCTAATGTTACATTTTATAAAAAATAGAGAAAAATATCAACCGGACAACAAATATGCCTTCGCACAATGAGCCAACATCAACGGGAATTCTGAACAGCTGTTTCATCCTTATTAGGAATCATCAGCAGAATTTACCTTTGTTGTTCGGCTCAGTTGCGCGAAAGCTTTACCTGAAAGCATTCTCGATCCCGGGAATGGGCCGCCGAGATAAAAAACAATAAAATAAAAAATGATCCAAAGTGTTAACCCCTTGTCCTTTCACTGAGGAAATGAAAAAGGAAACATAAGTTCAATGAAAGTAGCTATCCAGAATTCCCGTTGGCTCAATGTGCGAAGGCATATTTGTTGTCCGGTTGATTTTTGTCTCTATTTTTGAATTAGTACGGACGTGAAATTTGCTTTCGTTGATATATTTTATGTTTTGGAAAATTTAGATAGAAATAATCATGTATCACCTAATCTTTATTTGGTGTTGTTTCACTTTATTAAAAACATTTTCCAGCTTTAAGCAAATCATCCATCGATAAGGTATATAGAGCAAATGCGATAATGATCAGACATAAAACTGATTTTGGTTTGTATTATTTTATTTTGCTATATAAACATTGAAGAAATTTTAGTTGTTAGTTCGCGAATAGAATTTTTGAAATAATAATAATAATAATAAAAATAAGAATATTTATCAAAATTATAGAATATAGAAGAAAGCATGAATTAAGAAGCCGGGAAAGAATAAGTGTAGTTCAAATATTGAAAATAGTTTTACAATTCCTGTCATGAGATTGTATTGTAAATCCAACTAATTGATCAATACAAAAAATAATTTACATTGAATAGTTCCAATATTGGTAGTTCCAAATCACACACAGAATGTTGATTATGTAGTGTGAAAATGTGACGTCCCTTTTCGAAGTAAGTTCTAAGGTTATCAACGTAATCACCTGTACAGGAAGAAAAATAATGTATTTTGAGTTTTAACTAAACATAAGAATTATTTCAGTTTTTCTTTATTTTGAAATAAGATTCAGAATCCTTACAATCATCCGCCCTTACATTTGTAAACTTAGAAGGGAATAAGTTTGCATTCTTCCCAAGAGGTGGCGATGTTTTAAGCTGTAGTGAAGAAATCTGTAGCCATTTCATAAACACGAAGTACTTTCTAAAATGGAGGCAAAATGCTAAATTTAATAAATTAAAAAAAAGTTAAGGACAAATGAAAGAAAGAAAAAAGAAAAATGATTACTGGACCATCCATTGAATATATTTCTACAAATGTAAATTCTAATATTATATTAAAATTGCAAATTAATGGATAAGGGAGATTTCTTTCTTTACGAATTTTTTTCTTCCTTAAGATGCATATAGAAATATGAACAACGAATTAATACTCGTAATATTTTAATGTTACTTTTTTCAACTTTTGAGAGTTTTGAAAAAGTTTGTGATTAAATGAAACAATTAGTGAAGCATTTAGGTTTTTTTTTTGTTAGCATTTAATATTCACAGTGTTGTTGATCCCGAAACGAAAGTAGCATAATTTCCTTCGTTGATCCCGTTGCAACATTAGCGGAAGTCACTACAAAGTAGCGCACACACACACACACGTTTATAAAAGATTGATATATTCTGAAAACTATAAATTAAAGAAGAACTGAAGACACACCTTAAAAGACTAAGAATTATCAAAGATTTCCTAGCGTACATTGATCTTGTCTATTAAAAGGTAAAGTAATGTTCTTTATTTTAATCTGTCGATATCCCAGTCTCCTAGGAGTCTTTGTTCATTGGTGATAAGAGGGTGTATTTGCAAAGGGAGAAGCAATGAATTGCGGTTTAAGTCCCTTTTGAGACTAGTTGTATTAAAGAAGACCTGTCTTCTATAATAGGATTTCGAAAACAAACAAATCGAATTATATTCTCTCAAAGAGGATTAAATGGCAAACCTACAAATCACCTGCTGCGAGGTTTTCTTGATTTATGAGACAACAGTTTAAAGTTAACTTATTTCTTTACAAACGACTTTTTTTTAATTAATAAAATAAAAAATGCCACGTTTTATTAGATTATGAACTATAGATATTGATGTATCAATATATCCTGAAATTATCCCGACCCTGCATTAGGGCTCAAAATGACTGTGTATTGGGTATTTCACCTTTGATGAGGAAAGATAAGTTAAATAGAACTTAATATTTTTCTTTTACTGTTAAGCCTTTAAAAAGGCATTGAAAAAAATATTTATATATAATAATTTAAAAAAAATTAGTGACCCTGATAAGAATTTGCTCCTTCTCCTTGGCTGTAGCAGAGAAGCATATTGTAGGCAAACCTACAAATGTGTAAATTAATTAAAAAAAAGTCGTTTAATATATATATATATATATATATATATTAACTTCTCTGCCATTTAGATGCCAATCTCTCCACATGAAGATAATAATGTATTTCTTCTAAACTAACGCTGCTCATTCTTGAATTCCAGGAAAACTACTGTTGTTATCTCATGGATCGCTTAAGTTTCTTCACTTGATTGAAATCTGTGGTAAATTCGAAATAAAGTTGTTGTATGTCCTGACAAATGCTAAGTACAAGTACTGAAAAATTATCTGGCAAACAACTGAACAAAACGATGAGATACAAACTAATATCATAATTCCTGTTTAGGTCTTCAGTCTGAGAGTAACGAACAATTTTTTACTCATATTTTTAAGGTCAGATATATACAGAATATATTTGTATACAGCGTGAAAGCTTGCAAACTTTTTGTGCAAACTGTTATTTTCCATTTTATGTATAACTATTATAAATATATAGCTTAGCTTTAGCACTCTTCCAGAAGGCCAAATCTGGTTCCAGGCTCAATCGGGGCCTATCTCTTAATGCCGATAGGTACATTGCAATATAAGAGACAAAATGAGCCCACTGGTATGTACTATCGTTGATTAAAAAAAAATCAATCATCATACCTTATATATTGTGTTTTTGTAATTTTAATATTCTAATTATTATTATTTTTTTGTGAAAGTTGGGTAATTGGAGCCAAAACTATAGTTATGTAGTAGCAGTGATCTGCTAGTTTTCAATGATCTATTGAAAATATCTTGTTCTTTCTTCAAATGATTTTCTTAAAGAATAAATATGTTTAATTTTGAGGCATTGAAAGATAGATAGAGAAAATAAAAAAAAGTAATTGAAACGGGAGCTTCAAACACAACAGCTTAAATAAATGAGCTGAATGGAACACTGGAGCTAGAATTGAAACAAGGCCTTCGCGCAAGCACCAATCCCTTTAAAGGGTCTACAGATTTTTTCCAAACGGGCCAAACTCTGCAATTCCAATACCAAGATTTCTGGGGGGGGGGGGGGGAAATCCCCTGAGCTTTCGCTTTCAGGTAAAACTCATCACATCTGATCTTTGAACTTTTTTCTTTCTTCTACATTTTCGAAACAAATACTTTTCTAAAGAACTTCTTTTATTTTTAAGTTCCAATTTCTTTTCTGTCACTGAACAATTCCCTTTCTTTTTGATCAACTTTTTATGCGATCTTACCATTGGATAAATGAACATCGGTAAAATCGACTAAATCATTTTATATGAAAATTAGATGACAGACTCGGTACTGGCGGGAAATTTCTAGTGACGCTTCTATTCTGGAACTTCAAACAAACTAAAAAAAGTATTAATTGGATTCCTTTCGTATCTTAAAATGAGATATAGATTTTTGGAATGTAGAAAGGAAGGTTTGCTAATATATAATCAGGGCCGTTTCTACCATTAGGCAAGACTAGGCGGCCGCCTAGGGCGGCAAGATTTTAGGGCGGCCGAAGGACGGATTCCGTTTTTTTTTTTTGGTTGTTAAAGTAGGATTGCGTTTTTTTTTTGGTTGTTGAATTGAAGATTGTTTTTTTTTGTTTGGTGGGGGCGTCATTTGAAAGGGAGGGGGCGGCATTTTTCAGTTCTCGCCTAGGGTGGCAGAACACCTAGAAACGGCTCTGTATATAATCTATGTTCAATGTAGGCTAACACACATACAATCATGAAACACTTTTTTTTCAATGAGCAAGTTTACTTTATGAAAATTTTCGCAGTTGTGAATTTGTTTCTTCTGTTAAAATGATTAAGAAGAGGAAATGGAGTTGAAATTCAAAGTTAAAACTGAAAATTCGCATCAAGTGGCTTTCGATTAAAATGAACGGATTCCATTTAAAGGTATTATTATGTAAGCATAAACAGATTATCAAAAGGATAATTCATCAATAACTGAATAATTAATTAACTAATAGAACAGAGTAAGTAAGGTATTACTTCTGAACCCTTACTTAATAATCAATAAATAATAAATTGATATTGTCAACAATGCCTTTTTATTTTAACAACATTTACGAGGAAATTGTTTGATATTACATAATAATTAATTTAATAGACAATTTGATAAAACTTTCAAAGTTATTATTTCATCTGAAATAAGGCTATTTTATTAAATTAATATTTTTTAAAATTATGAAGTGAAAGATCTCGACGATATCATGTATATTATTGAATTAGATAAATAATTCTGAGTTTTTTTTTGTTTTTTTAACATATTCATTGATGAAATTTTCATCATAAAGTCCTGTATTTATGCTTTCTTCTTCTTTCTTCGAATTTGGCCGACTATGGACCACGTGAAATAACTCATGATTATTTTTCTACTTTCTTTCTTCTCTTCCAGTATTCTTTCATTCTTTCACTATGTTGTATTTATGCTTTATAGTTAATATTCTTTAGAATCCGTTTAATAATTAGTTTATTTGTTTTTATAAATTTGATAGAGGTGAAGCTCCTGTAGAAGAGGTTTTTTATCATTTACTTCCTTTGAAAGTTTTAATGGTCTGATGAAATTAATCAATAAATATTTATGTTATATTCTTATATCTTATTAAAAGTTTTGGCTTAACTTAAACGGAAACATTCGTCTTTCACAATTTAATGAATTACTAATGAGTGCTAAATTACAAAATAATTTTCAGAAGTAATATGTCTCAAATTCGTTACTTCACAACAATGCAACTCAGCTATTGTCTGACTCCTTTTTCAAATATTAACTTATAACATACAATCTACGTCACAAATTCCTTTTTTTTCCAATTTTTCTAATAATTGTTTTATCATAAAGTCAGTGCTTTTATTAGAAAAAATTAGTAAATTTTAAAAACAGTTATGGACAATTGTAAAGGAGATTACAGTACTTGTTCTTGAAATAAATTGGAAGAAAACAAAAAGGCTATCTCCATAGCCTATCAGATTTTTTTTTCTTTTGAAAAGGAAATTTAGAACTAATAGGAAATGAGACAGCTCCTTTAGTAATCAAAAGGAAACCTCGTTTTAAGGCAATCGAGAAGGAAATTTAATATTTCGATAAAATTTTGACGATAATTTAATTTCCATCTTTAATTGTAAATGACAAGAACAGAACAAACCAAAATTGCTGGTATTTTATTGGTTCGTATTAAGGCTACTTTTATTAAAAAAAAAAAAAAAAAAAAAAAAAGAAGTATTTAGGACTTAAACGAACTATCAATCTAGAAAATGCCGCAGTTATAACTTACTCACAAATTTAATATAGAAATAAGGAAGGATTTTGCCAAAAAAGTAGATGGTCATTTATTAAAAAAAACTGTGTTTGACGAATAACCGGAAACCTTTCCTTTTGGTTAATCTTTGAGAATTAGAGTAATGCAGACTAGAGGTCTACGAGCTGAAGTGAGAAAGAAGGAAGCTGTAACCTTGTCCTTGTCAATCATTCCAGGAGGAGATCGGACCGGTGGGATTTATTCAACTTTTTTTTCAAGGGTTCGATTGCAGCATCGAATTCCCACTTCATGTATTCTCTCTTTGGCCTCCGACACATAAGGAGCTCTTAAATACGCACAGTCTACAGATCCGTCAGTCTTTGGACTGTGAAGTTTTTTTCCTAACAAAGTTGATTAAAATTCGTTGGATGATAACTGCGGAGACCCTTATTCAGGTTGACAGGTTACAGTAATAGGTCAACTGAAAGCTAGGGAAAGGGATATCTGTGGTTGGAAGAACCTCAGTGATCTAAAAAGCTCACAGGAAGATGGAAGAGACTTTCAAAAAGAATGAGAGAAAAAAAAAAGATAGGAAAACGGATCTCAAAGATTGAAGAAGACGAAAGTGCAGGAGAGAGTGAAAGAAAGCGACGACGAAACGAAATTGACTGGAGATGGATAGAATTTTTTTATGGTAAAGGCTGAACTATATGATAGATACAAAACCATGAAAACCTGCACTTGAAGATACTAATTTAAAAAAAAAATGCTTCATTATAATAGAACCATTTTTCACCATTTTTTTTCTTTAAATTCCTGATTTTTTTCTAAATTTGTTTAGTGAGTAAATTATCTGTTTATAGATATGAAAATACCATCAAAATGTAAGAGTTTGTGACTAACTTTCAGTATGATAATCATTCTTTGCACCTACTGCTCTAAATATTTGCTTTTGACAGAATTATATCAATAACTTAATACATAAACGGAGGAAATAATACTTAATACATTATACATAAATTCGTTTTTTCACAACAATATAACTCAGTTTAGGTAAAAACCTCTCTTGTCTGAATCCTTTTTCAATTATTAACTTATAATACAAAATCTACGTCATAAATTCTTTTTTTTTTCTAATTTTTCTAATAATTGTTTAATCATGAAGTCAGCGCTTTTATTAGGAAAAAAATTAGTAAATTTTAAAAACAGTTAGGCTGTATGTAAAGGAGATTAAAAGAATCTTGAAATAAATTGGAAGAAAAACAAAAAGACTGTGTGTGTAGGGGGGGGGGGAAATCAGATTTTTGTTTTTCTTTTGAAAAGGAAGTTTAGAACTAATAAGAGGAAATGAGACAGCTCATTTACACAAGCGTGCAAAACCTAAGGACAGACGACATTTGTACCTGTTACTTGAAAAACAGTTCAAGACAGTAGCCAAATTTGAATATAGATGCTAGAATACATGACATACAAAAAATGGTTATAAATGAAGTTTGTTTGCAAAAGTCATAAATTTCCGAAGGACATGTGTGGAGAATGGATGAACAAGTGCTGACAGATACCCAGACATGACAGTATGACCCTACTGCGATTCAGGTCGCATAACGTCGTGGCATGTTTAGCACCAAGTTATCCAGTAGTTTCTGAGGCAAATTGGTCCACTTCTCCTTCAGAGCACGAATGAGCTCCTGCTTGGTTTCTGAAGGGAGGGGGGATTCCTTCGTGCAGCAATGTGTCTGCCGATTGCATCCCATATCTGTTCGATGGGGTTCAGGTCTGAGCAACGTGCTGGCCAATCGATGCGATGAATTGCCTCAGTCTCCAGAAGTGTCTGCACTGCTTTCGTACGGTGAGTGGGGTGCGTTTCATTCATGAATAGAAAATCTCCGCCTGCAATACCGCAGATCATTCGAATATGACGTAGAAAACTTCGTAGCAATATTGTTCGCTAGCCATAGTCCAATTTTCCTGCACCTGTAGCTCAGTGCGTCTAACAATTACGATGCCTTCCCACACCATCACTCCACCACCGCCATATCTTTCCCTTTCCTGTACATTGTCGCATGGTGCGCAGTATCACTTTCATGCCAGAGTACAACAATATGGACAATTCCGAACTCCCTGCAACATCAGTTACTCTGCGGCCTTCTTTTAGCTTTCTTATAATTCTTCCCCGCGTGAAATCATCTAGATGATATTTTTGTGACATCCCGAAAATTTTACGTTCGTCACTTCTTTCCTTCAAACAACATTATTTATTTCAAACATAATTGATTTACCGCGCCAATTTGCCTTTAAATCTTTCCAGTGTTCCACCTGCCCTCTGTGAACATGATTCACAAATTTGCTTGTGCGCCACAGGTAAGCATACTGTAGCATACTGCTCCACAGGTATGCAAATTGCTACAGAGAGGAGAAAAATAGTTTTTAATTTTAATTATCAACTACATTTCGGAAATCAATTCAGTAAACAGTATTGCTAATAATGATATTCGAAGGCTACTGGCTGTCGTTTTAGAGATTTAGACTAAGAAAAAAAAAGAGTTTTACATATAGTTTTGTGAAAAATAACTATGCAACAAAGTATCATAATAAAGTTAATTAAAATGATGTTTTACTGATCGAGTATTCGAAGCCTTACTGTTCAACTTTCAGGTTTATTCTCTGCTTGTACTAGAATCTCACTAAAACGATTAGAACGATTTTCTTGATACGACTCTTATGAACCAACCAATCAAATATGATTACAATTGCTTCGGTCTTGTCTCAAAAAGAATAAAATCTAATGATTTACGAACGCTACTCTGATGGGTATCTTGGCATATATTTTAATTAGAGTTAAGTCGTTTTAATTTTTTGTAGTGTATGTACATTTATAATGAACTGTTTGTTATTTGACATGTTTATTCCTGTTACTGTTTATTTTATTGATGCCCCTCGACTGGGATCTATTGATATATAAAGTTAGCATCGCACAGTGGAGCAAAGCAATATGTTTTGAACGACGTAAACGATATAACGTCATACAATCAGTTTGTATTGACTGTAAATTATGTCACTCTACTGTAAAATTCCTTTTTAAAATTTTTATTGCTGGTTACTGTAAAATTAACGATTACTACTGTATTATCGAAAAAGACTCAAATCCTACATCTTCTTTACTTATCATTCTATATTTCGTCCTGATTAGGAGACTTCTTCAGGAATATCAAATAAAATACAAAATACAATATAAAAAGAATATAAAAAGAAA
>JAFIDM010004315.1:66028891-66057174 GCA_023159025.1 Thereuonema tuberculata | reverse complement strand
TTAATATTCGAAATCCTAAAAGAGAAGAGATTAAGAAGAAGTACGGTATTTTGTATTTTCCTCAATTTTTTTGTTATTTCTTGAAGCGGACAGTCAGTCATGTTAATTAACAAATTCAATGCTTAATTAATATTGATTTAAACTGAACAAAAAACCTATAATATTCCAGTTTTATTATAATCTACTGAAATTTGCTAAATTATAATTTATCATTGATAGCAATGATTTCTTTTTCTTCCTTCCTGCTGTTGTGATAATTAATTCTTTAATAACTGACAACATTCAGAGATTAAAAATTTCCTCGGAATATTCAATTTTGTTCTGTCAGAATTTTTCCTTATCACTTACTTTGTTTTATAAACCTTTATGGTGAGTTTTTCTTTCTTCTACTTATTTTTAAGCGAAAAGTCATTGACTTTTTTTCTTCCTAATAACAGAATCAATTTGCTGTTTTGCAGTGCACGTTCCGTTTATATACAAATATATGTGATTTTTTTAACTTTAATAAATTCTTTGAAAGAAAAAGAAGCAGAAAGAGGAAATTCTGCCGTTGACTGTTGAGTCTTTCCTTGCTTGTTTAGTTGAGCATCCATTGGTGCATTGGGACTGCTCTTTCTCGAAGGGAAACATCTAACCAGAATGTTCTAGAGCAGTAGATATTCCGCTTTCAAATCGAGATTCCTCAGCACATTTTCGTGGAAGATCGTTTAGTGTATCTCGAGGGCAACACGGCTGAACGACCTCTCCGTTTCTTCCGGAAGAGGAACAGATCAAAGGCTTGACTTCTATCGAACGCTTCTTTGCAGTAAATGAAACTGGTTTATTTTGAAATAGCCCTGTAATGATTAGATCTCATACTACTTCAAAGTTAGAAATTAATAACTTAAATAATGTGAGTCAGGATAATGAAGAGACATTTGCAATTACACTACCGACAACTAGTCTCCTTATTTTTATTTTTTTTTGTTTCATAAAATTTCAAGTTATTTTATGTAAATATAAACAGATTTCCTGGTTTATTACTTCATATAATATTTAACGCGTTATTTTAACCGATGATCTTGTCGTAGATAAAATAGTAATGCAATAAAATTGTTTCGAACACCAATATGATTTAAAACTATCTATAAACTCTTTAATTAAAAGGAAACTTTCGATAAAATCGAAACCCCACAATTACTTAAATAAGAAATTTAAAGTGAAGAATGAGTACACTTTTAAATTTCATAGACAAGATCTCCGATTCTGAATAATTGAAAATCCAAAACTGCGTTTACTAACCAACAATGAACACTGCTTAAGCGCCATCTTCTCGTGGAATTGTTTCAAAAATGACATCACAATAGAAAGTAATGAAAAGTTACTATTTTTTTAAAAAAATGGATATATACGCATGGTAAGCTTACATTTTACAATCCACACTGAAAAATTAGCAGATAGTAAAGCATAGTTATTGCATGATTACTTTTTCAATTTTATTCAATATTTTTTTTCAACTGATAAATTAAAGTGATTTCGATTTGGGTTGCTTATACAGTAAAACCTCGTTAAGTCGTCACTGAAGGGACCAAACATTTTTGACGACTTAAGCGGAGTGACGACTTAGGCGGAGTGGGAATTTTTGAAAAAAAACAAACAAACAAAAAAAAACCACTGAAATACAGTATTTTCATGAATTGATATAGGATTCGGTGAGAAAAACAAGATTTTCAGAAATCAATACATGCAAATGAGTGGAAAGTAAAAAAAAAAACACTTTTTATAGTTACCACTTTATAATCGTTTTAAAAGAAAGGCAATGTCTGTCTTTGAAACGTTCCAGCCAACTATTGCTGCCGCCAAAATCTTCAATGTTCAACTCCTTGGCAATTTCCATGGTTTTTTTCTTTGAGAATCACGGCAGAAATCGGCACATTTTGCGATCTGGCATGTTTTAGCCATCGAACTAGGTAAAACCTCCTCGATCTCGTAAAACTTCGATTTCCTCATTCTCTTTCTTTTGTCTTTGCAGTCAGCTTCTTCAATTACTTGTTTCGATGAAAGAATATCGTTTAATGTAGTCCTGGGAATACGATGTTCTTTGGCAAAAGCTGTTTTCGAAACATTTGATTTTTCCAAAAGTGCAATTAAGTCTTTTTTTTCTTTAAAACATAACGAAGTAAGTTTTCGTTTCCCTGACATGTTACAAATGTAATCGAACCACGAAATTGCAAGATAAAAAATAGCCGTTATAGCGGAGCTTACTCGCTGTGAAATGAAATCACACTCAGTAGCGGTCAAGAAAAATGTATACACTTGACAAGAGTCGCAGCGAGAAATGTGTAATTTCCCAAGTGAATTTCCCACGTGAAATTCCCCGTAAAGGCTAGGCTTTCTTAGAGTGAAGGGGCGGGGCTGAAAAGATAGCAGGCAAAATTGAGAATAAAGATGCTTTTCGCCATTTTTGAGGGAGACGAGTTATCCGGAGTAGAATTATATTTATTGACGAGTAAAAGAGGGTTATTTTACATTATTGTCTATGAGACCTTGTCGGGACCAAAGGAAAACGACGACTTAAACGGAGTGACGACTTATCCGGGTGTCGACTTAACGAGGTTTTACTGTATTAATTTGCTATTAATGTTATTAATTTTCCAGTATTTAGCAGCAAAATAAATATAATAAGCTTTAACAAATAAATACTTCATATTGTTATTCTCCACTCTATTGCAAAGTACCTACTGTTTAATAACGTGAAAATTACAAGATGTCGCAGTGGTGACAACTTATAATTTAAAATTACATTAAAAATTGTAAAGGAACAAAGATATAGTGAGGTTGATTATTATTTTTTTGGTGACATTATCATAAGTGATTTAACTGGCAAAAATAATTCCATTGTAATCACGGCTTAAATTTCGACAATTTGGTTTTCTTTTCGCTTCTAATGATTTTAAATTCCTTTCAATGAACCAGACATTACTTAATTTGTATCATGTAGCTTATACGGGTTAAGTTTTGGCTTCCTCAAGAAAACAAGGGAAGCTTGTCTTAAAGTTATTTAATATATTTAAAATTTATTGTTGTGATTGTGATGGGATTTCTATTCACACACGGATTTGGCGCAGCAGCACTACTGAACTTTTCAGTGCTTGGTGAATATTGTGAAGTTTTCTGTTACTTTCTGTAAAAAAAAAGTCGGAAAGAGTGAAACTGACTCACGGGGCCGGGTTGCAAAGGTTTCAATTTATCAATGACCATCCGGAACTAGAAGAAGATATAATTAAAATATTTACGTGTCGTTAAAACTATTTGTGTGAGCCAAAGATTCGACATCTGGTCGCATATACAATGTTAAAACGTCTTAAAATATTTAAAAAACACTAAAAATATACAATGTTAAAACGTCTTAAAATATTTAAAAAACACTAAAAACGTACATCGTGCAATAACATGTTTTAAAGATGTTTTGAAGTATTTTTAGTGTTTTTTAAATATTTTAAGACGTTTTAACATTGTGTATGCGACCAGGTGTCGAATCTTTGGCTCACACAAATAGAAGAAGATATGTTGTCGTCTATTATCCCCATCTTGAAAAACCCGGTCCCTAGTTTGGATAAGGCTGAAGGAGAAGAACTTGGGAAAAAATCTCCCATCCTTGTGGGGAATAGAACTCAGTTCTTCCGTCTTTAGACAAGCGTTTCTACCACTTCAGTTATTTGATACGTCGAACTTCGAATTTTAGAATTATCTAAAAGGTCGGTTGAAGGTCAGATTGACGTGTCTATGTTAAAGCTGAACTGGTTTTACAGGAAAGGGGGAATTGGAGGTGGATAACCTATCCATAAGAAGTGGATGTATTGTAGTGGTAACGGGAAAAGAATATTGCGGCAATTTCGATTCCATATGTCCGATTCATTATGTTTACTAGCAGTGGTTTACTTTCTTAGAAGCAGTCTTCTCGTCCTAGTAAAAGATTAAATTGTTAAAAAAACAATTAAGCTTATACAGTATATTTATAGGCCTTTTAAAATTGATCATTTATCATTAAGTGATCGATTTGATTAGTTGTTTTTCCGTGTAGCTTTGTGGATGTAGCTTTTAGAAATAACATTAGAAATATTATTTCCACTTTGTAGAAGAAATTTTATAGGTTGTAAGTAGCGCTAACAACGTCTTTAATGATTATATGGTGCTTGCTAATATTAAACTTATGTTCGCTTCAAAATGTAAGCAAACAGAATTCGAATTAGGGATGACATTAATAAAATGAAAGATAAAAGTTTAAAAGAATAAATTTAAAAAACTCTCCGATAATAGTGATGATAGCCAACGCACAAAGACTCACAATCACCTCACAAAAATGCAGATATCAGCAAAGAAATGATGGAAGGAAATTGGAATAGATTTAAAGATAAATTGAAACAAGTGTAGAGAAACCCGAACAGCTAAACAAAGAATGATTAAATGAAACAATTATGAACCTCGTTAAGCACAGGAAAGAATTCAAACTACTGAAACTAAACACTAAGTCTGGCAGATTAAGCGATATTTACAGCAAAAAATACAGCGAAATATTTAGGAAGTTAAAAAAATCAGCAAAAGAACGTTCGTTGAAAATCTGGTTGAAGAAGCACGGAGTGCAGCAGATAAAGGATAATTAAGAAGGTCTTAGGATATAACTCTAAAAAAATCTGTGATAGTTATAAGAAAATGAAAATACTATAAAAGAAAAAAGGGGCAAATTATTGATCACAGAGAAAGACAGCAAAGAGATGGATGCAATATTTTGAGGAAACTAAAGATGGATGTATTATTTTAAAACAATTATATTGCAATTGTTTCCTTCATAGATAACTACAGTTTATTCATACGAGGAGATGCTGCAGTGTTTTTATTTCTTTGTTTATTTATTTATATTGTAACTTTGTTGTTATATATTTCATTAATTTGAATTATTATACTTCACTTCTGTTCTTTAAAATGGAAGAAAGATTTGTATTTTATTTTTTCTCCTGAAGAAAATACCCGTTCTGGGTGTAGAAATATTGAGAAACCATAAAGATGTTTAATACTGTAAGAAACGATGTTTTTCATTTGTTTATATATTAGAAGAAGTAAGTTGTTACGAATTTCCGTTCTGTTTTGCTGAATAAAGACACTGTAAAAGAAAAAACGTTATCTCTTAACAATCCACCGACGACATAAATACCTCGAAATAAAACGAAACTGCCTACCTTTAATGCAGAAGAATGGCAATGACACTGATGGCATTACCAATGAAATACTTAAAACCAACGTCGAAGAATTAAAGTCCATCTTCAATAAAATTTTACAAACCGAGTTAGTACTTGCCCAATGGAAGGAAACTCTTATTGTTAAACCATCAGAAAAAATAGAACATCGCTAACTGTGAAAATTGGGATAAGCTTAAACTGCAAAAATATTCGGAATAATTGTTTACATCAAAATATGATACAAGATCGAAAGACTTCTAAGAAAAGAATATATTGGGTTTCGGAGTGGCACTGGTATAATACATCATTTTTACACTTAGAAATATCATCGAACAATGGATCGAACATCAAGCCACTGCAAATACCTCAATTTCACTGATTTAAAAAAGAAATGCAACGAAGAAATCCAACTTGATGCAAAAAAAAAAGTGGCTACAACAGCAGGGCCCTGACTTTTAAGCGGCTGCGATGGACAAACTAATTAAATGTTGTGACAAATGCCTCAATCGACAAGATAACTGTATAGAATAGTGTATCTGTCCCATTTTAAGGGCAGCATCTCATTGTCTTCCAATAAAGATTTGCTTTTTGTACACAAGGCTTTGTGAACTTTTTTTTTGATCTACCTACGTATCGACTGATCATGAGAAGAGATACAAAATGAAACATGGATTGAAATGAAAGTTACACCATCTCTTGTTTGAACTATCCTGACGACCTAGTGTTTCTGGCTCCTAAGCAGATAATATTTTATCTGCAAAACAAAACCAACCGACTTCATGATAATGCAAAACTAGTCGGCTTAAAAATTAATTTAAATAAAACCAAGGTGATTAAATTGAACACAAAATCAAATGAAAAAATTAAAATAAAAACAACGACATTGAAGAAGTAAGAGATTTCAGTTACTTTGGAATTAATATTAGTGTGGTATTATTTGAGGAATTTGGTGGTATTTGACATTTTACAAATAATTGCTAAACAGCAAAAAGCTTTTAGAAGACTAAACAAAATTTGGAACAGCAATAAAAATTACAATAATACCAATTAAAAATCTTCACTAGCAAAGTCAAAGCTATGTTATTATATGGGTCAGAGCACTGGAGATTATCACATATTAATACATTAGACTCTTTCCAAACTAAGTTTCTAGGCAAGATTTTAAAGATCTTTTGGCCACACCTGTATGCTAAAACAGTAACAGAAAGCGTACAAAAGTACCATAAACAACAAGAAAATGAAGATGGATTGGTCTTAGAATGAATGATTAAATGAAATGGTGCAGAAGGTGCTGGTTGGTCAAGCTGACCAGAAGCAAGACACATTGTTTTCGACAGAAGAGCTTGAAAATGAGAATCTCGGCTTTATGTGTCGTGAAGAGGGAATGGGTAGATCAAAATTAGTATATTCCCAAAAAATTTAATTCGGAATAAAGTAATATTTAATTTGACAAAGTAGTAGTAATCTGCAAAATGAATATCTAATGAACTTGTAATTATATATGGAACAATCAAGCCCATTTACAGTCCGTCTCAGAATTATGTGCACCATTTTTAGATCTCTAACAATGACAATGACTTATGCTTTCTTTCAGTTTAATCACACACTATTGAATAGTGATAATTAAAACTTATTACTACTGTGATTTAATAAAGAAATGTACATCACTGTTAGTCACCTAAATAATGGTACACAGAAATATGAGACAGACTGTAGGCCACCGTCATTCTATTGTACGAATTTAAGTTCTTATTTTAAATTCATATGCTTTTTTCACTGTCAATATTTACTATTTTCCAATGCTATTCTCATTTGCATGTTTCTTTAGTCATTTCAATTATTCCCATTTTAATGTTGTCATATCACAATGGTATTAATCACGTGCAATTTGACCTTCTCATACTTTAGACTTTGTTGGATATTGTAAAAAATTTTGAGTAAGGGAACCCGGGCGTGAAATTGGGTGGCCTGTTAATTCTCCTTTAAGGTGGTGGTACTAGCGAAACTAGGCAAATCACATCAGCCGATCACCAGTTCATCCTGGGAAGTAATTAATTTTTTCTTTAGCAAGATAAGCCTTATTCTAAATTCGAATTATTTTTAGCTTTAGGCATATTCAACAGCTCATATTTAAGAAATATTATTTAATTGTTAACTGTAGGGAAAAAATATCAAATCATGGCGCTTTTATTGCCATTATTACTTTGAAACCTCTTTGGGAAAGAATGGGGTGGGCGGAGTGCGGCGTGAATAAATGGTTCGTGACTATGAAGAAGAAGACCAATAGGTAAGGTTATCAAACACCTCACCAGAAAATCTTTTATCCAACCCGAAAGTGAAAGAAGAAATAAAAAGAGGTAAAGCGGATATCCTTAATACACCTCCCTCTTAGCTATTAAGAGAGCTAAGATGATAGAGGAGAGAAAAGGAAGAAAAAGTAAAGAAGAGATTGTTTCAGTTTAAAAGAATACAGAACAAGAAAAAAATAAAAAACAAATGATGAAGGCACAAAGGAAAATCGCAAAGGTACAAAGGGAATCGCAAAGGCACTAAGGGGAGATCAAACACAAGCGAAACAAAGAGGATGTGGACGCTGCATGTCTTTATTGTAAGAAATTGTAAGAAATTGTAAGAAATAACCCAGCGGAAGTGGAATAAGTTAAGTGGAATAAGTGTAAAAAGTAGTCACATAATTCTTGTGCAGGCATAGACAGTGACGATGATGAAAGAGTATTTGTCTCTGAATATTGTGTGTAAATAAGGAAAGAATTGTTACCCCATTCTGCCCGGCATACGAGCAGATAGGAGCAAATTGTATTTTCTTAAAAACTTGATTGTTGTTTAACAATCATATATATTTTAAAATGTTTTTTCAGTCTGTTGTGTTCCTTACATTGTGGATAAAACGTTAATGGAAGTAATAAGGATTTTATTGCTTTGTATAACTGACTACTTTGAGTTAAATATTAGAGTGACCCGTTTTGCCCCGGGTTCTATACAGTAATATAGTCACCCATAAGGACTAATTAAAAAGAACAAACATCAATAAAAGCAATTACTTATGTAAATAAGTGTTTTAGTTCCAATGATGGTACAATGAACATCGTAAACCTATAATAATACAGTGTAGAATCCGTTGAATATAATCCTAATTAATATATAAAAGTAAAAACCTGTAAGTTTGTATGTCGTTCAATCACGCCCCAATGGTGCAACGCAACGGAATGAAATATTGTATGCAGGTAGTCTACGACACGGAAAAGGATATAGACTACTTTTCATCCCGGTCCATCATATAGTTCCCGTGGGATAAATGAAAAACGTTCCAAAACTGCCCAAAATGAAAAACTTCCCAGAGCTGCTGATAGATGGCGCCACCGCAGTTTTTAATCGAGTGTGTTTAAGAGCATTTTTTGCAGGCGCGGAACAGGATTAACTCACAAGTAACCTGATAACTCTATTAGGCGATGTATAAATATATGATACGGTTAATTAATATGTAATAATGTAATGTAAAATGAATTGTTACAGAATGGAAGTAAATGAATATCTAATTTTTTGTTGAGTTCTTATAAAGTGGTCAGCAGTTGACTTTGCCACAAATTATAATTTTTAAAATGTAATTATTAACGTGTAGGTCCTTTTTTTGAGGGATTTCCTCAGTCCGGGATGAGATATTATTTCGATATTTCGGCCCCGTGCCTCGGGCCTTCTTCGGGAGATGTATAAAAGTCAATCACTTAAAGTTAGTTCTGCGCTCACCTTTAAGTGATTGATTTTTATACGTCTCCCGAAGAAGGCCCGAGGCACGGGGCCGAAATATCGAGATAATATCTCATCCCGGAGTGAGGAGATCCCTCAAAAAAGGACCTATACAGTACCAGTCTCACTCCTCCTTCAGGATCAAACTATTTAATTATTATTTTCTTTTAATTAATAAAATTAGAAAATTTATAATGATGAGATTTTTTTATTGATTTCTTGGAATGAATCTAACATATTTTTATTTGAAAGATATATTGGTTGTGAATGTTTATCAAGAATGATAGCGATGAATTTAGAATTCTAACTTATTGTCAGTTACATTTTGAGTCAAAGCTATACTCAACAACTGACAACTCGAAGTCTTGAAAATTTGCAAGTAGAAAAACTGAATTGAGGACAAAATTACCAAGTCTTTTCATTTTTACTCAATCCATCTAGATCAGGGATGCACAATCTAAGAAAGTCTGAGGGCCAAAATTTTTATACAATTTTTGATGGAGGGCCGCAGAATCTATCCTCCTACCCCCAACCCTTACTAATTAATATCTTACTAATTAATGATTTGATTTATATCATTTATAATAATAATTATTAATAATACATGTAATTTATATGAATGTCTTACTAATTAATGATTTGACAATGCCATTTATAATTATAATTATTAATAAATGTAATTTACATAAACTTCAAATTATCAAATAATGCACTAGTTATGTTTTATACCAACATTCCAATAGTAAAGTATGAGACAGTTGCTATTGAAAGTTATGACATTTACAATACTGAGAAAAAAAAGATATCTGAAGACATCTTATTTCTCTCAGTGAACTTCGAACGGGAACATGACATAGTTGTAAGCATTATCTCAGTAAAGCTTGAATTCCGTTGCAGAATCTTAATATTAATTTCCTGTTTTTATCCAATTTATTTTTTGAATATTTCACTATTAGAAATTCTAGTTATTTCAGTATGAGCAGTTTGAATAATGAAAAATATACACATATCTTAATTTTATTGAGGAAAATTTGAGAATGTTTTATTTAAATTTAAAAGAGGAATTCAAATAATGTGGAGTAAAACAAATATAATTTCTGAGCAGAATTAGAAAATGAGAACACATTAAAACATTAAAACACACATTAAAATTTGTAAAATAGCGGAATGAAAATAATAGAAAACACACACAATAAATGATTTACTCACACTTCACTCTGCCTTAACAAACTAGTTAAAAAACTAAGAAATAAATTAAGACCAAATTTAATTAACAAGCGTCAAAAAAAAACAAAAAAAAACAATAGATTTGATTGGATAGAGCTTTAGACAGCTGAGCCACGCTTCGTATTAACTTTAATGCGATGTTTATACTGTTCAGTTTTTTATTATTATTTTTTTTAACTTTAATTAAAGATAAATCAAATAAACTAATTTAGAGCAGTTTCCGTTGGAATTCTTTTCTAAAAATTAGATACACTGTTATTTATTATCTTTAAAAAGTAATTCTGAACCATGAATTTTCATTAAAATCGATCTTTGAAAATGATCGATAGTGAGGCTTCTTGTAGAACGAAAGCCATATTTTGATTCCAGATAGAAACCAACATCATTCACGAGAAGTCAATATTCCCTCCTTTCCCACCTGCTTTCATACATTCAGCAAAGAAGAAAAAAAAAACAAAACTACTATAAATTTCGAGAAAGAAGCGTTTTAAGAATTTCCAGGAATATGACGAATGAGTAGCAATTAACTCATCAAAAATTAAGAGTGTCGTGATTTCTTCCGAAGAGGTCGAAGTTCTAGGGAACTAAACCATCTGTGCTCAAAACACTAAAATTAATATTGTGATAAACCAGGAGGTTCCATTACTTAAGATTCCTACTGGTAGCCATTTTGATTCAAAATCATAAATCAAATTATTATTATTATTATTATTATTATTAATAATAGAGATTAGTAAGTGTTGATGTCTGAGGATAAATACCTCCTGTCACTGGACTTTTTTTTATTAAAGAAAGCTTCATCTCTTTCTGAATTATTTATTCCTAAAAAGAAATAAAAAACGTTATATAGAACATATATTTAACTGAAATAAATGCTGTTTTTTTACCTTCACTTAAATATTATTTGTTCTTTTCGACTTCTCTGTAAGCTAGTTTAAATTAATTTTTTTTTTCGCACTTGCGATATTTAATTAAGTGTAAATATATCATACAGAATGCTTAAATGTGGATATTTTTAATTTATACATTTTTTTGCAGCAAATGGAAAATATAACACCTCCAAACAGTTTCGAGCCGTGTTGTGAATACTGTATACAAATTCGAATATTTGTCATAAAAAGGATTTTGATGTTGAAGATTGTTTTACAGGAACACAAGAGTCTGACCACGGTTACCCTAATGTTTCTGATTTCCGGCCATTCATTCTTGCCAAATGACAGCGATTTTGGTGATATATCTAGTCTGCACTAAAAATGCAACAAAGACTCTCATGCAAAAATGCAAAGGAAAAAAAATCCTCTTCTAATCCATAGGATGCCAAAAGAGAAATTTTTGAGTACCTCACAATTAGAAAAGGTCATAGTCAATAGCAAGCAAGATACAGATAACACACAATTTCATTGGTTACAACTCCGTCAAATAATAATTGCCAAGGACAAGCCTTATTCAATATTCATGAATACAGACTTCAATGAAAACTTTGTTGATGTAAACATCCACAAATGTACTGTAGGCAGCGTTCTGCAGCCCTAATAGCACTCTTGGTACCGTTATGGCCTACATCGCTGACCTAAAATCAATAATACATCTTATTCCAAGTGATGCTAAATTATGAAAGTCTTACTTCAGATCATAACATTGAGGATGATGTTCATGGCAAGTGGTCCACTTGACTTCACTTAGGAAGGATTCTTCATTGATACTTTACTTATTACCTCCATGTGCAAATCATATAATGATGTTGACTTGTGTATGAAAGCACAATATCACTGAATCTCCTTAATAATGTTCGAAACCTGTTTGTATTTCTTTGTCATTTTTACAATCTCTCAGTGTTTAGTTTGTCAATATTAAATTGTTAAAATGGATTTTGAAATAGAGTATTTAAATTAGATTAGTATTGCCTCATATCCTTTCCATTTCAATCAGACAACTAGGAACCAATTGCCAAAATCAATTTGTACGATAAGCAACATAGAGCCAACTCCAATTTGGCCCTCCCTGCAACTCTGTGTGGTGAAAAACTGATGTAACCTACAGCATTACTCTGAATAAACATTACAGAATGCTTATAATATATCTATTACTTTGGGATAATGTCAAAGTAGAATTTTATTTTGAACGTTTTGCTAAAACAGCTCTAGCCGAAAAAGTGAATGATGGAGTTGGTTCCATATTGCCTAACTGCATCTAATTTTATGTCATTCGGAAACGGTCGACGCCGGAGCTGCTTCAGCGGAAAAATCATGAACCGTCGCATTATTATTCCATAATTCTTAATGAGAATAAATGTTAGTATCCAGATAAACTGTTATTCGCAGCAATAGAAATAGTAAAAAAAGATAATAAAAAAGCTATATTTATTCAAAATATTGTAAACAGAAACAAGATTGTAGACAATAGGGTGATACTGTAAATTATGAAGGAGAAAAATTTCGGCCACGATTCCATTAAGTTTAAGTATGTGAAATAATGAGTTCTGAATTTAAATTCCGCACATTTTTACATAGAACCAGTTATCAAGACTTCGTTGGAGTTATTTATAAGTTGTAAGCGTATTCTCTTGTGTCCAAATTTCCAATTTGAAAATTAAAAATTAAATATAAATCTAGTTACAGAGTAAACATATGAACACTCATTTTCGTTTCATAAAAATCCATATTCTTTTAAGGAAACATTTATTAATTGTTTGTTTATTAATCCAACAACATAGAGTATCATTTGTAACATAGAGAAGCTAAAATCAATAATTAAGCCTATGCACCTGAATACTTTTAAAAATTTCATTTAATAAAAAACATAAAACTATAAATCGATCTAGTTTCTTCCCCGAGAGGGGACATCTTCGTGCGAAGATGTCTCCTCTCGTCGAAGAAACTAGTTCAATTTGTAGTTTTATGTTTTTTATTAAATGAAATTTTTAAAAGTATTCAGGTGCATAGGCTTAATTATTCATTTTAACATGAACAGTGCACGTAAAGTTTTATTCATCACAGAGAAGCTAATCTGATTTATTTTTTTCTGTATATTCTTATTAGTCATTATTTTTTACAATTTCTCCTTAAATAATTTCTGATAATTTCTAATTTCTTATAATTTCTGATTTCTAGTTGAAGTGAATATTAATTTTTTTATGTAATGTAGAAATGGAAACCAAAATACATTTTACATAAAAACAGGAAACCAGAAAATGCTTGTTTTCTCTCCATTTTAATTTGTTCTCTTTTGGTGCGGATTATCCGCGAGTGTTGCGAAAAATTTTTTTAATTACAAATCTCAAAAAAACCAATTTTAATCCAAGCCAACAACTGGAAAAATACAATAGGCCCTACAGTGCGAAGGTCGAAAATTACTGAAAGGTTTATTGTGCATCGTGATCCTATAGGCCTTCTCGGAATTTGTAGAGCAAAGGTTTCTGCTTTACTGTACATATTTTAAAAGTTTTACATATTATGTTTTTTGTACAATAAAACGTAGTTTTTAATGGTGAAATATTTTTTTTTCGTGTATACACCTCATTTTTAGTCTTTTTTCGGGTTATCCGCGATTTTCGTTGTCCGCAAAGCCCTTGCCACCCAATCCCGCGGATAATCGGGGCTCTACTGTATAATGGACGTGTGGTTTCCCAAGAGGAAAGGAACATGCAAATATTATAGAAGGAAGCTTACGATATAACTCTTGGAGTTACTAAATTCACACGGGAAATCCACTTCAGGATATCAGTGAATAAGTAAATCAATGGAAAACTTCCAATCAGTGAACTATTATGAATTGTTATGAAAGCTGTCGTGACAACGAACGTTAAAGATAAATAATTTTACTTAATGATTCAAATATTTACAGATTTCAATATTTTAATAAAAAATTATTCTAATTGTCATACAGAATAAAGAAGTTATTAGTTTATTAACAAAAGAATAATTTGCCATTCAGTCATTTATTGATTGCGAAGTTATTAAGAACTGTTCTGCAAAGTTACGATACGTTCTGAATTATTAATTAATTATAAAAGTTGTGATCAAAGCTAAACAAATAGTTTTGGAGAGTTTAGGAGATAATAATAATAATAAAAAAGAAAACTGTCATACACACGTCCACAAGCTAAGGTAAGGTAAGGTTCTTCCCACACGATACCTTCGCGGCTGATGGGAACCTAAATCTTCGAAGTTTTAATGGAACTAGTTGACATTGGATGCTTACCCACCTTTACCTCTCATTTTGCAGAGGAAAGGGTTCCCACTGTCTAGTTACCGGTGCTTTGAGAATAAAAAATTGAGGTACTAGGAAAAATTCCAGCTCACAGCCGAAGATTGAACCTGGCTCCTCCAGCCCCCTGTTCAACCATGAAGCTCACCCACACACATACACAACCACACAAAACATAGTTATTTTTTTAACTGCTAAAATGCACTTTAAAAATAATGACTTGATTCACTGGTTGAATAAATGGAACTAGGTTTTACCAGATGCGGGTGAAAAAAACCCAAACTGTTGTTTCATAAAGACATGTGCATTTTTTAAAAAAAAATTATTGGCTTGTTACAATCATTTGCTGATTAAATGTTTGAATGTCTGTTTAACATATATTTGCAGATACCTTGCAAATCAGGGTAGAAGAGGCAGACGTGAATAAGAGAGAGAGGAAATTGAATATATTTTTTATTGGAATTTTTTCTCTTGAAGACGGACATTGTTAATTCAGAATTTTTATTATGACGAACTGTTTGGAAACAACATAAAGATTCAGTATTCAACAGATGATCTGACAGACAGAAATGCAAGATTGGAAAGAACTGTTCTTCCTTTTACTTTTATTTTTTTACTTATTTGTTATCAGCAATTTCTCCAAGTGAACTATCTTGGCGCGGGAAGAAAAAACACATGACAAACTTAGCAATATAGTAGTCCCTTATAAGGAGGTTTATAAGGAAATTATTATTGTAGAACAATAGTTATTATGCTACAATAATGCATTGAATTGTGTCGGTATGTTAACCATAGCCTTACGTTTATGACCATTTGTTGGTCGTTTTGTTGGGGAGCGAGCATTTAATATTTTCTGTATTTAGGGATAATATTAATTGATTTATTTTCTCTAATTTCGTTAAAAGATATTAAGCATTTTCTGTCTAATAGTGGTTTCTGTTAAGGGGTTGATTCTGCAGCAACCGTAAACTCCAAACACCTCAACAAAACTATCCAGGCGGTCTAAGGGATTTTGATGACAAATAGTTGGTCTTATTTTTTGTGAAATTTCATTTCTCTTCCAGCCTCAAATAGCTTAGCGCGAGAGTTCTGGGGAAAATAATGTTTCTCTATGTGGTGCGGATGTTATGCAGAGAAACCCGTTGTTTTCCGCTGGAGCAAAGGCTACGATGGAAAAAACCGACACGGAATGAAAAATGTCATAGTCACGAGAATCGAAGAAGGAAAGAAAGAAAGATAAAAACAGGCCTTTATTAAGCCTGGAAATGAAATAACAAATTCAAAAGTAAAAACAGAATCACAATTGAGTAATCACTAAGCTCGCTTAGCCCTGCTTTTCCCTTTAAGACAACTTTACGTTATTTACTTACTGACGAAGGAAAAAGAAACAAGAGATATTCAAGTACAGTTATCATTTGTTCACTAAAAGATATTACCATCATCAGTACGGGCCCGCTACTATATATGATAAGAGTCTATAGGAGTTTTAATTGCGGTAGGAGATTTTTTCCCCTGTAGTTTCTTCTCCAGACAGCTAAAAGAAGTTAACCAGCTCTTTGTGAATTGGCGCAGGTTCTTTATGTGTGGATTAAAAACAGGCGTGCGTTGGACTAAATCTCCGACTATTTGCATTTGGCTGGTGACGTCATGCGTTGCCATTCCTGTGTTGAGGTTGAAGGCGTAATGCATTAATAATTAACACTCATAGCAAATAGCATTGATACTCTTTTAAGCTACACTCAAGGCTCATGAAATCACGTAGTCTGGGTGTGTATCCGTCGTAACTTTTAAACATTAAAAACAACCTTAAATCCTGTTAAAACCTTCACTTTTAAACATTAAATCTTTTAAAATTCTTCCAGTTTCTTTTGAAAAATTTGTGCATCAACAGTAACAAGAATTCCCATAAAGAGAACAATAGATGTGACTTTTATTGACGTCTGCAGTTTTTGGTAATAGCGTTTTGAGTGATACATTAATTTAAAAATTAAGATTGCATTAAGACGACAATGCAGAATTAATGTTTCATGACTTTAAACTAAATAGAAATGCTAAATAAAAATATACTGAATAGAAAATGTATAAGTAGATTGTTTGCATTGGATGAGGATTCGAATTTACAATACGAAGTTTTTCCTTTCCGCTGATTTTCACGACTTGAAGAAAGAAAATGTTAAAATTCAACAATTTAAGAAAAAAAAAAAAACTTTTCAAAAACTTCCTGCTTCACCCTTCCTTAGAAATGCTTCTGTCTTCAAAATTGAGAGAAAAAGTGAATTACAGAATTTAAAATCTGTGTTATTATGAATAACGATTCATAATACTATCTAATAAAATAAAACTGAACTACCCGTTGATCCAAAAATAACTTAAAATTTGAAACTGCAATAATTTGTGGAATAGTGATAGTAGAGAGATGCGGTTTTCACAGAAATGCTCGGAATGACGCGGGATTTTGTTAACACGACGTCACTTTATTGCCCGATTGTTACATTTCCGACTACCAGATGGCGCCACAGTTTGTTGCGTTATTCATGTGGTGGGGGTAGGACAGTTCACACGGAACACCGGCTTACAAGTAGTCAATGTGGCACCTTTCATTCAGGAGCCTGGCTTCTGCCGTCAGACGAGGCACGAAGTTCACCGCATTTTGTTCACTACTATTCACCGCCATATCTGTTATTATTGCAGACACCGGATGGCCTTCTTCAACGTGCCCAGTGATGTTGGCCGATCGTGGTACACCTTTGACTTTACTTAACCCACAACCAAAAGTCACAAGGTGTGAGGTCAGGAGATCTTGATGGCCAGTCATGCAGAAAGGACCTACTGAGGACACTGTTCTCCTCGAACGTTGAGGGTAGTAGTCGCTTGGCAGGAATAAAAATGTGCGGTGGTGCTCCATCTTGCTTGAATGTGACTATATGGAGTGTTTGCCGCTCTTGCAAGTGTGGAATAATGCTGCTAAGTAATAATACTGTTGTGCTGCATATCGCTCACCCGTGACAGTAACCGTTTGAAGTTCATACCCCTGACTTCCTCAAAGAAAAAGGGACCGATAATGAATTCAGCGATGAAACCACACCAGACTGTAATTTTTGGCTGATGCAGGAGGGTTTCCACAAATGCATGTGGCTTTCTGTAGCCCAGATGCGGCAGTTGTGCGTGTTGACACTGTCATTAAGTATGAAATGCGCTTGATCCGTCCTTGAACAGCCATGGTCGTCCATCTGCTAGAAAACCCAATGGACAAATTCTTGACGCTTCGTGAAATCGACAGGTTGCAGTTCCTGCAAGTTTGAATCTTCAGGATGATTCGCAGTGATCTTCAAACAGTACGATATGCCAGTTGTTTCTAAAATGTCGCGTGCACTACCATGTTCATCTGCCATGTGTTCATCTACCATGTGTTCGACATCTTACACAATGGCATGGGATGTTCAGGGTCTTCCGCTTCGTGGATGTGCTTCCAAAGAACCTGTGTCTTCACAGGTTATTCTTCAAATAACCAATTTGGTTATTATTTGCCTCAAGGCATGGGTCTTCGAGTGCTGCACAAGTCATGGGTCCTTTGCCACTTCGCATGGCTCGATATGCGCGCAATGCCGCATTGGCACATTCTGTTCTGATAATAAAATTTCACTAGGTGGGCTTTGTCACGCAATGACAATATTCCGATGCACAGTAACTACGACAAGGAAACAACATCGCTATCACCTCCACATTTGATGTTGTCAGCAGAAGTGATGTTTATATACCGGCAGGCAGTTGCTCTCCGACCCTACAGCGTCATCCGGTGCTTGGAAATGTTATTAATCAGGCAATAAAGTTTCGTTGTTTGACACAAAATCCCGCGTCATTCCGAGCATTGCTGTGAAAACTGCATCTTTCTATTATCAATATTCCACAAATTATCGCATTTTCAAATTTTTAGTTACATTTGGATCACCCGGTATTTCAAATTGCAGCGGAAATTAATTCAGTGTTAACAAATAAAATAGGCTGATATTAATAATAAATTAATATTTGTTAATTATTTTGAAATGAATTAGTTTTCTAATTCACAATATTTAATACATTATATAAAAGATTCCACCCTAAGGGAAAATTCATCTTATCTATTTTATTTATGAAAATATTTGCAAATAAAAGTAATAAAAGAATGTGGTATACATTATTTTCGAAGCAATATCTCAAAGAAATAAAAAAACGAAGTTTAAACAATTGACTAAATTCAATAATTAAATTAAATTAAATTAACTTACTACGCTCTTTCCGCGAGATATAATTACAGATAAACTTGTGATCTACAAAGACTTATTTAAATTTATTAAACTTCGATATTTGCCAAAAACTAAAACAAACCAAACAAAAGCCCGTCAAAAATATTAATAATAATAATAATAATAGTTACTTGAATAGTATAATTCAATTTCATAATTAATTAATAAGAACTTTAATATCAAGGAATCAGATAAAAAAATTAAAACATGAAAAACAAAAAACAACAACACAAGCTTTTCTAAGGTCTCATTCGATTTGATGCCCAGCGAAGACCCTGGCTCCACTTTTCCACATTGGCTCCACAAGTTGCAGCGACTAGAAGAGAGTGAGGTCGGGAGATCAGTCCAACGTCAACCGCCCTACAACTATAGAATCAACCTGATCACCGTTCATTAAGGCTCGGTTGATTTTAGTTCATATCTGAAGGAGAAATAACAGGAGAAGAATCCCAGACCCTATCGAGCCTTGCTTCTTCAGCCTGTAATCAACTGTTACCATTTTGAACTGCCAGAACCAATCAGTAAAACCAGTCATCGACTAAATATTCAAAACTCCTGAATTCTTAAACAACAATAAAATAAACATATATTCGTAGCGAATTTAGTTTTAAAACAAATTAGGAAATGAACATAGATCACAACTGAGCCGCACAATAATAAGGAAAACACTCTAGAAAACAATTTATGTTATAGAAATGAATGTTTTGAAAATAATGCTCTTAACACAAATTATGTTTTGTTGTTCAAGAATGTGATCTAATTTGTACAAAATAGCAAAAATGCTTCATTGATTTCAGCTCAATTTAATTAGAAAAAAAACATCATCTTTGAGAAAAATATTTTTTTAAAATCCACTATTAATTCCCTTAAATATGAACTTCATCCAATAATTACATTCTCTATTTATTTAAAAATAGAAACCAACTTAAATATTGCAGAATGAAACAAACGGAACTTTCCGATACGCAAAGGTTCTTTTAATTACAACAGGAGTGACTGAAAAGATGATTTAAAGACACTGCAGAGACCTCGATCGGCCACCCGTGGAATCACGTCATTTTCTTTCTCTCTCTTGTAATGCAGCGAAACCTACTTCGGGCGGAGATTGTCTAAATTTTAATAGAGACTTATTTTGCTGCAACATCCGAGTTTTCATTTCACTTCCTAATTATATACTTTGATAACTTCACAACGATGGCGTAAACTGCACATCTATTATTAATTAGATTAAACTGGTTTTGTTGTTGTTAGTATCTTATTTGCTGATACAAAAAAAACAAAAAACAAACAAACTACAACAACGGAATGAAGTGATTAATTTTTCTCCTTTCTTCTCGTTTTTGTGTAATTATTAGAAATACCAGGAAATGGCTTCATTGATCTATTGTTCAATTTCAGGAATAGAAAGAAAACCAATAACAGTACCAATTAGTAATAAAGATAATATTTGTTGTTTTATTTATATCATATTAATAAATTAGCAGACTTACTCGGTGTTACGCGAAGGTAACTGTGAGTTGTATATACGTACTATCACTTCCAGAATGTCATTATCACATTATAATTATCGTCAGTCTCTTCATTATTACTATGACGACTTTCATCATCTAATTCCTCCTTCTCTTCTGTCGGTTTCCTTTTTCAACCACTTCGCCATATACTCAGAACACTTGAGTGATTGTTCATTTTGCTCTAATATATTTTCAAATTACAATAAACAGCTCGTATGCCAATACATACGCAAAGAACACAACGATATGAAAAGGAAAATTTTGGAAGTCATGGTAATCCAAAATAAATTGAGGAAAGGTGTTAATCCAAAATAAATTGAGGAAAGGTGTTAATCCAAAATAAATTGAGGAAAGGTGAAATTAGCATGGATAAGCATAAAGGAATCGACTTACCTCCTTAGATATTCATATAGCGATTAAAATAATGACCCCTAAATCTACAACAATTATTAACCACACACGTATTATTAAATAGTTAATGTACGTTAAACTCAGTTTTGTTTTTATTGTTATGTTCTCGATTTATGTATTGGCATTCGAACTGTTTATTGTAATTTGAAAATTTATTTTGTGCATCGTCTGAAGAAGATGTTTCTGAAACAGTGAAAATTTACGAAATAAATTATGATTGTGTGTTTGTTATCTAACATAATTACTATTATTACAAGTGAATATATTTTTGTGCTAAAGCATAAATTTAAGGGCGGCCCATAATAATAATAATAAAAAAAATAATAATAAAAAAAGGAAGTAAAGTAAGGAAAACTAAAAAAAAGTTACAAAAATAGGAAAAAAAAAAAACCAACACGCGGACATTGAAAAAAAATAACCCACCAGTAGATCCACGGATTCGAATCGACAACCTACAGCATATGAGTCCGAGACTTAACCCATCAAGCTACATCTAACAAATGACATGAGCTGGTTGCATTTCTAACTTTAGCTAATAGCGGATATCCAATGAAAACAATGCCAAATATCTCCAACTGGAGGGGGGAGGCGGAGTAACGAAAACTTATTTGTAATGGAGTAACGAAACTGCGTTACTTTTTGCGTTACTTTTTTTTGTCCATTTTTGTTTTAGTTTAGTTTCACACCAAGCTATTGGGAGGTTTGGCAAGATCTGTTTCAAAAATACCGTTTCAGTTATTCGGACGCTAGTGTTGCTCAAGATCTTTTCTAAGAAGATTATCTTTAGAAACTAAATTCAAATCTCATCTATGGTATTATCCCAGTCATTCTTGCTTGAATCATCGACGAAGAAACTCGATTTTTACGAGAATCTTTACTTCAAAACTTTACTTTACGAGTGCTTTACTTCAAAATGCAGAAGGCTACTGACAAACAGTTAGCATTATAAATTCGAACTTTCATAATAATTGTAATAAACTTATAAAAAACCTTTACTTCAAAATGCAGAAGGCTACTGGCAAACAGTTAGCATTATAAATTCGAACTTCGTAATTCATAATTGTAATAAACTTATAAAAAACCGTTTCAACTTCATATGACATACACACTTAAAAAACGCAAATTACTATTACGAACTTACGATTCCTTTGTTTGCGGTGACGTCATTCTAACCAACCCCTTCGTAAAGAACTGCCTTGGTAGATGCTTCCAATTGAAAAGTATTTGAAGCTTTGTAACTGTAACTCTATTACTTTTTAAAAGTAACTTACCCAATCCGGATTCCTACGGTGTTTGGGTCTCTGAATACGATGATGAAGTCCGTTCGGGAGTTGTTAGGGAGGACAGACCCGGACGGAAAGACAGGACAAACACAATAGCTAGCATTTTTGGTCGCTATCACACAGTAGCTCCCAAATGGATTGCTAAAAATTGCTAGATTGCGATGGGCACCACAAATCCAAAGGATGTTTATAAATGTGGTGTATTAAACATGAAAAGTTAATAATAACTTTAGGTAACATGTTTAAAATGAACGAAATCATTTTAACGTTTAAAATGAACGTCTTCATTTTAACGAAATCATTTCTTTTCGACAGTTGCAGACAATGCTGCATCAAACAACCTACGGTTATTAACACTACAGTTTCTCCACTCCTAAATGAAAATATCTATAAATTTAGGCTGTTATTCTTTTTTGACATTAACTTTTGAGTTAATTTGCTTTTATTGCTAATTTTACTCCTTGTTTTTATATTTCTTTTGACGGATTTGATGTTTGATTAGTAAATTATTTGCTCACTGCAATAACAACAGTATCAATCAATATCAATGAACACAGTTGTGCAACAGAACATCAACAAATTAATGAGGATTTCAGCCATTAATGGAATTAAATCATTTAGCCAATAGACATAAACAAACAGAACAAGAGAAATTGTAATGCTCACAATTGAATAAACATTTCTATACGTGAAAACTAAACTATATTATTTAAATATCGGGAAACTGAACAAGAGCTTATTTTGTTATTTGGAAGTTAAATTTTGTGAATTTATAAACAAACAATCAATAAGGAAAAAATATCGAGTTATCCTACAAAAAAAAAAGCAAACAAACAAACAATAAGGAAATTGCTTTTTTTTCGTAGGATAACTCGATATATTTTTTTTTATTTGGCTAGACGTCCGATAACTTCAGGAATCAGTTAGTTTTGCTTCATTTAACTTAAAATTACTTAACTTAAATTTAACTTAAAATTATTCGTTAATTGTTCATTTATACTGTTAATTGTAATCATTTCCTTCGTATTAATCTAATACTTATTTTACTCTGTTTCCCCGTTTTTAAAAATCTACAATGCTTATGAATAGGTGTTTCAAATGTGATACCAATCAGTATAAGAAACAATTTTGGGAATAAATAGGTATCTCCAAAACTTAAACAGAATTCACTAATTTGGTTTTTCTTTTTTGAGTTTATGGAAGCATCATATTTTTACGATTGCGCATCTTTATTCCTGTTTTAAAACCTCTCTGTTTACTGATGGTTGCACACAAGGTTTGGTGAAGATCGCCAAACAGCGTGATTTTAACAGCTATTCTAGGACAGACATTATTCTTTAACATTAGAAGTGAAATTAATAAATCATACAAACAAATTGAGTTTGATGCTTTGTGAAATACTTATTCAGTAAGATACAATGTGAGGGTATATTTCCCAGAGGTAATAAAAATGTTTCTCCACGCAGGATCTCGTAATCAACTTGTCGCTTCGGCGATCCTCCGCAAAGGTCTGAATGTTCGTGGAAGACATGAATGCTTCGTTCTTCTCCCACTTCACCTCAAAAGCTGCGGAATCAACTAAAGAAATGTTCTAAGCCACCTTCCGGCTATCTATAGTGCTGTGGAAGTATGACTGCTGCCTGTGGATTGGTTCTGAAATACTGTACAACTCGTGAGGCATATTGGGATTTGTCCATTTAGGTTTAGGGCAAATCCTAGTGTATATCCTATGGTTTAGACATGAATAAAAAAAAAATCACACCCCTAAAGAATCTTTCTTCATATTCAGGATTAAACAGGGTTCCCTTTGCTTTTTGGAAAGAAATCTGGCTGGGTTTTTTTGTTGTTTTGTTTTGTTTTTTTATAATCTGCAATCATTGACTCGTCAGAAATTGTCGTTGCATTCCTTTTGATAATTGTAGGTCAATTAAATAAAAAAGAACGCCAAGCTACTGAAAATATACTTCATGTCTCTGAAATGAAGTATAACTTTTTAAGATTTCCCTCTGTTCGGAATCTTTCCCTTTCAATGAGACTTAGTGGGAGTATATGATTTTAATTTCTTCAAATCGGCTCGAATTCAATCGGTAAGAATTAAAAGGAATTCAAAGCACCTGCAAGGGGGACATTTATACAATTTGTGGAATGCCTAGGATTTCTGATCAGTCTAAAGATTCAAAATTTTATAGAAGTTGCTATAAGCAACTTGCAGGAAAACATCATTTTATCTGGAAATGTAATAGTTAATTCCTGCATAACGAAACAACTTATCTGTAAAGTTTTTGCATTGTCATCCAAAATGAGTGTGTGCCAATTTGCAGCTCCGTAGCTCAAATCGAAAAGTGGGTGAAAGATTGATTACAAGATTTGACCAGGTAACTAGACAATGTGAGTTAACAAAAGCGTGGCAATAAAAAAAAAGGCTTTTTGAAATAACAACATCTATTTAACAACATTTTACTGACTTAACAATAAAATTTTATTGATTTCTTATTCAATTCAATAATCAACAATAAAATTGAAACATAATTATGAAAGTCCTAACTATGGTCCTTGTTATTTTACTTTATTTTATATGTTCATTGTCACGGTCATATAAAATATATACTGTACATGTTCATTGCCACGGACATACATTTTTTTTAGATTTATACTAAAACCATTAAGAATTTCTTTGAAAATCTCACAAAAATTATAGTGAAGCAATATTGAAGAAGTTTTACAAAACCTTTATAGTGATCGTGTAAGTTATTACGAAATACGTTTTCCTGATAGTTCAACTTTACTCATCCTAATGAAGATTCAGATTAACTCTACTTCTGTTTATCACATTCCGTAACCACTAGAGGACAGTAAGAAATTCGTTTATTTTGGAATCATAACCATTCAAATAGATTTTCAACTCATCCCAGGTAGTCTCATAATCTGACATCGATTCAACTCTGATACTTCAAGAAAACGTTCTAAAAAATATCTTTTGACATATCTTTTGACTTCTTTAGCTATTAGATTAACTTGATATTTTCATTCACTGCTTCAAAATATTCAAAACTTACGTTTATGAAATACGGGGAACAAAAACTTAAAATTTGTTCTTTGGTGAATTAAGAAAAAGAAATGTTGAAAAGAAAATATTGTTAACTTTTTTTTTTTTTTTTTTTGAGAGTTAAGAAAAAAAAAAAGTTATTTTAAGATCTCAATAAATTGTAAGAAACCCTGTAATGCATTCTTATTTATCGTATTTTTTTTTTTAGTATAAAAGGGAAACTTCAGAAGTAGCTAAGATTTATTGTGGCAACCATAGCTACGTTTTGCTAAACTTCTTTTTTAGCTATCTATCTACCAGTATCTTTAAAAAAATAAATAAATAAATAAATAAATGAATAAATAAATAAATAGGTAGAGTGATTTCAATGATAAAATGCTTGCCAATGAGCTGGAGAATCGGGTCCGTTTCTGGTGGTGGTCGTGGTTTTTTCCATAGTTTTTATCTCCTCACAAATCTATCATGGGTACCGGATTTCTTTCATGATATTATGGAGCTCAAAAGGCTAGTCTCATAACTAGTCTCATAAGACATATCCTCTACCGCCAGTGCTTCCCAACCTTATTTGGACAGGAGTGATGTTTTAACCCTTAATAAAATTAAAATTGACAATTCTTTGTGGGAGATAAAGTTGCTTATAATAAAAAAGAGATGATGGGAGTCTACCCGCTTTTCTTAGTAAAATCACAAAGAAATATTTATTGTAATCAAGGGCCCATATGCACACTATTTATCGAAGCCAAAGTTTTTAATTCGGCAATGCAAAGCAGTGATACGTGAACAAATAAAAAGCTTAAAGAATAATTTCTGTAAATTTATATTGTGGACCACAATTTTCAGAAATTACAATATTTCTAATAATAAAAAAAAAATAAAAAGAGAAAAATCATACTTTTTTTCAATAGCACTAACATAAAAAGATAATAATGATGCCAAATTATTTACAATATTAATTTATATTATTAATATTGAATACTTATTTGCTCCTAAACAAATTGAGGAAAATAACAACTGTATTATCATTCTCGATTTCTCTCAAGCTTAAAATAATTTTGTTTCGCAGCATCATTATATCCCAATGATTCCATCACTTGAAAGTGAGAGTAATGTCTTTCTAAGTATTGGGTTGGCGTCGGTATCGGCCCAAATAAGGCGTCTGTGCCTATACTTTGAGGGCGCCATAAGCCATGGAAAAATCAGCTGAAAGATAGGGATTGCTGTGATCGCTTTGATAGCCATTGATTCATGACGAAGGCCGCGGTGGTAAATATCACAACAACTTGAAAGGCTGCCAAAAAAAAATCCTTTTTACGGAAGGAATAAAAAAGGAGGAAGATTTCAGGAAGAATGAATTCGACCTGCAATGGGAGATTGTTTGGCTAAAAAGATTTAAGACACAATCGAAAAGTAATTGGATGAAAAGGAGAAACAACAGGAAATGACGATGATTCGCAACGAAAGAAACGGAACGAGAAAAAAGAAAAGAAGGTCAGTCTTTTATTATGCATCAGCAAAACCCGGACGAAAACGGCTGGATCCCGTCCCTAAAACCCGACGGGAGGTCCGATACCAAATCTTCCTCGATTTTTTCCTTTATGAATGATTTACCACGCCTCTCTTTTTTAAAAAAATATCTAAAGAAAACGAAATAAACCAAAGTTTTTCTTCGGCTGCAAATTCCTCACTTCCCGTTTAATGTAATGATAAAAATTTACTATTATTATTAATGTTAAGTCAGCAAAAATAGTCCGCTTAAAAGTAAACTAATTAATAGTTTATTAGTTACCTAAATTTGCTTGTTTGTTTAAATAAGACTGCACGGATTTATTAATATTACAATAAAGTTTATTTATCTAAATAACCCTTATATTAAAAGAGTTAAAAATAAACCTTAAAAGAGGTAAAAAAAAAATCTTAATTGATTGAACCTGTTGGATGGAGAAGTAAGTGAATTATAACCAGAGCTGCATTAATAAATGGAAGAATGAAATGGAATATACTTTGTAAACATAATTTTATCTTACTTAGCAAATTAGGAAAATATAGAAGAAATGTAAGATAGGAAATTAAGAGACAAAACTAATGAAATCACGTCCTCACAATGTCATCTTATCACCTTTCTACGGAACAGTTAATTCACTGCTAAAGCAATTCAAAGGAAATCATATTTGTGGATGAATCAGTGATTGCTTTTAAAGATTCCTGCATAAAAACTATAGAGGACAGAATGATCTCTATGTTAAAGGAATTGTCTCAATGATGAAGACAAAAACAAGTTAAAATCTATCATAGTAAAGACCAAAGCGATGAAATTTACTGGAAAGTAAAATAAATTAAATATTAAAAAATCCGTCTGTACTGCAGCGTGAACAGATCATTCATGTATCTAGAAGTAATTTTAGTTACAAAGCAAAAGATAGCTTGTCAACTTGGAAAATTGCACCTAGGATCTTAACAGTGAAATGAACAGAATATTATATACAGAAGCCGTACATCCTATGATATTGTATGCTGAGTGGAAATGGGAACATGTTATTTATGCAAAGACTTACGCAGAAATGCTTCTAAGAACCCAGAAGCTTTCTGACTTAAAAATTCAAAAATATATAAAACGGTATCTACCGGAATCGTCTTAATACTTTCAAAGATTCCTAATTAAAATGGTTTAGAAATATATCATACACTTCAACACCTCCCAAAAGAGATACTTTTCTTTATGTTCTTGGATACACTGGTATGGCTGGTAATGAAACAGATGACAAAAAAGGCTAAAGATGAAGTAATTGATCGATCCTGGACATTAGGCTGTTATTCATTAAACTATTATATAAAGCTACATAATTGAGGAGTGGAATAATCAACGGACCAAAGCAGAGAAGAGATCGCACACTGAATAAATTCTTCCTTAGAGTTGCACAGGCTCTGAATCCATCCAAAAATTAAATTTTGCTCTAGGTCAAGTACTTACATCAAGCGGATGTTTCAATATCTAAAAATAAATTTACTAAATGTCTTTTGGATACATAACAAAGGAGAAAATTTTATCCAGAAATATCTTAAGTATATATCAGTAACAAAAATTGATGCTAAACCTAAAACTTCATAATTTTATTTCCTGTCAGATTTGTTTCAGGAAGCTGAATATGTTTCTACTCTGGAATATACAACTTCAGTTAGGGAAAATTCAGTATCAGTCAAAAAGTATGAACTATTAAAGCATTTTCATTATGTATAATATATATATATATATATATAAAATTTGCCGGACAGCTTTCTGAAATTTAAAAACCAAATTAATTTCAAAAAGCTGTTTCTGTGTAAGTATTAAAATTCGAATG
>JAFIDM010004315.1:66004653-66028791 GCA_023159025.1 Thereuonema tuberculata | reverse complement strand
TGTTTAGAAGATTAATGATTAAATAAAATAATGAATATATTTAATTTTATATTTTTTGTAGATTTGAAATTTAAATTTCTTTTGAAATCGAATAATATAAGTATTTAAAATTTTGTTAGGAAAATTATTATTTTTAAATTCATTAATGAGATAATTCAAATTATTCAAAAAATCATCTAATTTAGAGTTAATGGTAAGATATCTTCTTAACTCTTGTAAAAAGATATTTTGAAATAAATTAAAACTAACATTACTTGTAAATTTGTATTAAATTGCAAATCATTATGTTTAGTAATGTAAGTTAATTTTATTCTTATATTCTTTACATTCTGAATTTTAAATTGCAAATCATTGAATGAAATATTTGCATCACGAAACTTGAAAAGATGGCGAGTTTTAAGTTTTGTCTATTGGATTTATATATATATATATATATATATACTCTGTGACAAAAAAAAAATCGAAGCATTAAGAAGTAATATCCAATTTGAATGAAACTTGTGTCATTTTGATGAAGAGAATTGGAATTGTTTCAAATTTTACAATGAAATACAAATTTTTATTGAACATTAGCAGCAGCATTGTTACATTATTACTACTGTTTTGAGCCACCTCTAGCTGTTTGCGTATTGATATACGGCGTGGTATGGAATGAAACAAAGATCTGACGCTATCTTGTGTGGATCACGCTAAGCTAGCTGCAACTGTTGTACCAAATATCGCATGTTTAATGATGTAGCTGACGACATATCAACGGATATGCTCGATAGCGAACATGTTTGGGGACCTGACTGACCAAGGAAGGGTTTGAATTGTTTGGGGGCACTACTAGGAAACGGATGTGCATTATTCTGTTGAAATTTCAACTGGCAGATAAAGGACAAAACAATTGGATTACATGATCTCCTGCAAATATTGCTGTACATTTAAAGTTCATCGAATCACTATGACTAGATATGAATAGATGTGTAGGGATGTCAAAAGAAATGGCTTATTAGATCAGCCGTAATGGCTGTGTTCCTCTCGACAAAATTTCCAAGATTTGAGCGCTGACCTGTATTCCTCCATGTGTGGATGCGATGATCATCTGCTGCATGGCAGGAGTGGGACTCATCACTAAACCCAATAAGAGACCATTCGAGAGAGACCATGTCTCTCGGGCACGAAACACTCTAGGAGCAACCCCCAATGCTGGGTTATTAAAGACAGGTTTCGAAAGGGGCGATGAGTGAAGCACAGTGAATTTAATCGTCTAGCAACGTTGAGGATAGATACCGGTTGCTGTAAACACGATGCCACATCTCTTTTGGATAGAGGAGAATGAAGCTGCCGGAGCACAGAACTTGTCTAAAAAAAAAAAACCCGATTGTTTCTAGCAGAGTCACTATTGGGCCGACCATAGCCTTGGCGGCAAGAATGAATGCCCACACGCAATCATTGATTCCAACGTCTTCTTACAGAAGCATCACTAAGACGCAGATGGCGAGCGTTTCGTCTTCCATGACCAGATGGCTTCACGCAGTCCCACGACGCGACCTCTCTCGAAGTCCTGCAAATGCTCCTAGGGTCTTCGAGCGCGACGTGGAAGCATTACTGATGCAACATTTCATCGAAGCAAAATGTCTATAATAAGAATCTAAGGGCCCTTACATGGATCACAAGATGGACACATCCGTTGAACCATGACAATAACGTTTCTTGATAACTAAACTCAAATCACTTGCTTACGTAATGGGAAGGCAGTTGCTAACAACATTTTATTCAAATTGGACGTTCCTTCATGAAGTCTCTGATTTTTTTTTTTTTTTGTCCTAGATTGTATTTCCATTTCTATGAAGTTCGGAATTGTATTATGCTCAGTCTGAGTATAACACTAAATAAATCTGGTGTTCTTTATTTATTTACAAAATTTTCAAATTAAAACTGGCAATTTAACATTTATTTTACCTACGAAAACAAAAGCACCATCACTAAATTACGAATGTTAAAAGGAAAATGCTAAGAGTGAAAAAAAATGCTGAATAATAACGACAAAATACTTAATAACATAATGCGGCGAATCAAACATAGACAGTCCTCTTTGTGAAAATTGCAACACCAAGAAAGAATATTACAATTCAAATGAAATTTATGTCACAGAGTACTCATGTTATAGTAGATAGCTGAGTACATTTGCAGAGTTATATAAAATTTTATCGCTTCAAACTTCAGTAGCGTATGAAGCCACCTCCAGCAGCGATAACAGAATCTATACGGTGTGGCATTGAATGGAAGAGGTTTTTAACATCATCCTGGGGGTACGATATCAGGCTGTTTCATTTCGAGTTCACAAGGCGAAGGCACTTAACGGGCCAGTTGCTTACCTATCATGTTCCAGACATATTCGATCAGGGATATATCAGACGAATGTGCAAGCCAGGGAAGAAGCGGTATCTGCCGTGCATGGAAGAAATCATGGACAATCCTGGCCACGTGTGGGCGAGCACTTTCCTGCAGGAATAGCATCAGGACAATTCTGAAGTTGTCCGGTTTCCTGAATTCTTTTGAGACGAGATGCGATTTGAAATATAATATACTCTCGATATCTCGAAGTCGAAGGGACGCTAAAAAAAATCGAGATAGCGAATTTTCGAGATAACAAGGTCACAACCAAAACATAAAAATTCACGTAAAAATTCACATTAAAAAAAACCACAACATTACGGAATAATATTCTAAAACTTTGAGTCTTGATAGATGAGAATAAGAATAAATACGTGATAGTTAACAATAAGAATAAATACGTAATGATAGTTAACAATAAGAATAAATACGTAATGATAGTTAACAATAAGTCTAAATACAGGAATGATAATTTTAATTTTTAAAAGTAGTCGAAAATAATTACATTAAATTGAAAAGAATCGTCCCTGACCCCTCAGAGAGATAATGAAGGGTGTGAGAGATTCTTGGAAAAACCTTTATTTGCTTCGACACAACTGAATGGCAATTTTTCCGGAAAAATTCATTTTTTATTTCGAAAAATATTCGAAAAATATTCGACATTAAGTGAAAACTCTTCGACATAAGAATTAAAATTAACATTAGATGAATATGTAATATCAAGGGGAAAAATAATTTTTCGACATATCAAGGTTTTCGAGATATCAAAGTTCGAGATATCGAGAGTATGCTGCAATAGCACGCCTAACCACGGCATTTCGTTTCGGGAAAAGACGTCCCAATATGCATGCTGCAAGTTGACGTTCACCACGATGTCTTCGGACACATATGCGACACATATCACCTTGAATCGCGATTTGTCAGAAAACACTACGCCAATCAGTACGCCAGTATCTGTGTACGAGACTCCGTTGCAGCTTGAGGCGTCTGTGGGTTGAGAGACAAAGGAATTCGCAGCAATGGGCTGCGAGCGACCAGTTCTCTGTTAAGCAGACGACGTTAAACTTTATGAGGACAAAGCCTGACCTGGGACAGTCACTATGCGGTAGAGGTGTTTGTCATCGTGTTCAGTTGTGCGATTTTGTGCTCCAGTATCCGGATTTCTGAGCGTCCGAGGCTCATCGGATTCCATTGTCCATTGACGCCACATTCGCATCATTGTACTATCGTTTCGTCCTGTACAAATGGCAATTTAGCAGTAAGAAAATTCAGCTTCTCTCATCCCAACAATCCTTCCTCACTCAAAGTCCGTCAGGTGTTCATAAAGCGACCTTCTTCGGTGACGGGGCGTAGTGAGGTAGGAGAAACGCTCTTTCTAATGTTGGCACTCTTCCGACCTAATGTTGGCTCTTCACTGATTGAAATATCTCGTGTGAGTCACTTATTTACAGCCAAGACCGGAAATTTCAGAGGTCGCTGCTCCGAAACTGAATGAGCATTTTCACTGACATTTACAATCTGATGTACATATCTTGTAAGTTTCAAGCTAATCAGTCCATCATGGTGTTGCAATTTTACATATAGTAGTGTAGGTAAGAAAACGTTTTCATACTCGTTATGAGTCATTTCTTTCCTTTTTTTTAGTAATTTGTGAAGTTAAATTCCACGAAAATCATCTATAAACAGCTATGTTTTTCATACACATACATATATACACTACATTTTTATAGGGTCACTTTTTTCGATTTTCAGCTTTTCAGTGATACAATTTGTGTTGCCTTGTTCTTCTTTCAAGTTATTTATACTTTTTCTAATACCTCGATCCATTTTTTTTCCATCCTTGAGTGTCTACTGTAATCCTGTTCTGACAATCTTTCACTATGAGATCTCATTATGTACGTTGCTATGTATTCGCTTGTGAATCTATCTGTGCTTATATTGCATGCTTGAGACTCATTCATTGATCATACTTTTAACTGTTACATTCCATTTACTATTCTTTGAGATTCCTTTGCTCCACTAGACATTATTCAGTGTTTTTATTGATTTTCTATCCCGGTTTATTCGTTCTCTGCTTTCAACTGACTGTTTACTTTTACTGTTTATACATACTTCTGAGGGCAATACTTATCATATTTCTCAATTTTCCAGTTGTTTTCTATTTCGCTTTCCGTATTTCCAGTGTAGTGATATTTTAGCCAATTTTTCCACATTCTTCTGTTATTTTGCGGGTCAGAAATTTAGGACTTCGTTATCTTTATCTTGGGAGATTACGACCTTATTGCTTAGAGATAATAGCTATTTTAAAAAGGATAGAAGAATCTTACACCGTATCTCATTAAAATTACGTAAATTCTTTTTAGCCAAAATTTTGGTTGATCGAAACTTTATTTTAATTCTGCTATTTCTGGTATTTTGTATTTCAAAGTCTTTTATCATTTGTCTTGCCTTTTCAGTTTTGGCTAAATGCTCTGGGCCTTTAAAGATGATAACAGCTAAATGGCACTAAACCGTAATTCCCTGATGTTGTGGGGGAAAAAAATGCAAATTTCTGTAGATAGAACAATTATATAATTGTTAAGTAACGGATTTATTGTAATATAAATGGTTTAATTACAATAAAACTTTTACTGATATGGATTACATCTGTGTTTGTAGAAGAATTCAGAGAAGTCAAAAAAGTATTTTATGAAAAACAAGTTCGAAAGAATTAAAAGCCTACATTCCTTAAAATATTCTTTTTTTAAATTTCTTAATTACTTAAAAAAATTAAGACCAATACCACAAAATGCATGGTTTCCTCAGCAAGACATGGTTTCCCCGTTCATAAACACCTACGTATAAAAACAGCGCCTTAAGTAGTAGTACTTTGTCCAATAGACTATCATCTTTTTTTTTTTTTGGTCCGATGTTCTAATAAGACATCATGTCTGGGATTTTCTTTCCTCTGTTTTCATATTCCCTTTCCCCGTCATTGTTTTTGTAGTGATCCAATTGCTGCCACTTTATCTACCACCTGAATGGAATCAACCAAACGCTGATTGGCTGTTCAAGATAATTCTTTTATGTTCTTCTTTTAAATGTCATTCCTCTGTTGGTTTTTGGAACTGAGGAAGAAAGAAGTTAATTTGGGGCCCCCTCGAAACATGTCATTTTAATTAAATAAGTTTTTTAAATGATTGGTCATAAGTTTTATCGTTACTTTCCGCATGTTAATAATGAAGATTCTTAATTACTTTGTATAAAGTCGTGAACTCTATAACAAAACGAAAACCTACATTTATATTCACAATCTACATTTCTATTGCTATTCTGATATCTCTTGAAGACAAACAACACAAATTTTCTAATTTTCTAAAAAAAAAAATTGAAAGTTAGAAAAACTACCTATCAAATGCCTTGATCTTCTTTATGCCCATATTTGGCAGATCACAGCGAACCACCACATTCCGAAGTCATCTTCAAGTTCCCTGTCTGGAAAATGTTACCGACGTTACCGACACTCCCTCCTATGTTAAGGTACTCGGAAAAAATTACTTACATTTAATCAAGAATATCTCAGTTTGTTTCGCCACCAGTTTTGAATTCAGAAATAAAAACATGGAACTCAGACTTCAATAAGGTTTTTTACGTATAAACCTACGGATATTTCAGAAATTTTTTTTAACTATGCTCCTCAACTTTAAAAGTTTTAAATGACCTTCTCTAGACTAAATCAAAGTTTTCAAATCTGGTGTTAAAAGTTTGTACAACGCTTCGCTAGGGAGCACAATTTGCAATTTTCGGAAATAAAGGGTCCAAAATTCCCTTTAAAATATGAGTTCGAAAGATATTTTTTTTTTCATATAATAAACTACATCATGCTGTCGTATTTTAGCGATCTGAATCATAATTTTATTTTGTATAGTTTTTGAGAAAAAAAAGTGTTTTTACTCCTAAGCGTATGCGATTTTCGCGCCAAAACTTTGTCAAAATTTTCTTCTGATAAGTACCTATACATACGCCAAATTTGGTCCAGATTTGTTTGGTGCAGATTCATATAGAAAAAGGGTGAAGTCATTTATCAATATCAAAATTTATCAAAAGAGGAGTCTCAACATAAAAACTCTTTCTTTAAAATATCTCTTTCTCCATGGATGCAACAACACAGCTCCAATAATGGATTTTTATCGATTTGATTTCTTGTAATTAGAAATTAAAACATTTGAGGCAGAATGTAGATCACAAAATGATGGGATTATCATTTGTTAATGTTGAAATGAAAACTAAGCATACCTTCTCCATTTTGTATCAATTTAAATTCCTACTGATGTATGTTAATAAATTGAAATCTCCTAAATCTTATTGAAACATCTTCGATTTAATCCCAATATTAAAGGTTACTTAGTTACATTTAAAACCAGGTTGCTTCTTAGATGTCTCCGTGGAATCAGATCACCTTATATCCGCATGGCCTTTACGACTATTTTTGGTTCTACTGTTATAACACTCTTAAGATCGATCGCAGAATTTTTTCTTCATTTTCGGATTTCTATTTTCAAAATATTTTCAAAATTATTTATCACAGGAAGTTGTCATCATAATGATACGCTTGGGCTTCGAAAGTGAAATTAATTTTGATATAAATTGAACTCTCAAAAAGAAAAGAAAGAGTGAGAATTAACGCCGTTGCCTGAAGTTATTACAAAATTGAAATTACCACTAAATTGTGTTTTAATCACAATTCCTTGGAAAAAGGTAATGTTATTTTTTACAACTATGTAAAATTATATAAAATAAAACTTAATTTCGAACTGAATGAAAAGCAATTAAAGGCCAATAAATTCTTACTTGTTTCAAAGAGAATATTTGATATTATATTTCTGAAAAAGAGAAAAACTATAAGTTAATTTTAAGACGAATGTTTAATAAACTTATACTCTGTCCAAAGAACCGTGGCACCCGAACTGCTAAGGTCCCTATCCATGCAGGGGCCACGGTTCTTTGGACAGAGTATAGTCTTAAAAATAAAAAAATAAATAAATACAGTTAATAATAATTTTTAGACAAAATTATAAGGGCACGAAACGCAAGAAATAATAAAACTAGATAAGCTCATTGAAAGTTATTACAATTGCAAAGATTTTATCTGGGAAATAATTTTGTACCTTTGGAAAATGCGAATAAAACAAGAGCATTCTGCAAAATAAAGAAGCTTTTCCTTTGGTCTCAAATGGCTTAAACAGGCGGATTAAATAAATGAATGAAAACCTAAAAGCCTAAGCACGTATTAAGTAATACCAGAAAATGATATTTATGCTCAATAAGTTTATTTCAACTGTTTCCCCAAGAATCAAATAAACAAAAACAAATTCAAATTGAATAGTGGAAATAGAAGGATTATAGTGAACTTCACTGCTCTCCTTAGGCTAGACTTAGAATATTTTCAGTTTTTTCTATAGAATTTATGGTAACCGTTTATTCATATTCATTCGGGATTTTTGTTATTGTTATTATTACTATTAATTTTTAACTTTCAAAAATAAAAAGATTAACTACCATAATACAAAAATACTTCATCTCTATTAAATATTAGTGTCCAAGATTCTGAGAAAATTTTGTGAATCACTTTGTTAATTCTTCATTATTTTCTTCCATTCGGGACTCAATTCTATTCATTTGTCTTTATTACGCAATGCCTAACGCTTTTCCCTCACTATAAGCGAGTATATGGAGTTTTATTTGATCAAAAATTCCATATCCCAACTGAATGCTATAATTGACCCCCCGAATTGCCTGTCGACACAACTTCGAAGTGAGAGAGATTTTAATTAATGTTCTGAATCGCCGCAGATTCACGGGGAGGTCGCCACATGTCTGGAACAGCTCAAGGTCATAAGGACCAATCATCCACAAGACTTCCCAGCTGTTGCTATGCCAACCGCGTTCCAAATGCCCTTCAAGCGTCGCACAGTAACCTGGGTTGAATTTAAAACGTTATTCCAGTTCTTTCTTTCTTCTCCTTTTTTATCCAATTTAATTTTAGAGAAACAGCTACATTTAAGGATTTTGGCAGATTAATCTGAAAGAACTTAATTTATGAGAAACTTGGAAAAAAAAAAGAATCTGTGTGCAGCAATAAACTGTCAACTTGAAGAGCTTCCTAATGTCAGCTTCTAGAACATTCCTGTCTGATTTTTGAAAATGAAGCCCAGGCAATAGTGAATGCCATCTGATACCATCATTGCTCATTCTCATTTCATCTGGGGAAATGGAATTTGCTCTTAATTCCTGAAGCAATTCTCGGTATTTCATTACTTTTTGGCTTTTGATTCAGAGAAAAAATAAACCAAATTATTAATTGATGGAATTGGTTAATTTAACTCAGAAAGAGAAAAGAAAAGAAAAGAAAAGAAAATAGAAAGTGAGAGTGAAGAGAGTACAAATATTATAAATGAAAAGAAGAAATCAACATATTATTATAATAAAATATAAGGAAGATGTCGTTATCCTTTCTTCCTAAAAGCTGTCGAATGCATATTGATGCTAATAACAAAGATGATTAAATTGACTTCTCACAACGAAAAACCATCTTTACTACATTGTTATATTTCTTATAGCTTATTGCAGAAAAAAGGAAGAGAAAATACTTCTCTCTTACCCTTCCACAAGAATCCGTTAGCTAGTTAAAACTTTTTACAATAAAGGATGTTAACGGCTAATAACAGTATCGAATCAATTTTATTTAGTATTATTTCATAGAATTATTCAAGTAATCGTATAACTTCATTATTAAACTACTGCAATTGGCATTATCCTTGCCATACTATACAAATGACAATAGACGATAGAATTTCAGAATCACAATCCATTATTCGACAATAAAATTCATTACTATAAAGTTTAATTCACAATTTCACATCGACAACTAGAGAAATCTCTCTCTTTTATAATGTATAGCCTTTTGAAACCACTGAAGTACGTAATCATTTATTTCAGGCTTCTATCTCTATTTATACAGGGAAATGTGTTAATTACACAAAATTCTATAATAAATCTTGTTTTCTTCCTCTTTTATTTAAAAAAAAATATGAACTAGGGTATCAGGGTTAGGATGAAATAATAAACAGTGATCTGCCCAATCGGAAATGTTATTCCTTTGATTCGTAAAAGCTCTCATGTGCTCGTGCAATCTTTCTCGTAGAGTCCTCCCAGTACTTCTTAAATATACTCTCGCACAGCCTCGGCAGTTATATATGACCCCCCGTCTGTTTCATACTATTGCTTTTTTTTTTGTATATTTGAAATTAAACTTACACCTTTCTTAAATACTTTATTACTTAAATAACATCTTCTTATAACCTACACAACCGGTAATATTTCGTGGGTGTTAATCCACTTTTTCAAACCATCTATAAAAATTATCATAAGAAGATGGATTAATTCTTTAAATTTAAAGATTCTACGAAAGACGTGTAAAAAATAAGACATTAAAAATAGAAAAATAAGACATTAAAACAAAAAAAAGGAGATTAGGACATTTATAAAGGAATTTTACAAATTTTAATGATTTGGACTTGTTAATTTGTTTTTTTAAAGTGAACGTGAATATTTCCACATTTCCATTGTTAAATTGTTGTCACGTTTTTAGAATTCTTGTATTGTTATTCAGTGAAATTTAGGATGTAAGAGAGGTGTTCTCTCTCCCAAAGGAATTTTTATAGATGGTTTGAAAAAGTGGATTAATATTACGAAATATTACCGGTTGTGTAGGTTATAAGAAGATGTTATTTAAGTAATAAAGTATTTATAATGTTACGGTATTTGAAGATGATTTTACACCTTTCTTATTTACTATATGAATTTCATTCTTTTCACATATTTTTCTTTAATACTGATCTTTATCCCAACTGATAACTTTGTGAATTCATTGTATTCTCTCTTCGTTATTGTATGTTGAACCAGAAAATTTACTTCTCTGACTCAACTTAGCTATGTTATGCTTTTTAAAACCAAATGAATATTCGGTCATGAGAAATTTCTTTTCCATTCTACTAATTTTATTTTTCCATAATCACCTGCCTCAGTATTGACAGTAATTCGTTCCATGTAATTATGTATAAGAGCCTTTTTAGTGCTTATACTTTGTGCTGAATAAAAATTCAAGACTTGGTTACTGTTGAGTTTCTTCTCATAATGCTCAAAAGTCAGCCTTTCTTTACTCTTCCGTATAATTGTATCTAGGAAAGATACAATTCATTAATTGTAAAGAATTCAATGTAATTCATTATTTATTTCCGCTTCTTTTGTGAATTTCAGATATTTATCTACATTATTAGTGTGATTTAAAAAATCTGTCAAATTGCCTATTTGTGCCTTTTCCGTATGATCACAATATCGTCAACTTAAAGCAAATATTCAAAATTAGTCTCTTTCCATTTCAATAATCTACAAAATTCCAAACCAATTAACATAAATCATTTAAATCAACACACAGGAACGAAGACAGAATACAGTGAATTCACAAAGTTATCAGTTGGGATAAAGATCAATATTAAAGAAATATGTAACAAGAATGAAATTCATATAGTAATTAAGAAAGGTATAAGTTTAATTTCAAATAACACAAAACAAGCAATAGTATTGATATGAAACAGACGGGGGTCATATATAATCCATATCATATATGTATCAAAGTCAACAGCATCTCTCTTAAAATAAATTGTATTTGTCATTAAAGTTTCAAATTCCTAGAATAAATAAATATAATTAAAGTTATACATTGTGTGTAGACTGTATAAATATAAAAGAGACCATAACACACATGTCTTGATAAACAAAAATATATCTTCACATAACATGTTTCGAGATTATTTTCTCGTCTTCAGATGCATATGTAAAGAAAAACATATTTAAAACATAAGTAATCAGAACTACAACATAATAAGCCGACTGACTTGTGTATTACAAATTAAAAATGCATCTAAGATATTTTTTCTACTCTAACCTTCTACATTAACAGATGCAAATTAAGGATATTACAAGTGTTTCACTAAAATCTATAATCTTTTACAGTTAATCTTTCATTACAAATGTAACTATAAAATATGAAAGAAATAACTGAAGATAATATTATATTGTCAATGCTTTATTTTATATTCAAACTTAAATAACGCCCAAAGTTTAAAATTAAAATTTAAAAATCATTTTGATTAATAATTTCGGGAATACAATTAAGTATCTGCAACAGTTATTGTTTGTCAAGGCAGTTTTTTTTTGTGATTTGTATTTGTTGACATTGTAAATGTAGAGAAATTCGAATTCAATTCATCGGAAATATCGGAAATACTAACGGCAGATAAAAATGCAATGTTTTTAAACCCGATGTAAACATTACAGAATTTAATCGCAAAAACATATATACAAATTACTGTATACTAAATTAATAAAATAAAGATTCTGAAAATGAAGTTCTCCAACGATACTCTAGGGATGAGGGGAGATATTTTCAAAATATCTTAGCGTTTCACAAATCCTTTTGATTTAAAATGAAAACAAAATCTATCCATTAAAACATTTCGGCTACTGTTTAAATTTGAGCGTCATGATTTTTGATGAATAATTTATTTTTAAAAGATCTCTTTTTCATAGAAAAAACATAAAAGTACACATTTTGAACAACAGAAGTCTGAAGATGTTAAATATGATTGTATTATATTATCACATATTTAACAAGTAATGTCACTTGATTTCCAAATCGATGAACCTTCGACATTGATTGAAAGTTGCATTGAATATTTGTTGATCCATCTCAGATTTCTGTGGACCATTATCATATGACAAATTAAGAAAACTAATTAAAATCCATTACTGCGTTAACCCAATCGAAAGAAAGAATGCACTGATGTTAATCTTAGCCACCTAATCACGGTCCACAGAAATCTGAGAGACCTTAGCAAATTATTTTCGTAGGAATCAAGTTTAAGCGGATATTGAAGGAACATAAACAAAAGTTAAATGGAAAATGTGTTGCACAGAAGCATATATGACGGTTTAATAAAGAGGCAAAGTCCCAGAAGTGTACAGAAAAGGATATACAGTATATATTGAGAAATCGATTGCTTCTCAAATTTAATTTTATGCAAAAGTGCACGAGTAATGTTCATTAGTTCCCAAGCCCGTCAAACGTTCCTTTCAAGAATGTGGACACATAATTTGGTTAGCAAGTTGACATCAGATGACGGACCAATCTTTGGAAGATATGCAATTTAGTTTATGAATTTTACACATTACCAATCACTTCATTAACAATCTGTTTCTGCATAACGATTATTTGGAATTAAAAACTGTTAATAGAACTTCCTTGCCATCTACTGAAATAGTCAAAGCCGTAAAATAATTTCCGATACGGCGTTTATTGGAATATCGTTAAGAAATCGAAACTAAGCTGGTTCTTGGCGTATAATATTAATGCAGTATATGGTACAATAGTGTAGTCAACATACGATAGAAAATGTAAAGAATCTAACTCCTATCCATCCACTCCGACTTTTTTTTTATTGAATGGGAATTTTCATTTCTAGAATCTTCACCTCATTTCGCTTTATTGCAAACTAACATTGAAAGAAAAAAACAAAATTATGTTACAGTGATTTTCGATTTGTCGGGTTTTTATTATTGTCATATGTAATTGTATTGTGAGAGTCAGTATTATTTGTTTCCTATTTTTAAACAATGAGATTTGAAAGAGCTCATTTAGACTCTTTGGTATTTAGACAGCAAGTTTATTCTATCTTAATAGTTTAAAATATGGCTGCGACTTGTACTTAGAAAATATTTATACAACAAGATTTTTTGGGGATTTTTTTTTTAAAGTCTTATATAGATTATTTTCAATATTAAAACACGAGGAATCGATCAGAGTAAGATAGTTTTTGCTTTATAAAGCTTAGTTTTAGAACAGCAAGAGGCATGGCTAGGCAGATCGTTAGTAAGCGAAACCCTTCTAGCATTATTGGTACATGGAACAAACATTAGAAAGCAAACGGGAACCCATCATAACAGAGAAGAAATAAGATTGAGTAGAGTTAGCAGAGGATGAAGCAATGCAGCAAAAAGAGGAAAACCTAGACAGTTGTTCAAACAAAAATCAATTTAGAGAGAGCTAAGGAACAAGACATGAAATCCTGCACTAATATAACTCTCAAACTAGAAATAGGATGTATGCTTCATCGATCTTGAAAAGAATTTGACAAAGCATTGTGAAGAAATTGATTTCTATGAAGAAACAGAATGAATTTCGTAAGAGTAGATCAGCTATTTTTTTTTGTACTTAGTTGCATTTTTTTTCTGGATAATTTAGCATGATTAAGACAACTTTTACCAATGGTAAAGGATGGAAAGTTATGGACATGAAGACAATCAGATTTGATATCTCTTGTCAAATCATTACGATATTAAGAACTCATTCAAAATTAAGCTCAAGGCAATGCATAAGAAAAGTAAAAGAAAATGAATTCAATGATTGCAGGAGAAAATAACAGAGAACGATTACAGATTTATATGTTTTTCAATAGAATCTTTCTAAGGAGAGATAAATTTTACTATCTGATAAGTTGAAGATTTCAAGAGGTAATAAAAATTTTCGATATCCAAATGATAAATTTACTCCTAAAATTATCGTTAAAAATTCATCATCTTTGCTTTTTATGTCTGGAATGTAATCTTATTTGAAGGATAAAATGACAAAGTAAAAAGAATGAATTTTGCTTATAAGATAAAAATTTTCAATTTTTGTGAGGCCTACATTATTGATAAAAATGAAGAGGATAGACTACTTTTAATTTTTATCTCTGCTCTGTTGTGATGCTCCTCTTTTTTTGATTATCTTTAAATAATCAAACTGTGGCTTTGTTCTAAGTTGCTTCATATTATTTAATTGAATAACATTGGGTAAAATTATTTTATTGAATAATATTTGCTTTAAAGTATGGATTTTAAGTTTTTATTATATATTCCTTTTTTTTTTTCCTAATTTTTAAATTCTTTCTTCATACAGAAATTTATCACGCATTAAATCACTTCCTTTTAAATATTTTAAAATAATATATTTAAAAATATGAGAAAAAAACTAGCCCAGGAATTTTACCAAAAAAATATAAATCCATATTTTAATAATTATTCCGAAAATTACATATTGGAAAAGTATTATTGCATAATAATATGTGATTCATTTCTATGCACTGCAGTTAGAGATAAAATACATAAAATGATTTTTCAAATTGAAATACCAACAGTTAAGTATGAAGTGTATTGAAAGACATTACTGACGATCCTGAGTTACCAACTATTTCCCATAGTATATTGGATCGAACTTTAAAATTGTGTGAATTCAGATATCAGCCTCGGCATAGAAATTCGCGATTATGTGACTGTGAAGATATAATCACTTGGCGACACAAATATTTGTGTGCAATTCGGCAATTTCGTGGAAGACGAATTTTGGAATCCGGACTGCTTGGTAGACTGTGAAGAAAACCAGTATGGGAAAAATAAACAAACATTCAAAAATAAAATAAAATTGAATAAAAAAAAATAAATAAATAAAGCAAAAAGAAAAAAAAAGTAAATAAAAAGACAAAAAAAAAATTTTTCTGGATGATATTGGGAATCGATCCAACATCCTACAAGCTGAATGCTTTAGCTATTAAACCACCATGAAGTATGTATTAATACGCTTACGTCACTTCAATCTTTACAAGAAATGGACTGTAAATTACGCATTTCAATGGTGTGTTAATTGATTAATCACTTTCATGAAATCACTCCTGATAAGCATTAGTATAAACTAAAATGATTTTAGGTAAATCAAGCCACAGTTTTACTTTATTAATTTTGATTAAGCAAATCCTCTTTCGTTTTTGCTTTTTTATATCTTTTTATCATCAGGAATCACTATGAAGGTTTGAATAGAGAATCGCATTCAGACTATAATGGGTTATTACTATTCGATTTTGTGGAGACCAAAAAATCTCTAAAGCTGTAATCATGATGTTGTTTAGATAAAATATAGTTTACTATTAAATTAAACAATAACATTTGTTTATAGATTTGTGATTGTTTTTCTGAATTGAATAGTGGGATTAATTTTTGAAAACTGAATTATTTTACATTAAGTTTAATAAGTATCTCTTTATACTGAATGGGCAATAGAAGCTGAGTTTTATTAATCTGTTTGATTTCTTTTTCTTTCAGTAACACTTACACTTATGTAACGTTCTATGTACATTTAGTCACCATGATGAAAAGTAAAGTTGCTTTCTCGAAATTTTATTTAACTCTTAATGATTCTGAATAATTGTTATTCCCATTTTTATCGTAATTGACTTACTAGTAAATATTAAATTTATAGAGATTATAGATCATTGAATTTGCATTCATAAGCAAGTAAAAAAAAATTGTGTTCACATAGAATTAAGGGCGATCCATTAAAACCTAAACTTCGCCTACGGAGAGTGGGAGGGTTATCCGCGTTGCAGTGACAGCCTACTGTCCACCGGAAAAAGTGAAGTTTTTTCCTGGACAACTACTGACTCGATAACAGTTTATCCTCATGCAGTTGGCTACTTCCAGCAGGATAATGCACCGGTGCACAAAGCCCGCATCACTATGGCATGGTTTGAGGAACATGACAGTGACTTTTCCTTGCTCCAGTCCCCGGATCTCAGCCCGATTGAAAATTTGTGGGATGAGCTGGAATGGACTGTTCGCTCCAGGCCTACCCTTCCATCAAATCTTCAGGAACTGTGTGACACACTCATGTCTGCATGGTACACAATATCTCAACAACGTTTTCAGTATCTTGTGGAATACATGCCTCGACGAATTCAGGCTGTTCTGAGGGCTAAAGTAGGCTCAACACGCTACTAGATAGGTGTACCTAATAAAGTGTCCGGGCAGTGTATATATTTGCATTTTCTTTCATATGTTTATTTTGTAATTATCTGCAGAGTATATAATTTGCACTTTTAATCAATTTAAAATTATATTTTTGCTAAATAGAAAATGTTGTCTAAAACCGAAGACTTTTTTTTTCCAGTTTTTTAAAGAGAACTACTTATTCTCTTAAAGCTCCTCAAAAAACTTATTGAATTGCTTTTCTGACATTACCAAAACATCATCTACATATCTGTAGCAATCAAAATGATATAAACTTACTTAGAATTTTTTCATGTTCTAGTTTGTTCGTGAAAATCTTTGTTTTGTTTATTTGTCAGGCGAAATGTTTGAATCGTAATGGGATTCTCAGATAAAACCAGTTTTTATTACGACTGGCAGAAATCCAAGTCAATAGATAAAAAAAAGAATTGCTGATGTCGCAAGTTGAAAACGTAAGGATGTAACTTTCAAAATGTTTTTATGTATCACAGTTTTATATTACATACAATGCTGTTAACATATTAGCTTCATGTATGCTGATTTGAATTTTCTATTGAAAACATTCAAAAATATAGGATTCAAATCAATACCATGATGTATAATGATTGCAGAATTTTTCCTGTAACTTTCACAATTATTCATTTAAGATTGATAAACATAATAAAAAGCATTGCCTCTAAATTTTTTTCTTGGGTATTTGGATTATCTTTATAAAAATTACATTTTATTATAAAATTAAAGGCATTAAAATTCTTGGATAGACTTATGATATTTTTCTGTAGGATTTAGTATTAATGTTGGTATTTCTTAATTCAAATGTTATTTACGAACATCCTAATTTTTAGTCGATTAAGTTTTTTTTAGGAAATACATTTACACAGCAGTATTATATAAAATTTGCAAATGTATGAGTCCAGTCTTGAGATTTCTACGCTTAATTTAGATTTGTAAAGTTTTAAAGACGTAAACTTCTCTTTCATTTATCGTTTACCAAATTACATGGCTTCAAAATCTGGACAGTTCACCACGATTCACTATAACTGTAAATAAAAACTTTTTTTTCAAGGGAATATCAAAAGATGTTTCTTAGCAATGAATAAGATTACGAAAGCTTTTTTTTCCATAGAGGTAACATTTTCAAATAAATTAAGTCACTTCTTCAAATTGAATATTGCTATTTTCTAACTTGATTTGCTTCAAAGATATTACAATATTTTAAGAAATATCGATAGCTATAAATAAGTAAAACCAAAATGTAGTTAGCGTAAAAATTTCGAATACCTGCATGGTAAGAACTCCAAAAATGTTGTAAAAGAAATAAAAACAATTCTTCATTCAAACTGTTCAAAACTTATATTTTCGGTTGTCGGTTCTCAATAGCTGCAAACCTATTGGTTCGATTTTTACCAAAATCAATAGGAATCTTCTTTTCTTTACAACTATCTATAAAATTTACTATCTAGGATACATAGTTTTTGAGTTATCATGATCATAGACGGAGGACTTGAGTAATTCGCCTTAAAATGCCATTTAAGTGTTTTGTTCTAACCATTTTGTCTTTCCGAAATATATTAAGGGGCAACAAAAGTTAGACTAAAACTATAATACTGCAATGCGGACGAAATAAAAACAGTATATTATTTACTTCCGAACAAGCACTGGCGGATTAAAGGGGGCGGGGGCTGCAGCTAGGGGCGCCAAATTACATAATTAAAAAGTATACTACAAATAAAAAGTTAACGAGGAATTCGCGTGCATACGCATTATTTACGTCACATTCGAAATTTATATATTTGCTCGAATACAGTCACATTTAGTCGCTCGGATACAGTCAGTGCTTTTGATATGTATGTCAAATATGAATTTTTTTTTGGTTCTCCAATTTTATTAACACTTTGTGTGGTGTACCAATTACGTGTACCAGATCAGAATATGACCCCTTTTTACTAGTAAACAAAATGAGTTTGAAGCAAGGGACCCGACAAAATTTTCAGCCAGGGGCCCTATGCAAGCTTGATCCGCCACTGCGAACTAGGAAAGGAAGAGGAATAAAGAGAAAAATAAATAAACTACAATATTCTATTGCTGAACAATATTGCAAGAGGGTGCGTGGAATCTACAGAAGATAGGCCTACGAGGGTTTGTCGAGAGAGGAACATCCAAGATTGCAGTGAAACCGAGGAATTCACCCTGAATCAAAGGGAGTAACTGTTCAAGCATCCTGAAGCCGTTTTCAGTAGCTGGGACAAGACAAAACAAGATATGTATATCATTTGTTTTAGATACATCTCAACCCATATTTGAGGGATCATCTCAAAGGCATCGTCTACGAGACCCCCCATTGCCTCTGACGCTGACCTCGTTGCAAGAGACACAGTGACAGCTGGATGTGTCTGCCAAAGGCCTCGCACTTTTGCACATGTTCGGCAATCCCTACATCGACGTTGTGAGGCGTGTATTGCTGTTGGTGGAAGGAACTTCGAGCATCTACTGTGAACCTATAAATGCACACCTTACTGTCATGTTATAAACATAGGGCTAATAAACATGTTGTCTACCTTACTTGTTGTCTTTTATTTATGAACCTTAGTGTACCTTCAAGCACATTTTGGTGGCGTTTGCTGACATATTTTTCCACCATGAATTCGGTTTACACTTGTAATCCTGACCTACCTTTAAAGTTTGTACAGGGAATTTTGAATCACCCTGTATATTGACTTTTTAAAAAGTTTTTATATGAATAGAAATAAATTAAAAGTAAAAAATGAAAAGACATCTTTTCAAATGGAAAACTAAATATTAAAAATGTAATAAGTTTAAGAATGTTAGCCGATGAACTCCTTTGTAATTTTTTTTTAATTTCATTTTGAATATACGTTTCCAATTTCAGTTCGTTGTCGTCTCTTTTCTTCAACACATTTTCTTTTGCTAAGATAGATAGAGGATAGATAGATCGAATAACATGAACATAACCTAACCGATTCCAGATGACTATCGATTGAGTTCATTTCTGCAGCACGGGGATTTGCTACTAAAGAACAGTAGGCATCTTTTCTAAGCAAAATATTCGGAGTATCACCTTTCCCGTACTCTTTTAACAGCTGCATCTTCTTTAGGATGAATCAACATTTCCAATTCTCAATGCTAGGCGTTTATTATGCAATTTATGCCTTCAGTTAAAAGAAAGAATTATTTTTTATGTTTGATCGGTCACTTGGGATCTATCATAGACTGTTTATCACCGCCATCTTTTTGTCAAATGCATCGCTATCTCCTTTTTTATTCATGTATTAAGTGTGCTAACTTAATTTTCTTAAATGCTCTCATTAACAAGTGTTGACTAATACCACATATAAGTTTAATTCGGTTAATTCACTCTTTGTTATCTTTTACCCTAATTCTGCCCGAGCTACAATTAATTATATAAAACGCTATTCTAAGTAAAAGTTTATTTTAAGATTGCATCATCGTTCACATATTATTTGATGCATGAATGCAGGGATAGTCTGCTTTATGAAGCACTTCCGGAAATAGGATCCTCTAAGGATTAAGTAGATTTAAGTAGATCTTTTAATCCAAAAAAGGTGGTGGCAGTTTTAATTTTATTCAAATCTGTTTCTCCTTTAAACCCACGTACATAATTTAAAATTCTTCTTCTTCCTCATGAATGATATTAAAATTTAAATTTTTTAAAAAAATTTTGATCTTTCATTTTGAAAGCAATTTATCAAGCAATATCAAATCTCTATGAAGGCGCAAGCTTTACGTTAAATGTTTTCGACTTTATTTCGATACTACAGTTTCATAATCCGAATTCCAATAAATCCCAAGTCCAATAATCCAAAACTAGATAACCAGAATAATTGCTGGAAAACGATAAAGAAAATGATACAGCTTAGAACTGCCCAATTAAAGTGGATTTCTCAACTTCGAATGAGTTGGATACATTTTAAAGCTATTCTTACGCAAATAATAATAATATCGTTTATTCAAAACGGATGTTAGTCAATTCAGTAACAAAACAGAAGTATATCAGGAAGATTCCAACTTATTTTATACATTGCTATCAAAAGAAATTGCTTGTGAATGTTGCGTATTTCTGTTTCTTCCGTTCCTTTTTTTCTTGATTTTCCTGTCGAGTCCCATTAATGTGTTTCGGATGTCTTTGCTCAAATTCTCTAAAGAGACCTAACATTACTCTGCAAGATATTTTAATGAATAAGCGCAGATCCACGCTAGCTTTTTCATCGTTGTTTAGCCAATAGGAAAGGGATGCTCATCACATCAGTCAATGTACACTACCCTACAGTAATGGACCGGACAACGGCATATTTACATAAAATCAGACGAGATCGTCAAAGTGCATGTGTGCACGTGATCAGGCATCAGGGGTTACATTGCGGAATACATCACAATAACAATACATTGCGGAAGGAATTGATCGCCCTTAAAATCCACAAACCACACATCTCACCATTCAACAGAACCGCCAGACTCAAGTGGTATTTGCAAAGTCGCAACTGAACTGTAGAGCAGTGGAAAATAATTTTATGGAGTGTAACGTGCCTTATCACCTTACATTCTCTTCCAGTCGGATGGACATGTTTGAGTGTAGCGAATGCCAGGCGAACGTCTTTTACCCGAGTGCATCGTTCCAACTGTGATGTTCGGCGGTGGGGGAATCATGCTATGGGGGTGATTCTCATAGTATGGCCTGGGACCATTGCATGTTGTTGCGGGAATCTTGAACTCCGAAGGCTACAAAGACATTTTGGATAATCGGGTTGTTCCTACTCTCTGGCAAATGCTTGGAAATGACGATAGTTACTTTCAGAATGACAATGCTCCATGCCATGTTTCAGCCTCTGTCCAGCAGTGGTTTACAGAGATGGCTGTAAAGCGGCTTCCATGGCCTGCTCAGAGTCCCGATCTAAACCCTATCGAACATTTATGGGACGAGTTAGAGCATCGATTGAGGGCCAGGGGACCACGTCCGACATCTATAGCTGCACTGTCCATGTTCTTGAAGCAGGAATGGACATAAAAACACTTAGCTCTGTATCAAAACTTTGTGGAAAGCTTGCCCCACAGGGTGGCTAATGTAATTTCAACACGTGGGTGCCCATCCACTCTTAAATCAGTTACACTTTCACATGTTTCCAATAAAGCGCACTGTCCGATCCATTAGTGTAGGGTAGTGTATGTGTGTCTCTCCCCTTCCTAATAACTTTTAATCCCCTGAATAGATCTTCTAGAAACTATTTATGCATATTCGAAAACCACTGGAATCTAACAATGGATATGAATCCTACTTCCGTTGTTATCTCACCATCTCAAACTACCAATATTAAATCCTTTTAGCTATCAAAGTAATTTTAGCTAAAAGATTTAATATTGATTTTAAGTTATTGTTGATATTCTGGAAAAGCTATTTCAGGATTACTATCTTTCTTCAAACAATGACGCCTTCGACTTTAGTCTGTTGCTGTTTGATTAATCTCGACTTCAAAATAATAATAATTCCACAATCAGATATCGAGACTCCGAGCAATATCTGAAATCAGAATTTTCTATTTTTGCAATAATTTCTTGTCGATAAGGAAGTTTCTTGGCTTTAACATGCATGATTGAATTATGTTATTTGTAGTTTTTTTAACAATATTTTTGGGAAACTTAAATAAGTTATAACTCAATCAACAAGTGATTATTAAGTTAAACATTGAGAAGTTCAAATATTAACAGACAGTTTTAAGCAGCAGCCCTAGCATATGTCAATCTATTTAGGATTTAAAAAAAAATAGATAAAAACTATTACTAATTTTTACTAAGCTTCATACATAACAATTTAATCTTCCTGTCTAGATCTCATAGATTTTGATATTTGATGCCCATTTTAAGCGCCATCTTTAAGAAGAGTCAAGACTTTGCCCTTTTATAGTCCAACAATGGATGAACTTTGTTATTTTCAATTAATTTGATGTTGGTGTTTGTGTCAGTGTTAAGACAAGGTGTAAACTTTAATGGCAACAAAGATTTCTGAAATTATATGATATCATCTAAGAATAGAGAAACCTGCAGTTACTTCCTTTGCTCTTTAATTTATTACACATGAATGTCTTCCATTAAAACAATATTTCATGAAAACTGTTATTCAGTTGTCAAATTTAAAAAGATTTAAAAGATTTTTATGAGCTTAAAAACAAGAACTAATATGCTTCTTTCTCTATTTAAGAATTACTTTCTCACATGAGCAAACACAAGGACAAACAAAGAAAAAAAAATTGAAGCAACCCATTAGGTCACAGCTCATTTGGCGATTGTTTATCATTTCTTGTTCAATAAAATTAGATTTTTTTTTTTTATTATTAGATTCGACAACGTGCTCAATTTAGTTCTGCTTCCCTGAGTAACTCTCTTCGATCAACATGTTTTCCCAGTCCGGAACTAAGTTGTGGCTATGGAAACCATCTCTTCTTATCCTCATTTCGTAAGAAGGCAAGCTAAATTCAATCAAGAAAACATCCTGTTGATGTTTAAGTTCCTCAAAATAACAGTAGGTGGCGCTGTTGTTATCAATGCCACAGAACTTACCACTGGTCTACGAAAAAGTAACCATTAACAAAAAATTCCCTCACTGAGAAATATGTAGAAGATATTTTTGTTGAGGAATTTTCAACATCTCAGTAGGAAAGGAGAATGGGCAGATCTGCCCCACCACTATATAGCGATAAGATATATAAGTAAAGAAAGATCTCCATCAATAGAACATTTTTTATTATTACGACTTGTCCCAGTTATTAGTCTGTTCGGAGTTAAGTCTAGGTATGACGTTTGAGTGATTGATTGTGGTGAATGTAAGTGGCAAGGAAGACAACCACCTACAGGCGGGGGGTGCTTGGCTTCCCTGCATTCACCACAATCAATCAATCACACTGTTAATAATTATTATACGTAATTAATAATTAATATTATCATTTATTTCAAGTAAATAATAATTATTTACATGTAAATAAATGAAAATAATATTAACTGTTACTGAAAAAAAATTATTAAATGATAATTAATTAATACATCCGGAAGTAGGATGTCAACGAGATAAGTCACATCTAGACGTATATAACTCCGAACGGACTAATAATTGAGACGAGTCGTAATAATAAAATATGTTCTGTATAAGGAGATCTTTCTATAGGTATATATCTTATCACTATACAGGGTGAGGCAAATTCCCATACAGTTTGCCCATTCTCCTTTATTAGAACAGTATGAATGGACCTACCCATTTTCACCAATTTTACTACAGAATAATCTCGAATCATTTATCCACCAATAAATAAACATGATTTTAACTGTACATTTTCGCAATAACTGCTTTCTCAGGTAAAATGAAAATATTGTTCACTGCAAGAAGGATTTTTTTGAGATATATCTATTTACAGTATAATATTTTTCTGCAAATAATTTGCATTTAAATATTCCTTTAAGGAATGTAGTACCAATTAAATAATTTTTTAAGAATTAGAAATTCTTTTCAAATTTAAGAATATTTCTTATAAAATTTTGAAAAAAAATTATTTTATAGTCACTCATGCAAAAATTAAGCAACCAGCAGGAAAAAAAATATAAAATTGATTTATTTTCGTAAGCTACCACTTTCGAAAATAACAGCCATAAAGACTATTATATATATATATATATAAATATATATATATGTATATATATATATATATATATATAGACATCTCATGGAAACCTATCTGTTCAACAAAAAAAAAAAAAAAAGGTTGGAGGAACATTTGGGGGGGGGGCCCGGGCCAAAAAATCTATTCAACTAAACAA
>JAFIDM010004315.1:65970050-66004253 GCA_023159025.1 Thereuonema tuberculata | reverse complement strand
TTTTATACTGTATACTGGCAAAATATGTAAGATACTTAAGTTTCGTTACAAGCAGCCGGATTGAAACGATCTATATACCTATAATAATAAAAAGTAAGTTTTCTGTTATTCAGAAGCATTGTTTCCCTATAAAATGGAGATGTAATGTTATTGCTTTTCTCAACCTTCTGTATTCGAGACTTTTCTGTAAAAAAAATAAAATAAAAAAGAGAATTGTTTCTTATGTTACCCAGGATAGACGATTCAGTTGCTTTTCTCCAATTCAAAAATTAGGAATCTGTGCCGATAACGGAACTGACTATAAAGAAGAAACTGTCTAAAAGCACGAAACAATTTTTTTTCCCAATTACTGTGACGTAATTTTTCAACTATTCGCGCAATTTCATCTCATTTGATATTAAAAATAAAAAATCGTTTTAATACAATAAAGTATATGATTTACTATCACACACATTCTTTTTCTGTAATTTTCCATTAAGTTATTTAAAATGCATATTTTTTTATACTTCATTGACAATGAAAATATTTTTTTCCCGTAAAACGACTGAGAAACAAATAAACTAACAGGGAAAAGGTTGTTACGCATTTCAAAATATCGTCAGCCTCTGTAAATATCATAAATATATTATAGATAACAGTATAGTTATCCATTGTAGCCTCATCACTGAATGTTTTTTTGGCTTGTGAAAGGAGCCTTTGAAATATTAGAGGAGCCAACCTCAAAAAACACTTGAGCTCCCAGTAAGTGCGTCCTAAACTCCAAGCTTAACAGAAAAGATGCACATTTATAAGGAAAAAAAAACGAAATATCTCATTCTCAAGATTCTATGCAATCTCTTTCAGAAATTCGTTGACAAGAGATAAAATGCAGCTGCTACCTTTTATCGTTTGTCCACTGCTCTGTCTGCTATAACGGTTCTTCTATAAAGAGCAGAGACTGTTACATTTGGTCTATCATTACTATTTTTTGTTATTATTATTACTTTAATCTTGTACAATCTTCGTATGTCCTTTTATTTTATTTGCTAATCCTTTAGGTTTTAAACAGACATCCTTGCAGTAATTTAGCTATAAGAAAATTTAAAATTTAAAATTCAAATGATAAAAAGTAAATAGCTTCATTGCGGGCGTTAAAAACCAAAGTAGTCAATTTCCTAAACGCCTGATTATTTCTGCATCTCTTTAAATTTTAACAAAATCTTGTAAACTGAAGAGCACTGGTAGAGCTGTTTTGTGGGCGCCATCAGATAACTGACAAAAAAATCCTTCCTCCTGAGCGCAGAAAAGGACAACTCAAGGTTAAAGGTTATTCGTGGTTGTTGCTGATGTTGAAGACCGCGTTTCTTAAAGTTGCAAATTATCATAGATCTAAGTGAAAGGAAATTAAATGACAGCTGATTGTAGGCGAACTAAAATTAACTGAAATAAATTTAAATCCTTGACGCATATAAAGAAAAAAAAAAACACGAAAAACTTTAGAATTTAAAACTGAGTATATCTAATATATTAATAATAAAATAACTATGCTAAAAAAAATTACTGTTATTTGTAAATTTAATCAGCTGGGAAGACGATTAAGACTGAAATCTAAAGGTACCTATTTTTTTTTTGAATATCAAAAACTCTGTAACTTTCATTGCAGAACCGTAGATATTTGTTCGGATTTTAATTATAATTGCAACTACTATCATTCTTTAAAAACGTAGTTATGCTTTTTTTTTTATTTTGTTTTTAAAGGATTCTGATTTGCATTTAAAAAAAATCACTTTCAGGTATCAGAAAAAAAAATCCTTTTTGTTATTTTTTTTAAGGCATACATCATTTAACAATAATATTTTATCATAACTAAATCATAACTAGTTATCATTTTATCATAATTGTCGATAATTTTATCATATTTCTTACTAATAAAATCTTACATTACAGTAGAGTCCCGTTAATCCTGACTAGATCGGACCGGACCCTGACCGGATCATCCTAAGTCCGGATTTAAACGGAATTTGCCTTGAAATGCACATAACACAAGTTTTAGATGGATAAAACTAAAAAAATCGGCGTTTTTTTCTTTCCCTACAGCTTACTTTTAGTTTTAATACTACGTACTGTATATATAGACCTAAATTTTTAACCTACGAACTGATATAGGATTATCAAATGTAGGTCCATTGGTTGAATCAAAGCAGTGACGCTCGGGGTCAGAAATTTCACAAAAATGTCCCCCTTTCGCAATTCTTCTTCAGGAGGGTGGCACGGTGCATTGTCTATGAACAACACAGCTTTTGCTGGGAGTTTTTCCTCTTTCAAAAAATTCTGTCTTTTTTTTTTAATCCCGTCCGGATTAACCGTATGTCCGGACTAGCGGGATCCGAATTAGCAAGACTCTACTGTATTTACAATTGAATTTCAGAAGGGATTGTCTATGCTTCATCATCGTTATATATTATTTCTCAAAGGTGTTTCTGTGTCGGAACGTCTTAACTTGCTTAATACTTCATCAAACTCAATGATTGAGACATCATTTTGAAGATTTCGATCTCCGCTAATGACGAAAAATAAACAAATTGTTTAAAATTAATGTTTTCGTTTAAAAACTTCATTTTAAAAACCTTTTTATAAAAATGTAGATGTGTTTTAACAGAAGCGACTTGATCTTTCGAAAGTGAAATAGCATTTCAAATAATTCTATAGCGTCGTAGACTTCAAATCTACCCTTTTTTGAATAAAAATGCACTTTAAAATGATATTTCATCGTTTATTTAATAAGAACAGATAAAAAACAAACAAAGATTTATAGTTTAATAAAAATAAACGATTTACTGCAATAAAAACAAAAATTTGTCAACTTCTCATATATTATTTTCTAAAAGGTTTTTTTTTTATTATTTCCCTTAATACTTTTATCATATTTAATAGACATCATTTTGAAGATTAAATAAATTGTTTAAAATTAATGTTTTCCTTAAAAAACTTTATTTTAAAAATCTTTTTATAAAAATGTAGAAGGCGCCATCTATTCACAATCTGTTCATTTATTTATTTGCACATTACCATTCGGTGACTGATCAAGATACCATGCGAATTATTCGCACGGGTCAACTTTTTTATAAAAATGGAGAAGACGCCATCTATTGACAATGTGTTTAACTAACATGCACGATAGCTGTTGGATTTGTTTATTATTTCTCAAAGTTGTTTTTTTTTGTTGCGAAATATTCGCACGGGTCCACTAGTTATTTTATATTGACCGTTGACTTATGAAGTAAAAAAAAAAAGGAATTCAGTGTAGATTGTTTCTTATAATTTATTTTTTTAAATTTAAAAAATTGTTTTCTAGTAATATAACCTACTCTCAACTGTTGCTCCACGACGTAAATTGGATCGTTACTAATAAAATAATCTTCATCACTGTTTTTCGTTTCTTCAATTGTAAGTTTATCTAACTCTCTAACTCCTAAATCTAATTATCTCATTTACGACAGTGACAAATGGCAAACGCTTGTGTATTGACGTGTCACATGGATGGATAGAATCAAACCGCGTACGCAATGGAATTTTTCAAATGTTGTTCCAAATTATTTGACCACGTAACTGCGGGGACGCAGATAATGAATATTCTTTAAGTGGGACGGCCTGTTCTGTAATTATACGTTAGTCGTAAGTTTATTAATGTGCCTCATCTTTCAAACAATTTTCTAAATGCTTTAATGAGTTATTGAAGTTGAAAGATTACACCAATGGGCCATGAATTTCCAAAGGGTCTCAGGGAATTAGTCGAGACACATCGGATTCTTGATCAATGGAACATCGAAAGATCATTGCCTTAAACCACGTAACACTCGATATCTTAAACCGCATTCATTATGAACCTTACAGAGCATATGAATCTACACGGAAAAATCCCAGAACGTAGCTGCCCCAATCCTTAGATAAACGCTTATACTTTTGAAGTACCGGAGTCAGGAACTTAAAGAAGGAAACGATAATGGTTCAAGACTTTCTGACATCTTACAATTAAGAAAATTATTTCAAAATTTTTAATTTTTTTTTCAAACGATATAAGATTAAATGAATCGCTATCATTCGGAATATCCGACAAAGAGGGTTCGAAATTATCGAAGTAGAAGAATAGTAATTTTAATTAGATCAATTTTAATTAGGAAATTTATAAATAGACTGAATAATGTTTTGAAAAACAACACTGTCTTCACCAATTCGTAAAACGACAAATTATTAAATAGAATTCTTTTCACTTAAATGAGCTACAGACGATGGAAATTCAAGAAGCAGGATTTTGTTAAATTGTAATGAAGAATATATATGCAAATATTTATTCAACAAAAATTATAAAAAGGAGGAGGAAATGCAGATTATCAAACTCGTACCAAGATTAATTCGGTCTTTACTAGTTAAAAATAGCTAAAAAGCTAAAATAGCACTAAGAAAAATTGCATCGGATTCTCTAATGGTTGAAGTTTGAAAACGTAATAATTACCAAAAATCTGTACATTGGAGAATCATACAGAACGGTGTCTGAATCTTACGCTAGCTAATTCATAAGACTAGAAATAGGAAATTCTGCAATAACAAGCACTGAGATACAAAATGCATCGTCGTGATGTTGAAATCATATAGATTGAACAATAGTTTATTTGAGTGAAAGTTGGAAATCTTTTTCATTACTTAACTGAAAATGCAGGGAAATAAAGGAACTTAGAGGAAGTTTTATCTATGGAGAAAGTCAATTTAAAAGCAATAATCAAAATAAACATACTCCTCGAAACCACTCAATCAATAAAATAAAATAAAAAATTCTGTTGAAATTATTATTATCTTCAAGAATTGACTAATGTAGTAGCGTCATAATCATTACCTCTTGAAAATTTTATCTATGAAATTCTTTGTCTTACGTTACAAATAGGCAGATTTGTGAAATATAGCTTTTAGATTAAAGATGAAATTATGATGACGTTTATTGCTGTGTGGTTGTTATGTTTAATAAGTGGTGCTTAATTAAAACGATGATTAAACATACTGCTGCTATGAAATGCCCAATGTAAAGATACGGAATAAATTGGCTTTATATGAACACGGAAGAGTTAAAGCACTGAAATGTGACTTTAAATAAAATCATAGTTAATTTAATCGACATTAAACTTAAATTTTTGTTATAAAGATTCTGTCATAGAACCTATTAATAACTGAAGAAGGAATAAAAGCGGAGAATAGATTTTCTTTTCATTTAATATCTTTTCTCTCTTCTTGAAGCGAAATGTTTGTGATAATTACAATTAAAACTTAACAAATGTTTCATAAAAATAGTCGGATTTTAAAACATTTTTCTAGTTCCTTTAAACTTGAATGTAGTTCTGCATTCCGCCATCGAGTAACCTTGAGTGAATTTCCTCAAACTGGAACAAGATTCATGAGATGCAAAGGAAACTGCCCTCGAAAATCACCAATGAATCTTTAGATGTATTTTTTCGAAGAGAAAATATAAGGAAAAACTATTTCTTTCTGCGTTGCTAAGTAGTAATGTATCTTAAACTTTTTACAGTTCCTTTTTTTCAGTACATTAATGTGAACTGCATAAAAAAAGTAGATAAAAGCGACAGGGATCCTACATAAATTTAAAAGAGTAGAAATGGTTGGCCTGATTTAATTTATTCTAATTTAATACACTATTTTCCTGCTAAGTGTGGCCGAGTGGTTTAGGAGCTAGAGTGCGGATTAGAGGAGTCCCGGTTCGATTCCCGGCGGTGATCGGGGATTTTTTTCCAAGGTTGTTTCTTCTCCAGACGGAGACTAGGGTTCACCCAGCCCTCTGCCAAATGGGCACCGATGAATGGGTTATTCAATTAGTCCCATTGGTCAAGAATCAGTGGGAGCCTGAACACCCAAAGTCCTGCACAGCCTGTAGTGGACAATGCATTCCGTTTTATCTTTCTGCTTGCTAAGTAAGATTACTTATTCGTTTATTAATACAGCCATACTTGGATAATTCGAAGTTGAAGGGACCAGAGAAAAAGTTCGAAATATCCAAAATATTAAATATTACATATATTCTCTCAAACAGAAGATAAATAAAAAAGATTAACTCTACGATCAAAGATTTAACACATAAACTTTATCTAAGAATACTGCTACATTTTTTTTTTCATTAAATCAAACATTTTTTACTAGCTTAATTATTCATCACTTTAAAAAAAAAAAGGCAGATATTTTTAATTGCTTTATTGAATGCAATCTTTGAGTCATAGCATATGATTCCAACCTATCAATTGACACAAAAATAGAAAAATATCCCTCGCTTTTGTTTTCCTTAGAAAGTCCGTTAAAATAAATAATGTATCTTAGCTGAGAAAAGTCTCAGGATAAATTTTTACCGTAATATTTTAAGGACAATCGTACGAAAAATTCGAATTATCCAAAATAAAATTCAAATTATCCACGATTCTTTAACATTATTTTAATACAGAATTCTAAGGCAAAAAAATTCGAATTATCCAGAATATCGGATTAAACAAGTACGAATTATCCAAGTTTCACTGTAATAACTAATAGGAGAACTGTTTGACGAACTTTACGTAAAAGAACATACGAGAAAAATAATATGTAATTTCGAAATTATATTTATATCGGCAGATTTAATAGCTTTAAAATATTAATAGATTACTGAATATTGAATTACTAAAAGTTTATAAAATGTGAACACTGACATATTTAAATATATGATCGACATTTATACAAATTAATTACTTTGGTTCGTAATGAAAACTTTAATTTGCTCTTCACCTCCACCAAAGAATTATTAGAAAAGATAATTTCAAGATTCATTGTATTATTTTATCTTCTTCTTCATGATTGGATGTTTGTAAAAAGTTTTTTTAGATATGTATTGGATGACTGAAAAGGAATGTTGTATACGAGGCAAACATCATAGAAAAGGTGTCCTTACAAATAGTTCCTTGCGAATAGTTCTAGGAGATACACTGAATCGCCTAAGGTTTGTCTTGAGAATTTTAAAAACTTCTTTTTGTCTTTTTGTTTTTTCTTCAGGGAAAAATGAAATTAATTTTTGTTCTTCTTGGATGATATTTAGGATGCTAAACCAAGTTGATCTCAGTAAGTAACAGAGCGCTTTCACGAAAAAATTCAAATGTTTTTGTCATTAACCAGATAATGTACACAGTCAAGATAAATAGTACAATATGTAACAGAGCAGAATTTCGGGTGATTCAACTGAATGAACTGTAAAAATATCTGAGGACTGAGCAAAACAGTGTAATAGACCTGCAAATATAATGGAAAATTATTTGAATTAAATACTCTCAGGTTTACCTAAACTTCCTAATTCTAATCTGTTAAAAAATGATAACTACTATTAATATCTGGACAATTCTAGTGCTCATTATTTCTTTATAGGTCTTAAATGTGATTCATCTGATTTGGATGGTGTTAACTAGAAGATTAATGAATAAATTGTAGCATCAATATCGCCATTGTCAGTGCACGTTTTTATCTCCAAAAATTGATTGGGAGGGCTATTTTGAAAAAGACAAGAAAATAAAATATGAGCAACAGTGCCAACTAATTCCTTCAGTAAATTATTGGAAATAAAAAGATTTTACAGTTTTAAAAAAACGTTTTTGAAAGAATCTTTGGCTTAATAATAATGTGAATTAAGAAAGGAATTCTTTATACTGAAATTGAAGAATCATGATATCAGTTCACGGAAAAAAAAAAACACCTTTAAATGTGACAAACGTATTACGAAAATAATATATTGTGTGGTTGCAGACAATGCTTATTTATCTAGAAATAATCAAGTTGCAAAAGTAATTCAATGTATGCTGTATCTTAAAATATATATCTGGGTCCCATCACTTGATAATAGGTTTCGACTCATGGAAATCTAAAACGTCAGTTTTATTATTTTTTAATTGTACATGTGCTTTTATAGTTGGCTCATAATAATATATATTTTAAATGTACGTTAAACTGTTTATCATTATATCTTAAAAGTTAAAGTATCCCACTACAGGCCTTCGAGACTCTTTCCTGCGTTTCCTGACCAGCTAGACTAAACTGAGGTCGAATGATCAGTCCGATGTCCGCCCTCGTTTAATCCCCTAGAAAGAAAACCGGTAACCATTCTAGGCTGGGTGGACCCTAGGAGCCGTCTGGAGGAGAATTCGACGTGGAAAAACTCCTGACCTCCGTTGGGGATCAAATCCGACTCCTCTAGCTCGTATTCAAGTGTTTTAGCATTTGGTTATATATAAATGCTATATATATGCATATGACCCACAAATGCAGTTTTTCACATTTGTAACTATTTTTTCATGAACTGATATCAGGATTCTTAAATTTCAGTGTAAAGAGTTCCTTTCGTACGCCACATTATTGAAGGTTCTTTCAAAACATCTTGTCAAAACTTTAAGTCTTTTAAAATGTCTTCTTTAATCACAACAACGATATTTCATTTTCTTAACAGAAAACTTCTTTAGGTTGAATAACTGAGGACAAGAAATCTCTTCTTCTTCCTCAACTCAAGAGATTATGTGTTGATATTTCATTTTCTTAAACAGAAAATTTCTTCAGGTTGAATAACTGAGGATAAGAAAGCTCTTTCTTCTTCCTCACTCAAGAAATTAAGTGTCCTCAGTTATTCAACCTGAAGAAGTTTTCTGCTAAAGAAAATGAAATACCGTTGTGTTGTGATTAAACAAGACATTTGAGGCGTATTGTGTATCTCATGATTTAACGAAGAATATAGATTTAGAAACTGTAAGTCTTTGTTTTCATTTATTAAAAACGAACGATACAAATTAGTTGAGAAACGGAGTTAATTACAAAACACCATTCCAAAATTTAAGTAAAATTTAGACAAATGATTAATGATTTTATCTCTAATTTTTAATGATCGAACTTCTTTTTTTACGGGTTTAAGACCATAATAACTTGAAATGATCTTTTCCATTTGATTACTAGCTCTCTTATTATGATACTAGCCTGAATAAATTCTTCAAAGATAAAGAATAGAACTGCTATATTTTTTGACTATGAAATCTGGTAGGAATCGTTTTAACGTAGAATTCAGCTGAAGATCATGACTATTTTAAATAATGGAATAATATCGTATTCTGATGGGAATATTCGCTTCTCCAATCGATTAAAAGCAATTTCAAATAATGTTTAAAAGGATTCCTTCAAAGCAAACAAGCCATTGAAAGAATCTAGAAAAAGGCTACTTCTTTGATGACCAGCCAACAGCGTTTGAATTAAAACATTTTTCATTGCAACTAAACTTCATATGAGCTTAATTTAATCTTTGAAATGGATCCTTGAAATCAACAGATTCAAACATGACAGAAGCAAGCAAGCTTAAGCCTTCCTCGAAAGGGAAATCAACCTTTCTATCTACTAACACATATCTATATAGTAAATAGAAACAGAATGAAAAAAGGCACTTATGGATCAATATGAATTACTTTATTAATTACTAACGGTACTTAGTATCAATAAACAGCAGATGAATAAATAATAAAAAGCAAATAATATCAATAAAAAAATAGCAAATAGTACAAAGGATAGTAGGATAAAATAAGTTAGTTTGTCGGAGTTGCTGGATAAAAAAATAAATTCAGATTCCTCTTTGGACGGAAGGCGAATAATCAAATGGATTAAAAAGAATTAAGAAAATAAGGAAATGGTTTGATAAGGAAAAAAGGTTAGCAAAATAACTTCAAAAATTAAACTATTTGTTAACAGCTTTTACTACAATTATAAAGACAAATAAAAAGTAAGGCAAAACCAAGATACTGTAATTTTGTGATTAAACTGCTTTTGATCAAATTGATATCAAAAAATGATGAAATTAATGACTTTTATTATGTGAGTTTAGACATTTACGTTAATATTTTATTTTGCATAACTTCAACTATCGTCATGGAAAATTATGAAACGTAAATTATTAATATAAAACAGATAGATTGATTTTATTTAGAAAGAACAAAAGTTTCTCAGAATTACCTTGTAAAAAAAAATCAGGAATATGTAATGTACGCTTTAATAAATGTACTATCTATGGTTTGATCTTTATTTTATCTCTTGAAAGCTTGATTTCACAGTGGAAGCAGATTAAGTTAATGTACGTTTCTGAACTAAATTAGTGTTAATCTGATAATAACTCTATTGAAGTTAACAACTGTAAATTCCATGCTTAAAATATTAAAATAAAGAAGTCATTTAAAAGTATTATTTTGAACTTTGGAATTCATCTTTTTTAATATGATATAATTTCGTATTATTCTTACACTCTGCTGAAATCTAATTCTTTAAAATATCCATTCTTCATCCATTCGGAATTTCGGTGATAAAAAAGGAAAGGATAATTTTCTTGCAGTTGTATCTTTAAAGTCATGATTTTAAAAGTTGCAAACTATTACTTGAATAAAAAAGGTTAGCAAAACCTTGAAGGATGAAACGGCCGTTCCCAATTCCTTCCGATAATTGATTTCAGAAAGGCAATTTATTTATTCAGGTGCTGTTCTTATTCTTGTTTTTAGTTTTTTTCATTATGGAAACACTTTTTTGGAAGAAATAGTGAGGCAAAGAAATGGGTAAAAGGTACAACGCTAAAAGAAAGGAAGCCTTCGTTTTTTACCTATTTCATTGATTAATTCAGGCACGTTCAATCTCTTCAAATAGTGAGACACTGTCAGAAAAGTGAAAGAGTAAAAAAATAAAACGATATTTCAGGTTTGGCTATTTAAGATTAGCTATTTTTTATTAGCATTTATTATGATTTAAAAGAGTTTGGATTAACTAGAAAGAAAGATGCACAAGTGAGAAGGAAAAAAAAAGTTTGTCTCTTGAGTTGGTTTTCCGAAGATGCACAGTTTAGAAGAAACAAGAGTCAGACACGGCGACACATATTAGATCTTTCTTAAGAACAGATGTATTTGCTTTGTTTTGTTTTTATCAGGTTTAACAGTATTTCCTCAAGAACTGCAGAGACGGAAATAAAGCAGTGCCTTAAAGGATGAAAATTGCCTCGAAATTTATGTGTTGGAGATGATTAAATTGAGCGGAAAATCGAAGCGGAGCAGTCAACAGAAAGGAACTCAGCTGTAGAATCTTCTTCTCTTGAAATCGAATCTAAGAAGAAACAAAAGATCTTTTCAAATGGAGCAATAAAATAAAAAAGAAGGGATTCGTCTGCTTTTACACAACAGTGAGAAAATAATTCTTGCATCTTTTTTGCGATACATGGCTTGGAGAGGAACCACGACCGTAACTGTTTCCACCATTTTATTGATCAACAACGGAAATTCACCAGTGTCTCTTCATGGAATTGGAATCAGAAGAGGCAGCGGGATTCAATCAAAAACGTTGAACATAAATACATTTCTTAATAAATTTATTTAGAATATTATTTTATCTAATTGTTTTTTTCCCCTTCGAGCCTTATAAATGTCTGGAAGAAGATTTACGCACTGAAATACATTGAACTGAAAAATTAAATATCTGATCGAAATCTGATTCAAAGCAGTTTTTAGTTTGCAGATATTGGATTTTTCTTTGTAATTTTATCCTTTTTACGTAGACTACCAATTTATATTATTCTGCTTTCTTATTAAATCGAATCTTGAAGTTGCCATTAATTTTCAGGTTTAAACGCTGGTATGTTTGTTTTAAATAATAATAAATAAGAACAATAATTTCGTAACCTTCCTGCAGAAATTGCCCTACAAAAGACGTTTGTTTTCTTACACTCAATTGTGAATGGAAGTTTGGATACTGGTCATACAATCCTTCGTTTTTATTAGCGATTCAAGTGTCCCCTGGTGGCCATCTAGTGAAATGCAACTTTAAGGAGAAAACAGCGAGCTTTATGTATGTGGCTAATACAATTTCTGCTTTTCTTCAGTTCTTAAAAATAAAACCGACTAAAAATTCAGAGAAAGTTAAGTTCCTTTCTTTAAAAACCAACGTTTTAATATTTATTGTTTAAATAAATGATAATAACATTTCAAAACAAAAAAATCCAAAGCTTTTGTACTTCCCATATGCGATGGCAAGCCATAACATAACGATCGTAAGATGGCAATCATTATTTTGAATATTAATTTATAAACTTATTATTCAGAATAAATAAAAACAATTTTTGAAATGGAGTTTAATGTACCTTATATTAAATAAAACAATTGAAACATATTCCCATTAAAAAGATTCAGAACTGAAATAATAGAATTAATATTTCACGACACGTAAAATCATTTCTTCCGTAACAGAATGAATAATTTTGAAATTACAGTAGGACCTTGATAATCCGGCATGCTCGGGGATCTGTCAATGCCAGATTATCAAATATGTCGGATTACCGAGGCCATTTTTAAAACCCTGGTTTAAACAAGGGTATATAACAAGGGTAAAAAACGATTAATTGTTATTTAGTAAACACAACAGTAAACATTATATTAAACAAAACAAAAATTCAAAGTATGTAATACTGCACAATGAAAACTATATTGAACAAAAAAATCAAATTTAGTACTGTAGTGCACTTCACTGTTAAATAGCTCAGGATTCTAAGTCTTAGCAAAGTTCGATATACAGTAAATTAATTTTTTAGGTTATTTATAGTGGTAGTTTTAGACAGACAGCGTAGTGTATGATAATTTTCCTACAACTTTTTAAAAAATACAATAATGTTTTAGTTTTAGTACATCATGGAGAAAAAATCTGGCAACCTCTATTTCTAATACGTGCCGGACTATCGGGTCTGCCGGACTATCGGGTCTGCCGGACCATCGAGTGCCGGACTATCGAGTGCCGAATTATCGCGCTCTTACTGTATATTGCCTTCCTCAATATCTGCAATTAATGAAAACAACAGATTCATATGGAAAGGTTGAACCCGGCTTCTTCAGTCCTTAGTCCAGTGTTTATACCATTGGATCCCCGGACCCAGAATTATTTGCCTTAATTTGTTTAAAACGTCAAATTGAGATTCAACCAAGTCTACATTCTCCAAAAATATTTTTGACTCACAAAGAACTTTGTTCTGGTTTTATTATTAATAATATGGAAGATTTAGTTTTTATTCTCTGTATGTGAATGTTATACTTATAAAAGAAATGTTGCCTTATGTTGCTGAAGTTGTAGTATGTAGGGCAGGGGAGAAGTTAAAGTTCCTTAACGAATTCTTCATCAAATAATAATTTTGATTACTGTCGGACCTCTATTTAACGAAGTCGCTAAATCCCAAAAAAAAGTTCGTTATATGGAAAATTCGTTAAATAGAGATTCACCTTTTATTTTTCAATGTTATTAAAAAAAGTAATAATTTTAATGACATAAACATAAAGCATACATTACCACATGCGTACTTAAATTTTATTAATAAAGTCTGTTAATTTTGTCTGAGTTTTTTTTTTTTTGAAAAAGTGCTTTCGCTTATAGTACGTCTCGCATCTTTGCAATGCACCAAAAACCCCTTCAGGCGTATTTTCTTCAAATTGTAATCCGCGTCGGATTGTTTCAAATGATTTTAGCATTTCATCATACGAAGGGTTTTTTGATTTCTGCATCATAATCATTTCCATTTTCATCATCTTCATCTTCATCGCAATTCTTAGTTGTATTGTTTTTATTTTTCACACTGACAAAATATCCGATTAAGTTAGTGTTTCCGAGGTCTCAACTTCAAAATCAAGTGAAAGATAATCATCAATCAGCACATCATCGTTAATTTCTTCTTTTCCCTCAGCTGTATCCACATTTCTTTCATTTCCTCTAAGGGAATATTAATAATAAAAACATTTCAAGGAGAAAAAAAAATAGATACCACGAAAAAGTTCGTTAAATAGAAAATGCACTTCGCTATTTGGAGGTTATTTTACGAAGAAATTAGCAAAATGTTCTTGGTTCCAAAGAAAAGTTCGCAAAATAGAGAAATTCGCAGAATAGAGGTTCGTTAAATAAGAGATCCGACTGTAAATTTATTTTTTTCTGCTTCGGAAAATCAGGAAAACAATTTTATTTTTAAAATAGACTAATTTCTCGTTATATTCCGATTTTTTTTTTTCTAAAACATGTTTTTATTTTAGCAAGTAAATTCGAACAAAAGCAAAAATGTCACTTTAGAATTCTTAGGAAATGAATAGTTGGAACTCCTGCTCGCCACAGGAAATGGAGATTTCAGTGCTGAAGCAGGTTTTTGAAGAGATTTGTGCTGTTTGAGAATTATATTACATTCTCTAACAATTTTCCTATGGTTTGTTCAGCAATAATTTCTATTAGAATAATAGAAAATTCTGATATATGAAGCAGATAAATCTTAATTAATTAATTTTTTTGGTTTCATCGGATAGATCGAATTTCACCTGTCAATTTGTCAAACCTCATGCGAAGCTAAAGATTCCTAGTAATCGTTTCGCAATTTCTCACAGCAATGTGAATTAAAATATTTTAATAAACGAAACTGCAGCTCTGTGAAGTTTTATGGCAAGTAATGTTGCAGTAGTATGCGATTCTTTGTAGGCTATTTTGTTTCTTTGGTATACTAATCGTTTCATTGGTATACTCTAGTATTCATTAATTAAAATTAGTTATTTCTATTTCCTTTTTGAATAAAGCTCATAGATAGCAGCTTAATCTTCTAGTTGATGCCGCTCAAAAAATCTTAAAGTCTAAATGCTGTACATATATCTCTCCGCTGTCATTGTTGTTCGGTTTTTGCTATGTAAACTTTAGTTCCATCACAAAGAATTATTTTGGTCAGGGAGTTATATTCTTATCAATTTTAATAATGTTATTAATGTTATTAATGTTAATAATGTTATTAATATTAACCTTATATTCAATGGTATTATTAATATTATAGTTAAACGTTTTACAATGTTTACTTACAGGTGTGGATTCAAAATGAAATGTCCTTACTTCAATACAGCTTACTTTGTGTGTCATTACAAGTAAAAACAAATCTATATGAATATATTTCCAAATCGTTTAAAGCATGAAATTTCAGGACTTCACATAACTGTGTATAAAAAAAAATAAAAAACACAATGAAAGACCTTTTTAAATATACTGTATAACATTATAAAAAATAGTCGTTTATTTGTGAAGCCATTTGAAATCCCTGATGATATCGATAATCCATTGATTCTCAAATGAAGCTTCTACAAAGATGTCCTGATCCCATGCTCCAGATGAACAATCTTGATACACAGTGTTCCCAATTGCTGTATTGGAGAGCAGGACTTTTCGTTTGTTTCGCAGCTTAATATTTCTTGATTTATCGCGTATTTTACTGAAATTAAGGCCTATAATGGGATTTCTATTGTCATATTTTTCTTTTCTTTAGACTTTCATAGTTCCCTTCCTTTCACGTTTTTCTTGCATGTTGATACGAACATTTCTGACTTCTGATGATCTACAAATTAAAGTTTAGTTGTAACATTTTGTTGTGAATCATCCCGTATTTTCATTTAATGCCTGATTTTCTAAAACGCATATCGCAGGATCAAAATCTAAAACCACTGAAGATATCACCAATGAATTCGTTATAATCCGGATATGTTTAACAATGATTTGCAATTTGCGAAATCTAGCAACTGATCAATATCTAATATTATAACCAACATCACAAATACCAAAGAACTATCTCCAGTGTATGTCATTTTTTCGTTTTATATGTAGTAACTGGAGAATAAAAATCAAAGCTTTTGCCTAAAACAAGTGCAATGATAAGTAAGTAAGAATCATTATCCTCCTCTTATAAGATTCTTAAAGATTCTTAATTAGATTCATTCCATCACAGAAATAAAATCGATTTCTAAATTAAATTAATTCCAATTGGGCAATTCAAGAAAAATCAGATCAAAACAAGACGGGTACACAGCAATCTTTCAAGACATTCGCTACCGTCTTCAAAGTATTCCAGTCGTTCCTGAAAATAATCTTTTTTTTTCTTTTTTGGATAATTCGAGGCAACCCTGTACATTAACTTTTTATTGGCAGTCGAGTTAATAAAATGAAATTATGAATCCATCCGCCTTCAAACTTAAACTGAAAATTTCCTATGAAATGAATAGCGAAAAGTGATCTTATGATTGAAATATTTTCTCCTTTTATTTTTATTAATATGAGTTGAATTTTGGATATAGACCTATATTTTCTTAATATTATTTTCAATTTCTACTACTTCAAAAGGGTTTATGATTATTTAAATGCAGTGCTTTGTTGATCTTTCTTATTGGCCAAATTGATTTGGGAATATTTTGTTTGACTTTTTTTTCCCCGAAGAAACTGCAGGACTTAAGTCAAATGGCAAACTCTCTATTAGACATTTATAGTAGTTTTCAAAAATGAAGGGTTTGCCATATATGGTCTTTACGTCGCGATCGATTTTGTCTGGAACAAATGTCACCAGTCATGACGGTATCAACTTGAACTCCGAGCAGTCAGTCCAAGATGGCGTCGTTTTGTGATCATATAAGCGAGACCAAGTAAGGACAAACTTTGCATCGCCAAGCAAGGGGAATAGTGTGGAACGTTTTTAATTATTTTAATTTTAATTATTTTAATGTATTCGTAACTGGAGACAATACACTAAACAAGAATGTGTTCGTAATGTTTATACGATTCAGTTACGGATTTTTAGCAATTGATGGCCCTATTACGTCCTGGAAACATCAATCTATAAGGAAATTACTTCATCAAATGCTCTTCTTTCATTAAATGAACTGTAGTTCGAGAATATTTAGTCTGCAGAGTACAGTTACACAAACAATTACTTTTTTTATGAATTCGACCAGAATAGAAAAAGAATTAAACGGCTATACTTTTAAAATTTTATTTTCAGGAAACCATAAAGTAAAAACTTTTCTACAAATACTTTTGATGTAACATTGCTGTCTGCAATTTAAAATCAAGAAAATTAAAATGATTGGTTATACATCAATTGATAATCAGATAGTCTATATGCTTCTTGGTACTCCTTATAATTTTCCCAATGTCTTAATGTTATCCTAATTTTAATCCAATTCCTTCTATTGCGCTGACATCACCAAGAATTTAACATAAACAATGGATGAATACTTACAAATATTAGACAACTGTTTACTGACGTGGGGAAAATCTGTGAAACCTCTTCATAAAAATTGCTTACGACTAACAAATATTAATACTCGTAATTAGTAAAAGGAAGCTACAACATTTATGAATGAATTTAGCCTCAACTTTGCTTTTGCAGTCAAGTCGATAGTTACAAGGAGATTTGAAGGTCATAGAGATAAAGAAGAGAGACAGAGGGTGAATAAAATAGATGAAATAAAGAGAATAGAAGAAGGAAAAAGTATCTAACAGAAACTGAGATAATGGTATCAGGAAACTGACGTCGGCAAAGATTATGAAAACAAAAAAAGCAATATGAATCACAAAAAGAAAATGAAGTTAGAGGATGACATTCAAAGGATAGGGAATGAGTAAGCTTGGTTAACGGAGATAAATGATAAATAAGATTTTACTTAAGTAAATTCATTAAAAAGAAAAAATCTTCAATGAAAAATTAAAACAAAAAATATTTCTGTATAAATGAGTTTACAATCGTTTATGAAAAGAAGCATTTAAGTAGTTTCTGTGCAAAGACTTCTTTTCAAACAAAGATGCTGTATGGGGGGATAATAAAGGGGATTTCTAAATAATAACTTGTATGGAAATGTTACTTATATAAATCAAAATTGAAATTTTTAAAAAAATATTCCATAATAAAAATCTTTACTTTTTTTGTAAAACTATAAAATTAAGATTATAAATAGAAATGTTTAAATTTGATATTTGATAAAAGAAAGATCTATTCTTAAATATAAATTAAAGGAATTTCTTTTTTCTTTATTTGTTTAGCATCTGATCAAGATTTAAACAACTCGAAGTCTTTACCTCAAAGTAAGTTCAATTTCTTTTTCATGTTTTTCTTATTCTGAAATTTTTTACGACTTAATTATTTAAAGATATATTGAATTTATCTGTTCTAAAGATATTATAATCTTCTTGTTTCTTCCTTAATGTTTATTACTAATTCCCCAATTTCTTTCTTTCCTCAATTCCTTTACCTATATTAGAAACTTTTTTCTATTCTTTCTTAACTCTGGAAGTGTCCTAAGTTTCAAGTCTTTTATATCTTTTCGGGAGGATATATCGCAGATGCTTAAATGATCTCAAATTCATGATGCTTCTAGAAAAATAAGTGCGGAGGAAAAATAAATTGATATAAAATAAAAAAAAAAAGAATAAAGTAACTTGGTAAAGGAAATAACCAGAAAAAAGGTCTACTGATTTTTGTCATTGAAAAATAAAGTAATTAATAATAATTATATATCTAGAGTTGAGATCTTGTGTCTCTCTCTCTTCCATGTTTGTGATAAAAACAAGCCCCAAATCAGCATAGATTTACATCATCATCGTTGACAGTTAGCTTTTATTAGTTACATTTTAACTGATTGTGGCCTTTGCTTATTTTCTTCGGTAATAAAAATTAGCTTCGATAGTTATTAGTGTACAAATTTAAAACACACGGTAACATCTAGTGAGCGAAAGAAAATACTAATTTCTAAAATAATAGTCTTACTACGAGTAAAGGATGGGTTTGAATAATACCATAATAACGTTTTTCTTTTAGAAAACCGTAAAAATGGAAATGAAATAAGATCAATTTTAATTTCACTAAAAATAAGCTTACACGACTTTACTAATAATTCAATGAAAAAAATGATACTAGAAGTATTCACCGACTTTAAAGCTCTTAGTTTAATGGTCATGAAACTATAATCATAGAGAGATGAACGTAAAACAGAAGGGAACGTAATAAATCGCCTTTACTTCTTTCTTTTGCTAAAAATCTTCTTGATATTATTGCACAATGATAATTCATTTGTATTTGCTATTCAATTTTTATATATTGTTATGAAATTTATACAGACCAAGAAGGACTGATTCTAAAATAAAATCAGAAGCTATTCTGTCTTAATGTCGAAGTGCTTTTGTTTTTCTTGTGCAGTGGTCTTTGAGATTACTTTCGTTACTAAAAAAGTGATTTCCTGAGTTTTCACATCATTCGATCATATATCAATAATAGGTTCCCATAAAAGTGTAAAGTAAAGTTTCAATGTATTTAGTTTCTGGAATAATTCGTTTTTTCACCAACAGACAAAATATCTTCTAAAATAAAACTTCGTCTGATTTCAAGTTTTGTTGTTTGCTTTCTGCCGGGTCCACTTCCAAGAGCGGGAGAAGGAACCATAGGCTTTCATGCGTTCTGAGCATGATCATCGAAGCTAAATCTGGCTGATGAGTCCTAATAAGGACGAAACAGCTGTCCCAGATTGCTGTCGATGATGGCTCAATGCGTGAAAGCAAACAAATTTAAGAATTTGTGCATTCCCTCGTTTTTTCCGTTTTCGTATTACATTTAATGCACGTTAAACCTTCTTACAAAGTAAATAGGAAATTAAATTTCGTTGCCATCCATCCTTTCAATATTCGCCGACTTCTTACGAAGAGTGAAATGGGAAAGAAGTACTGTATATTTTTACGATTTTCTAAAAGAAAAACATTATACGGTATTATACAAACCCATCCATTACTCAATCAGTAAATTGAAATGAAAATCAACTATTAAGAAGAGAGAACAACAACAGAACTATTTTGTCAAAGAACAGCTTGGGAAGCGCAACTATTAATGGATAATGCATTTTTGATGTAATGTTTATGACATCCCTAAATTTGGAGAGAGAGAAAAATGGATAGAACAAAATAAAAAGTGTGGAATACAATTATAAATAGAAAATCGAGTATCAGTGTGCCCGTCTATCAGTCTGTGTTGAAGACAACTCAAAAATTATTTACAGTAGAATCAGAAATATTAGCTGTAAGATTAGGTTATTCTAAGGAAATGATGCGCTGTTGATTTGAGCTAAGGTAAGGGTGCAGGACCAAAAGCTGTCACAATATACTGCTATTACGTTAATTATACATTAATTCAAAAAGTATATTTGAACATCTATATTTTGGATAATAGCAAGGAGATATTCGAAAATTGGTATACCAACTAAATCTTTCAGATTACAAGTTATTTCTCAAAATGTTAACTGACACAAAGTAAATGGTCACAACAAATATTTTGACTTTAGTAAAAGATTGTTTAAATGGCAAAGATTCATAGTTATGATTTTATTAAGTTCATACAAAGAAAAAAGTAATAAAACTGCTGTAGATCCAATCCATCCGCTTGATTGTCCTACTTTTTTTTTGGAAAACAAATTAAACTATGACGGTCGCTGCTATTTCGGTTTCTGGTCAATATCGAGGATTAAAACTTCATTGAATGAAAGCGATCATGTTTGAAAATGCTTTGGCTCGAAGCCATATCTCAAGTTATTCTCTCTTACATAACAACATGAAGAGAACTAATATATAACAGCTTCAACTGATTCTTCCACTTACAAATCAAAAAACAGTTGTTGATTCAGCTAAATACACAAACACTTAAAAGAAATCTGGAAAACAAAAAAAAAACAAAAAAAGCACAATTATGCTATTACGGAAAAATATTTACTGATGCTTACGGAATTTTTTTGCAGTGTTATCAAGTATTAAAAATTTTGAGATAGTTAGTTAAATAAATTTTAAAAAGTAAAACTGAACACAGATCTATTGCAATTTTATAATAATTGCGTTATAATTTCCTCTGTATATTTTCGCGAAGTTAAAAAAAAATAAAAATCAATATTTTAAGGTAAATGAGCACTTTGAGAAGCTATCTTCTACTGGTGTTCCGAAGATTTTGTAGCGAATTTTAATACTTTAGGTCCTTTTTGGACCAAAATTACAGTGCATAAGTCCTGGGTAGTTAATATTTATCCAGATGAGATTTTAGGCTTACGCAACCTAGGTTTTTACTATCTAAGGCAGGGGTCGGCAACCTTTTGTTGTAAGAGGGCCAAATATGTTATGTGGGGATTACTGCGGGCCGCACTTGGGCCAAAAAGAAAAATCTTATTTTAACCAAAAAAAAGGAAAATCTTATTTTAACAACCAAAAAAAAAAAAAAAAGGAAAATCTTATTTTAACAACCAAAAAAAAAAGGAATTCTTATTTTAACAACCAAAAAAAAGGAAAATCTTAAGACGCCCCGCGGGCCGCACCAAAACGCTTCGCGGGCCGCGGGTTGCCGACCCCTGATCTAAGGTATCAGTCATTCGGTAAACTTATGTAGATAGAGCCTCACAATTTCCCGCTGCCCAAGATCTTACCAGATATCCGTATCTTTGCCGATGGAATAAATCCTTGTATAGGTTGGAATAATTACTGCGAATGTGAGGCATTTTGTCTTGTATTTGAACTTTGTCTATTTGTATTCGCATCAAATTAAAACAGCTAGTCAGATTTTCAATCAAATAGCTTATTTAGGGTTCAAATTGAAGAATGGCCCTTTTTTTTGGTCACCACCTTTCCATTCTATCAAAACTGAATCCCGAAATCCCTAGGCTATATGTATTTCATTATAATTTGATACATGTATATATAAGGTAAAGGCACCAGTTGTGGATCGGCCTAAGCATAGACTTGGTTTTCACCACGAGAAATAGCTAAATAATTTTCATTTTTGCATTTATTCCTTTATTAAGCTCTTATAATTAACATTGTATTACCTCAGTTCGATAAAAAATTATGTACTGCATTTTCACAGTCTTTATTTGTATTGTGACTTTTGATCCACAATTGGATCCCACGAACCGCTGAATTTCCGCCAGAACAAAAGGCTGCAGAATTTCCCGCAAACATGGCCAGAGGCAGAAAACACTATGTTTTTATTTTTCCCCGGTTATATTAAACCTTGTACTATCATACATCCATTAATTCTAACGTATATCCATTCTAGAATAACTACAAATAACTTTCAGGCTAACTCCCCTTAATTTTCTTTTGAAATTCTGACAAATTATTTAACAAATTCACAGGATGGCTCCACTTGAAACTCCGAACAAACTATAATACCAAAACGAAGCTCATGAAGGGATCGGGATTCTATATATCTGAGCCATCTGTTGATAAGTGTGATAATTAAGACGGTAAGCGACTTGATCCGCAATTGGTTCCTGATCCACAACTGGTTCCCTTACCTTATATATATACATAGACCTACTTAAAATACGAGTACAAATACTTTGGTCTCACCCTTACCCAGTGCCCCAACCGCAACCCTAGCGCTGCATGCTCAGTCCCATTATGCGATGGAAAGCTGAAGATATGCTTAATGTTATCTAGTGAATGATTTGAAAAGAATTCTTTATCTATTTTTAAATATATGTGAATTTAAATTAATTGACTTTGGATTTATATTAAATAAGAGTACTATTAGTTCTCATGATTTGACAACACAGTTAATTTTGATCGAAGGATAAAAGTTTTGCAAAATAATAGAAAATGATATCAGCTATCGCAAGTGTCCCAACTCTTAAATCACGTGTAATCTAAGGTTACTAGAAATCACCCATTGTCAGAATCAAAACGGATCGATTAATAATAAATGAAATTTTGAAAAGATTCCATTTCTATTTAACTGGTACTAATTTCAATAATGATATCCTACTCTTCAAACATAGCCCACTTCATATCAAATGTCTCATGATACTTTTTTTTCTCAAGCAATCTCCATTAAACCCTTCAGTTTGAATAAAATTCATTTTACCAATTGCAATTCCTAATGTATTTCTTTGCTGCCTTTACCATTCTCAGTCAGATACTTACACAAAAAATATTATAAACGAATATAAAAATATTTCTTTGAAAAAAAGGTAGTGAGACTTAGATTGATAATCACTGAAATGTTTACCTTCTGTACTCGTATTGAAGATACAAGAGTGATAGTAACTTAAGCAAAAGTTAGATTCATTATTTAGGAAGAAATCTCTCTAAGATCTAATAAACGACAATTTAAAAGGGCAAATTGTAGAGATGGAGATAAAGAGGAATGGTCAGCGTAAGGAGGGTGGAAGTTCTGAAGAAATGGAAAGATTATGTAAAGGAAGAGAGTAAAAACAGTACCTATAATTTGCTGAAAGATCATTAAATAAAGATCAAACATTAACAATTCAATTGAGTATTTTTATTTTTATTTTTATTTTATTGAACGTAGATTCAATTTCTCCTATCAAACTTCTCCTGTCTTTATATCAATTTTCAATGGCCACTATCTTTTTAGTTCCCGAGAACAGAATATGATAATTTCCCACTAAACTGATGTTAAGTTTACTTCACGATTTTCATAGAATTCTAAGTTTCACTACCTTTTCTCAAATGAGTTTTTACATTCATTTATAATATTTCTTGTATAAGTATCTGACTGAGAATGTAAAGATAGCAAAGAAATACATTAGAATTGCAATTAGTAAAATGTATTTTATTCAAACTGAATGGTTTAAAGGAGAATGCTTGAGAAAAAAGATTAATGAGACATTTGATATGAAGTGGGCTTTGTTTCGAAGAGTAGGATGTCATTATTGAAATTAGTGCCGTTAAATAGAAATAGAAAAATGTGATGAGTGACAAAAAACATCAAAAATAAACGAAAAGCAGAAAGGATAACTTCCCACTAAACTGATGTTAATTTTAACTTACGATTATCCTTTGCTTTTCGTTGATTTTGATGTTTTTTGTCAGTCATCACAATTTCCTTCTCAATGAAAATCTTAAAATTTGAAAACGATTAATATCTATGAAACATTTGACAGATGTCTAGCTAATACAATTTTAAGAACGTGATACATCATCTCATGTACTTCCAAAATGAACCATAATAGATAAAAAAAAATTGATAAATCCGTACTTAGGGAACTTTATTACTAAACTAATTTGTAAATTGCACTTTCAAAAGATTTCACAAATCATTAGAAAGATGCACTTTTAACATTATTTGAATATTTTTGGCTTCATTATGGCTTGGAAACTTTGCTCAATACGCTAATTTTCCAGAAAATTAAATTGAATTCCCCGAAATACGTACGAATAGAAGATTCATTGCACATTCGTTTAATTGTCTTTCTATTTAATTTATCGATCCACTTAACTTTCTACTTCCATTCAAATAAATTCGTTGTAGTTCAAGATATGCATGTTCAAAAGATTTTCAAACCTCAAAGGGTTAATTTTTCTAGTTATGAAATTCCAACTTTTCCATGATCTTGCAATGTTTTACAATTCACTTGTTGTAACCCATAAAAACCAAATTTGTCCAGTAATAAAAACTTACCGTTTATTTTATGCTAATTTTCTCAATTTTTATATATCTTTCCCACTACATTCTATTACAAATCCTTAAAAAACCCACTTATTCTAGTTGGATAGAACTTCTCATTGTTTTACACAAATCTCATTTCCATATAAGAGAATTGCTATAGCTATCACCTAGTAGAATTTTATTCGCGTATCCTACCCTGAGCCACAGCAACTGCACCCTGAATCCTGCAGATTACAAGTTGCACGATGGGCTGTAAACCATTTAAATAATAATACAACTACTTAAAAGCTTTTTAAAGCAAATAATACTTTTCTCATGTTATTGCCATCAACATTTATACTAATTCTAATTGCAGAAGACTGCCCAGATATTTTCACAGATATTTTTACTTTATTGTTCATTTTTTTAATCATTCCATTTACTTCCCTTTCCCACTCTACTTTATTCATAAGAATTTGCAGAACTGTCACTGCTTCTTTCTTATTTAGAAAATTTTGATGTAGATGTATAAAAGATGACATTTCTTGTGATAATTTTCATTGCTGATATCATTGGCTTCAAAACTGATCGAAATTTTGTCAATATGGGCTTTTAATTTTAATAAACTTCATGTATTTCAATATTTTTCATTTTCTTAATGTCTAGATTCCCGCTCATCAATTTTTTTCCAAGATGAATGAGTTATTTTCGATAATTTTGCATCATAGAAATATTAGAAAAAAAAATTAGGATAATTTTAATTCTTCAAATTTCAGAGTTACAGCAAAAGAAGTTCTTCTTAAATTAGAGATTTTTTTTTAATCTGGGTATTGTTGTTACAGGCACTGTAACAATAAACAAAATAGACAATTAAATTCGCAGCCCAACTTACTATTTAAATACGCTTTGAGGATCTTTTAATTTAATGCAGCGCTTCTCAACCTAAATGCCGTAGGAAAATTCTGAGAGGAAATTCGTAAACAGTATTCAGCTTCACGTAAGTTATTACCAAGTGTTCTAATCTAGAGTAAATTTTAGATACCAAATAATGTGGGCAATAAGAAATATGAACTATGTTCTGTTTTATTCTATGAATGAAGGTTAACAATATATTAATCACACTCTAATCAACTTAAAACTACTTTAGAGTATTTTTAAACATTCATAATAGACTGTTAGTCACCTCTAAATTACACTGAGGTTTTCTTTCTGTTATAGGTTATAACTGTAATGAAAATGTTTGGTTGCTTTAGGATTTTAACAAAAATAACATTGTGCCGTGAAGTGATAAGGTTGAGAAGCATTAGTTTAATTAATATATTGTTACTAGTGGAAATTAAAAGAGTATCTCTATATCATAAAAACTCAAAATGGGCAAATTGAGCATTGGAAGAATTAGGAATCTTTACATTAATCTTGTAAGTTATAATTACAATTCAATATTTTTGTCTTATGCACGATTGAAATGTTGCAGCCAGCGTTTTAGTTAGGGTTATTCCTTGTTTAAAATTACGTTATTACTGAAAATTAAGTTATTTTAGTGAAACGTTCCCATTTAAATCGCTGTACACCAGTAAAAAGAGTTGCTTTTCATGCCCAGTGGCTCAGAAATATTAAGAAATATCAAGAGCAAATATTTTAACTGGAAACACCCGTGACTTGGGTGGAGAAACGACAGAGTAAAAGAAACCCCGCCTTATTGATCAGTGAAGAAACCCACTTAAATCACATGTAAAGGGGAATGATACACTGCAACATACCAGGCGACTGTGAATATAAAAATATAAAAATTCAAATTTTTAACTCCTATTGATTGACTCCCTTAAGGAAACTATTGATGTCCTTTAGTGAGATTAATCATCATAATTACCATTAAATCAGTTGAAGCTAAATTTATTCTTCTCTACTTATTATAATTTCCCTGGTAAGGCCCACATTTTATGATCTAAAAATCTGTGATATCTGCATGCACTTATGACTTAAAAAATATAATAAAAATACAATCTAAACACTGGACCTTACAATCAGAAGAAAGTTTCACCTAACACTTTTTCCGAAAAATTGCCTTAAACATGCTCTTATCTAATCTCTTAATTAATCAAAAGGACAACTCAAAAAAGATCAAGATGTGATTTAAATTTAAAACGGATCACAGCACATTTATTTGAACATTATTTGAACCAGAGAAACCTGAGAAGTATTTATATTCACTGGAAATGAAGCTCGGGAAAAAAATGTGGTATATCACTGAAATCAGGTACTAGCAATTAGTAATATTGCTTTATTTTTATTTTATTTTGTAAGGAAGATACAATGGGACTATACCCAGTTACAGTATCTCTAAAAAATAAAAAAAAATAAAACATAAAAGGATATAAATAAATATAAATACAAATAAACAATTTAAATAGAAAAAATCATTAAAAAAGCAGAAAACGAATATAAAGGAAATACAAAGTATACAAAACATGCAAAAAGAAACACAAGAATAATGGGAAAAAAAATAAATATATACATATATACATAAGATATATATAAGAATAACTACAGCAGCATCTTGAGATATTGGGAAAATAAAGAAATAAGGACTGAAGAAGGAAAGAAGGAGGAGACAGAGGTAGAGGTAGTTGAACGCTTTGAGGGAACGTGACATCACTACACTGGAAAATAACACATAGTGTCTAAAAATAATAGTTTTTCTTTAACAATACTTATTAATTCCCAACCTCTAAATTCCCTTTCTTTATTTTTATTCCTTGATAAAAATCAATATGAAAATTATTCCAGAATTTATTCATTGTTTTGCCCTTATAATATAACCTCAACTTATATTACTTTTCCTATATTATTTTCTGCAACCATAATACTTTCTTTTCTTTTTTAATAGGTTTATTTATTTATTTATTTATTTTTTTTTTTTGAAAATGACAGGCTAAAATAATTATTTAGCATTATAAGAATGTTAACATACATAAACTTATATGTATACATATGTATACATTATATATATATATATATATATATACATAAAGTTTGAATATCCTAATTGAGAATGAGTGAAATTCCTCGAAGGTTTCATTTTTCAACAATGGAACAACAAAAAAAGGAAGCGGCCTTTCGTTATCTAAAAAGAGACAGAGAAAAGGTCATGCACTTCGATAATGATTTAAATAATTTTAAAACGCATTTCTCTTTTAATATAATTTCTTTATAATTTCTTTGAAAGCAATCACATCGTTTTGATATGTAGTGAATAAAATGATATTGCAAATAGCGATTATTGTTCAGGAAACAGACAAACGCAAAATTCGAACCATAAATAATGGACTAATCTATTTCGGTTGTGTCGTGGTAAAAGTGCTTTGTCCTCTGACTACTACGTCGGGGATTTTTTTTTCCCTTGGTTTTTATTCCTAAAGCTAGAGGCCGTCCGTGAACTACGTACGCATATCTGGGGGTGTTCTAAGCGAGACAAAGTGTGACGAGGGAGGGGGAGGGTATCAGGTAATATGTGACATCACATTTCATTTCATCGAGGCTAACAAGAAAGACGGATTTCTCCTTTTTTTTTAAAGCAATAATGCTAAGAAATTCATTAAAACACCCCATATTAAAACTTCATGATATCCAAAGAAGTGCAGTTTACTAAGCTATATTTAGGAAATTAACGAATGTAAATTGCTGCCATTACTATTACAAACGAAAACACCGATGAATAAATTTAAAGTAATTTAAATTTAATTCGAATCACGGATTTCTCTGTCATTAAATGAGAAAATCTCTAAATCTCTTAAAAAAAGAAATATCCATTTAATAATTTTTCAATGAATGCCTGAATTACTATATCCATAAAAAATATTTCATTATTTCATCTATAAGTCTTGTTTAAGTTGGAAAGGATAGCTTGACATATATTAATTATATATAGAATAAACTGTAATGAGCTTTAGATATTTACAGTATTAAATTTGCATGTTATGTCTGTGGTAAGTGTGGGTGGCAGGGAAGCCGAGCACCGCGACCGTTGATCTAATGTGCTACCCACGGAAATAAGGATAGAAAGACTGGTGGGAGAAGAGTAGGGTAAACAGGAGAACCCCGAGAAAACCTGCCCAGCGCGGATCGTCCAGGATCACGAAACCCACATGAGAACCGAGCCTCGGTACTCAAAGGTGAGAGGCCAATGTCTTAGCAACATCGTCAACCGTGCGGCCCATTTTTGCATGTTACTAATAATGCAGATAGTAACATATTAAAATGGAGTTGTTAGGCTACAGCCCATCCTAGCATGATAAATATTAATTTTCTGACTGGATCATTTTTTGATGAACATCAAAGGTTGTATGACTGAGAAGTTTCAGAAGACTACGTTTTAGCATTTTTTAATCGACTCAAAGTAATTTTTTGAGTGATAATTCAAAGTGTTTTTTGCGTAAAATAAATAAATAAAAAATATTATAAAATTCTTTTTATTCCTTTTTTATAAATGTCCAAAAACACATCGAGTTAACAGTCGAGTTAATTAAAAAGAAACAGTACATTCAAAAACATTCTTAAAAATTTACCCTATCTATAAACTTCGCAAAAAATCAGAAAAAATCACGAACGATCAGATCTAAGGAACACTGTCAGATAGTTAATGATTTCTTTAATGTAAATAAAGCCATAAGGAAATAAATTGCAGAATATTTCAATCTGCTTATCGTAATGATTCAGAAGTTAAAAATAAAAAAATAACCTGATTATCTGTCTCCATGAACTAGCTATGTTCAATGCCATTTGTGATTTAATTCTGTAAATGGACATGCAAAAGAAAAGCATCTATGTTTATCTTCTTGAATTTTACTTGAATGAAATCAAAAAATTTAATTAAATATATAAAAAGTAAATACGGTAGATCTCATGAAGCACTGAACATACTTCATGCAAATTTTTATCTTGATTATAGAACATTAATTTTTTTTTTTGCTTTGAGTTATAATTTACAATTTTTAGCAAACATTAATGTGATTTTTCAGTGCTCATATTAGTTTTAGTATCTAGAAGTTCTCGGTCTACAAGGTTTTTATTTATACAAATGTATTTGCAATTTTACATTACATTTTACCATATACGCATTAGTTTCCAATGCATTTTTTTATCAATATAATTCACTAATAAATTAGAATTGTTTTTGAAAAGAAATGCTTTGATTTTTCTTTAATCTACATTAAATTGCTACTCAATGCAATGTATCAGTTGTATTAATAGTCTGTTTCTTCTCCTTTCAGCTTCCTCTAACTGCCACCATGATTTCGGCGATGCCTGCCGTGGCTCTCCGTCGCGAACGACACCACAAAGGTCCCAACCCGCCACAACAACAGCATGGGACTTCCGGTAAATCAAACGGGAAATCTGGTTCTCAAACCCCTGCCCTTGTCGAGTACTACAACAATAAGATCGCTCGCTTCGCCCAAACCCGTCGTACCTATTCAACCTCCACATCGTTACAGTCCCCGGACACCGATGCGCCCACGTCCCCCCCGGCCGAGCCCGAGTCCCGTACCCGCCGTTTGTTTGGCCACGTCACCGTCTTCCATCTGGGCTGTACCTTTCTGGCAGCAGGGCTCATCATGCTCTTTGTTAGCGTCGGCTCCATCAAGGGCGACGTGACGCCGGTGCGCGCGGTCGGCTCTTTCTTTGTGTGCTTCGGAGCTCTTCTCTGCCTCGTGCGAACCGTGTGCGTTCGGAGAGTGGACCCCCTGCTTCCTATGGCCCTGAGGCAGAGTGAGTCCTTCTCTGGCGCGCGCTCGGCCCCGACCCCGACGACCCCGACGACTCCTGCATCCCCGACTGACGACGACGATTCCCTGCTGGGACGTCAACCCGACAGCAATGGTGGACTGATGCTCGTCTCCCCGGACTCTGCTCCGACTCCTGCCGACCGCAGTCCCGCCTGCCCCGAGACAGAGGTGCTACTCAGCCCCGAAAACCTACGGGCGTAGACGGGGGCCGGAGCACCACTTCCCCTCCGAATTGCCCCCTTCGCGACGAGACCACTCTCAATCACGACAATTTCTTCGACCAAGAACAACGATGCAGCCGCATCTCAAGCAGAGAACAACTGACTGGAGAGCTTCAATACTAAGGCAGGAATCCTCAAATCTTATGGTTCTACAATGGAAGATAACACTTGGAAAAGTTTCCAACCAATGTTTTTATTCCATTTCAACTTGGGTGGCAACGGGACTTTAAATGCTACCGACAATGCTCCTTGACACACTGCAATCCTTGAACTTTTATTAAGAAAGTGTAAATAAACGTCGGAACGAGCCATTTTGTAAAGCAGGGGTGGTGGGAAATGATAAGTAAGTCAGAATCGAGTGGTACACAAAGATTTAACAATATTCCTTTGAAAAGTAATCATTGAACGGAAGTTAAAAAAAAAAAGAAAGAAAAAAATGTAAGGAATGAAAATAAAACAACGAGACTCCTCTTCAACGCAGTCCACTCGCTCACCCCTATTTTAATGAGGTAATAATAAAAATGAAGAAAATTAACGGAGTAAAATCAAATTTCTCCAACAGATAATCTTATCTAAGTTTAAATTTCTTGTTGTAAAAATGATGTGAGCATTCGAGATTTATATTTATTTCGACGTAATTTAAAGGAATAATTCTATTGTAAAGTGGAAACTTAAATTTATTTTAATTAATTCTGATTGAATATCAATATATGATAGAAACATTTTCTTTCCTTTTTGTTTTATTTTCAACGTTTCCATTGAAATTAAATAAATCTAAGAATTAAAAATTAATGTAATTATAACCGCATCGCCTTTTCCCATTTTTAGGAACAGATTCTAAAGTTGGCATTTTCAACTGAATGAGGAATAAGTAGGATGAATTTCGATTCAAAATGTGAATTTTTCTCCAAGAACAAAACTGCTTCAGAGTATTTGTCTGATGAAACGGAACTGTCTCCTAAAAATGGGAAGAGAGCTTACTACATTTTAATAGATCAACAAATCTATTAAGGAAAGAATCTTCTTTTACAGCAGGAAAATTTTTCTCACTTCTGCCACCACTTACGTCCCTTTATGCTATCCTTGTTTGTTAGATCGTACCCGGAGATATTCCTTTTTGTTGCTTGTTGTAGTCGAGGTTTTTGTTTTCTTTTCTATACCTCCTTTAGTCAATCAAAGTTTTTGGGTTTTTTTGTTTTTGTTTTTGATTGCTTCTTGCACTAGTTTTAATTTCCGCCGTTGTAGACCTCACTCCAGGATGTACAAATGTCAACTTGGTATCTATATTGAGTAGCAATAGTCTTAGGTAACCTTCACTTTTAGCCAAATAGAACAGTTCAGTCTTCTATCTATAAATATCACACATTCTATATAAGCCACTGATCCTTGTAGTGAAAGCTCGAATTACAGCGTTGGAACTGACTGCAAATTGTACGTTTCAAGTCTATTGAATAGCATGAAATTCAAGGCTATATCAGCAAAATATCAAAACCTACGAACTGAACGAACAAAAAAAAAAATCGTAAATCAATAAAAAAAGTAAAAAAAAAAATACAGCTCGAGAGTTCATCCTGTTCTGTATCAATGTTTTTCCAGTGCTGTAGATTGAGCTCTCTGCCAGCCAGTCCTTGTAGTAGGCTTATCACTGTCCCGCAATTCCCTTTGTCCAACACACACTGCATATAGCTTTTCTATTTTTTCACTCGTTGAACGAGGTGTTTTTTAGAATGAGAAGTAAAAAGCGAATGTAGTTTGAAAGCTGTAACTTTTTTCTAGGATTTAAGAGACTTAAACTGAATCAGCTTCACAGGTTTGAGTTGTTTTTGTTTTCTTTTTAAAATACAAAAAGAACAAAACTAAAAAGAAATAATTTGGAAGGTGAGTCAATATTTAAGATAGATTCTGTTAAGCATACTGATGCTCAAACAAATAAAATTTTCGTAGGATTAAAGAAATATACAGGCATTTTCTAGAAGCTTTGGCCAAATGACGAATTCACTAACACTCAATGTAAAAACTCAATAATTACGTCTGAAAAACTGTCGAATCTAAATATTTCAAGTGACTTCATAAAACATTAATTGAAATTAAATAAGCACAAAATTTATTCATTTCTAACGACAAACTATAAATTAAAACTGAGGTATTCATGATTGCAAGATTAATGTGAATTGTAATGTCGTTCATGTTAAACTTATCGACTCGTAAATAACAAGCGAAAATTGACAATATAAGAAAATTCTTAATAAAATTAAGTATTTAGAATATAGTTTAATATTAACTCATGTTTCCTTAGAATATCGATTTTCATTTGTGGTCTAATGGGCTTTAATGTCCTTGAGTTCACTTTATTTTACTGTAAAAACACTTAAAAAATAATAAAACGGATCATACAACTAAATTACATTACATTGTGAAATATTTTTTTTTTTTAGATTTACTAAAAAAATCATTTGCTGACAAATTTCAGACATATTCACAGTATTTACATAGTTATCAGTTCTGTCGAAGCAAATCGTATGATTAACGTTTACAAAGATTCTTGTTCGTGTAGTTATTTACGCTTACATTTTAACTGAATTCAAACTGAAATTCGTTGAAATTGAATGAGTTATTACCTACAAGACGCTTCTCATAGCAATTTATGAATAAAAAGTCAATGTTTGTTCAGATTCTCAAACATCTTAAAATTGTAAAAAATATTTATAAATAGACGAAACTTGACCAAAATTTCCAGAAATGTGCACCAAAAGAAATTGAATATTTTATTCTGAGTTTTACGAAAAACAAAGCCGTAATCATATCTGGCTTAATAGTTAAATTAAACTACAGGAAATGCTGCAGATTTAAGTTAAAAAAACACAGCAACAGACGAAATCGCGACTGAAGACAACGCATGTTTCTCTAGAAAAATGAATCCTCAACTAAATTGTGTCGTTTGTGATTTTCATACTCATCTTGAATATTTCATCTCCAAATACTATTGTTAAAATTCAGTAAAAAAAAAAATCCATAAGTTGTAGCAATTAAAAAAAAAAAGAATAATAATTTCTACGTGGAAAAAAAATACTCTTTTATGAAATGTATTTTTCCCCCGGATCTTTTCGGTTTTAATTGTTGCCCTGTTTGAATCGGAAATCCACTTAACCGTCGTTCAATTACGAAGAGGTTTCCAAAGAATGAAATTCGAAACAAGGTCTTCCATTTGTAGTGTCAGCTCAGGCAATTAGAAGGATACCTACTCGAGAAACAGGGATAAAAGGGATGAAAAAAACAAAACAACGAAAGATTCTCTACACTTGCCTTTGACAAAATTACTGCAATGGTTTCTTAAATAATTATTAAGTTAATTTGAGAGGCACCCCTTATTTTTTTATTTATTTGATTTGAGTAAAAATCACAAAAGGAATTGATAATATTCTTTTGTATGCTTTATATTTTTCAAATTACACGTTTGGTTAAGGTTGGTTCAATTGATTTTTAAGTGAATAGAAATTAAGCAGTTTCGATTTGCATATTGAGATGCCGTGAACAAGCTTTAAAAAAGTTCAGAAATCTGTGAAGTTATCAAATAACTATTCTAAAGAGCCGAAGTTATTCGAGAGCTTTCAAAATTTTTCTTTGTTTCTTTAAAAAACATCAGACAATACTGAAAACAATTTAGAATCTGATAGAAATACTAAATTAGAAATAACGAAACTGGACTCACTTAGACCTTAAGGACATTGAATTGTTCTGAAAGTCAATTAGAAGCTGAAAACAAAGAAAAACATTTACTTAAATTGCTTTTCTTTTTAATTTTTTATTGGGGAGAATTTTTTTTTCTAAATTAGGCTTTTCTGTTTTCATATCTTCAAAAAGGAAATCTGAATTCAATAAATAAAAATAAATAAAAATAAATTCAATTTTTGTA
>JAFIDM010004315.1:65950188-65960554 GCA_023159025.1 Thereuonema tuberculata | reverse complement strand
AGACGTACTATGAGCGAAAACACTTTTTCAAAAAAAAAAAAAAATAATAATAAAAACTCAGACAAAATTAACAGACTTTATTAGTAAAATTTAAGTACCCATATGGTAATGTATGCTTTATATCATTAAAATTATTACGTTTATTAATAATATTTATTGCTTATGTATTTTAGATCTGTTTTATGTAATTTAAAGTAATTTTAAAAGGTGAATCTCTATTTAACGAATTTTCCATATAACGAACTTTTTTTCGGGATTTAGCGACTTCGTTAAATAGAGGTCCGACTGTATATATATATATATATATATATATATTAGTAATAGACGACTTTTGAATGCATTTCTTGAAAACAAATCAAAGTAGAGCTATTAATCGTTAGGAGCGTTCACACTGAATAGGAGTATTTTCATTCATAAGAGCACTAAGGGATATGTATATATAAATCATTTAAACCGCATCTGTAATAACTTCATGTTCAAGAAACTAAATCTAATTTTACTTTCGTTGTATTAAAGAAAGTAAAAATCACCTTTACAACTTCTTTACCATGGAGTTGGGCATAGATGGAAATAGTTAAAAATCAAGGGATAATAAACAAAAATCTTTAATATTTATTTCAGTTATTTTCCATTTTATGTTGAATTTTACTTTCGATATGAAAATAAAGACAATAAAAATAAATTTTCGATTTAAAAATAAATATGAAAATAAATAAATAAAAGAAAATAAAAGCTTTTTTTTAACTGTTTCAATCTCAATTAAAACATATTAAACTTTATTTAAAACTACTGCTTTTAATGATAAATTTAAGTTTTGTGAAGCGTCTCACTGAAAGTTTGTAAACTTAAGTTATTGTTGAGGAAAAATTAAATACGAATTTTGTTTTCTTTCCTCCTTACAACAAAATTTGCAATGCAAACTCTAATTAAATTCAGTTCATCGTGATATATTTCCCCTTCATTTTCTTCTTTATTCTTTCAAATAGTTATTGGGAGGGAAGGATTTATTGTTAGTAATTTATGGTTATAAAAGAAAAAATTGAATCCGACGCTGCCAAGAACGATTTCAAAGGAGTCACGTGATTGCGCAAATGAATGATGTCATCGAACGATGCGATCCAATCTAGTCTCAAAAATCTTAGTCATGGAAACATGGAGAAGGGAAGTTATTGGGTGGGTTGCAAGGGCTCACTTGCAGTAGGTGAGTGACGTCATCGTCAGCACTGCAGATCCAACGCAAAATGGGAGTTGCCGACCACATCACTTGTGACGTCAGTGACGCATGCGTATTTCGCGGATCGAATGTTTCTCCAAAGAAAGGTCAAAGGTTAAAAGGTGAAAATGATTCAATGTCACTTGCCTCAGAATCGTATCTGTCTTCGTCTATTGTGGGAACACAGCCGCACAATTAAAAGATTCCAAACGAAAGATACGGTCCCTTATCAAACGAACAATCGGAATTGCGATTCCTTTTCTTCTCTTAAATGGAACTCAACCAAAAATCTTCAAAACTACAGCCTGCAATGCTTCAGTTGTTATTTGCAAACAAACATGGAGAAACCTCTTAGCAGTGTTCCTAATAGCCAACTACATCAGCTCAGGCTTCAGAAGAGAATAAAAAGCTTTTTTGTTTTGTTTTTTTCTGAACAATTTCAATTAGAAAATTTAATTTAGGTGATTTTTGTAATTCTTTCTCGTCCCCTCCAAAAAAAACAACAACGACATCATCAAATCAAAGTACACTGAGATGTACTGGAATCAATTACTTCGATTTTATTACATCTGTTATTTATTTAAACCTAAATACTCAACTAAATACCTACAATATTATATACAAAATAGATTTTATTTATATGATAATTTCTTTAACGTGTCGTGTAACTATAAGAACAACTACTACTTCGACACTTGTTTCCATAAAATTATCAAAATTTTAAAATTTGATGACTAAAAATTAAAAAAATTAAAAAATTAAAAATCAAGGTGAGCGCAGAACTAACAACTTCCATTGTTAGTTTCTCGGATAAGTTTCTCATGTTGTTTATTCGGAAGTTGTTAGTTCTGCGTTCAACTTGATGTAATTGACATTTATACATCTCCCGAAGAAGGCCCGAGCACCGGGCCGAAATATTGAGATAACATCTCATCCTGGAGTGAGAAAATCCCTCAAAAAAGGACCTATATAGTAGATTTTATTTGTAAAGTAGAATCTTATAATGAAGATGATATGATCAATACAAACAGAACATAAAACAAAATATCTACTAACCAAGTATAACAACAAAAGTTGTAAAGAAATTATTCAAAAAAGAAATTGATCCCAAGTACATGTTTCTGTTGTGTAAAATAATAAGTTTTCGACTTAAAAATTTAACAATTTTCTAATTTTTAAAATGTTCTTTAATTTTGAAAAAAAAAATTGCTATTTTCATTTTTGATATACATAATAATAATTAACTTAGATCCTCAAATAAATGATGACATTTACAAAAATTACTAATTCTGAACAGATGCAATTTGTTTAGAAAGTTCTTCGACTTAAAGACAATTGCTTTAATATCCCAGTTCATTTGGTATCAGTTTGATTGTGTTTTTTTATCTGAGACATAATAATAATAATAATAACAGCGCGCGTCATTGACAACGCAAACATCAAAAACGCCCTCAAGAACCCATACCGTGGTCGCATTCATAACATCCTCAAAACACAACTCAACGCCAGAAATAAAATTAAAGCCATCAACACTTTTGCCGTCCCCACACTAACATATTCGTTCGGTATAATTCCATGGACAAATACTGAACTCGAAGCCCTACAACGCACAACACGCACTACATTCACGAAACACAACATGCACCACCCCAAGTCGCTGCGGAAAGGATGACTCTTTCCCGCAAGGAGGGAGACCGAGGACTCATCAACCTCATCACGAAAACAAGTACACACACTTAGGGAACACTTCCACCAAAGAGCACAACACTCCTCACTTTATTTAGTCATTGTCAAGGCTGACACACCCCACGCCCCTGGACCTCGAAAAGACTTAGCCAACACTCACCACCCCGACACCCTCACTCAGCTGCTACGTGAATCATGGGCTCGTAAGGAACTCCACGGCAGACATCGCCACGAACTCAGCCAGCCTCATGTCGACATGGAAGCGTCGAACAGATGGCTGACGAGTGAGCTGTTTGGAGAGACCGAAGGATTCATGATCGCGATACAGGACCCAGTCATCCCCACACTCAACTACAAGAAACACATTCTACACTCGCAAACACACATGACGACTGATGCAGGAAATGCCACACTACGCATGATACGATCGACCACATAATATCAGGCTGTCCCCTTCTGTCCCAAACAGACTACCTCCACCGACACAATCAGGTAGCATCGATCGTTCATCAACAGCTAGCACACAAACACTCACTTATTAAGAACACGGTCCCGTACTACAAGTACACACCACAAAGCGTATTAGAGTCACCCTCACATAAGCTGTACTAGGACCGCCAGAAATAAAATATAGCAAAATGTTTCATATGTTGAAGATTTTTTAAAATAAAAGATAACTGTTTAAGAAATAGAATATAATAATAAAATATAATTGAGAGATAGGGAGTATTGTCGACCAATATTTTAGAGAAAGTGGAAACATTATTAATTTTAGATTAATAAAAGTGGCAGAACTTAAATTTTAATCAAAAGAGATGAACGAAGATTATTAAAAATTGAAATACAGAGGTAGGACATAATAATATGAACACCCATATGAAAACGGGCCATAATTCATTTGCACAGCAGAGCCACGCCATCTAGAATACATGTGGCCGTGAACGTGCAGGAATCAGTGGATCAGCAGCAGTCGTACGGGTTGCATGTGACAATTGTGCTAGCAGTGTGACGCCATTATCTCCGACCTCTCAGACTTCGAAAGAGGAATTTTCATTGGAGCACGCCTTGCTGGAGCTTCAGTGACGAAAACAGCCAACCTTGTGGGTGTTCCAGGAAGCACTGCATCAACTGCTATGACAGCCTACAAAAAACATGGTAAGACGTCACTGCGAAACAAAACAGTGGGTCAAAGCTCACTAATAAGGATAGATGGGTGTTGAAGCGGATGGTGATCAGACTGCACAAGACAACGGTGTCCCAAGTAACCTCCAATACGAACAATCTTCAGGACCCCGTATCAACCAAAACTATCCAACGGGAACTGCATGCTGCAAACATTCATGACATTCATGGCTATTCCAAAACCATTGGTGACACTGCGTAATGCGTTGAAGCGACAGTAATGGTGCCACGAGCACATACACTGAACACAAAAGCAGTGGAGACACGTCATTTGGTCTGACGAATCTTCCTTTACATTATTTCAGATCATCGGACGTGTTTATGTGTGGAGAACGCCCGCAGCAGCCTTTCGTGTTGACTGCCTTCTTCCTACTGTGAAGCATGGAGGGGATGCTGTGATGGTGTGGGCTGCGATATCTTAGCATGATCTGGGACCACATATATTCTGCATGGGAAGGTCACAGCACAGTATTATCTCAGCATTCTGGGCACCCTATAATGCAGTGTGGTGAACGACCTCTGTTTCAAGACGACATTTACACTGCTGGGTGTGTGCAAGCATAGTTCGATGAGCGCGAATATGACGTGGAACATCTCGTCTGGCCTCTTCGGTCTCCTTAACATAAGCGAACCTTTGTGAAGTATTTTGGAGGCCAAAGTGCGTGCTAGATTTCCGCCTCCCTCCACACTTTCTGATTGCTCTGCACGAGGAATGGCTTGAACATTCCCTTGAACATTGTGTATGACCTGTATTTGTCCATCCCACGTTGGATACAAGCTGTAAATTACTCGAAGGGTGGGCCGACATCCTATGATTTTTTTGTCATTTCACAGATGTTTATATTATTTTGTCCCCTGTATATAACATTACATACATAATCATAAAAATTAATAAATAATAAGATATTCAAGTCTCTAATAATAATAATAATTAAAGCATTAAAACAAACTTTTAAAAACCACGCTTTCTGTATTATATAATGATTAAAATATATATATACTGTCCGGCTACTTTATTAGGTACACTCCTGCTGTGCGCACAAAGGGTAGGGGTAGTGAGACAGTGGGGGCAGTATCATGGTGTGGGGATTATTTTCCTGGCACACATTGGGTCCATTGATATCTCTGGAGGCACGTCGGGATGCTAGAGCGTATCTAAACATCGTAGCTGACCAAGTGCAACCGTACATGTTAACAGTTTATCCTCGTGCAGATGGCTACTTCCAGCCAGGTGCACAAAGTCCGCATCACTACAGGATGGTTTGAGGATGACTTTTCCTTGCTGCAGTTCCCCTCCCAGTCCCCGGATCTCAGCCCGATTGAAAATTTATGGGATGAGCTGGAACGGGCTGTTCACACTTAGGCCTACACCTCCATCAAATCTTCAGGAACTGCGTGACACACTCATGTCTGCATGGTACACAAGACAACAACGTTTTCAGCATCTTGTGTAATACATGCCTCGACGAATTCAGGCTGTTTTGAGGGCTAAATGAGGCCCAACACGCTACTAGGTAGGTGTAACTAATAAAGTGGCCGGACAGCGTAGCGGCTGGTCTCGGTGTAACGGCGCACGGAAGGACGTGTTGCCTTGGCGGAATATATTAATATAAAATATAATAATATAATATATCAGTATGTTATTGTATTGTCATCAGACATAAGCAAGTGTGCAAAATTTCTAGATGATTAACCGATGGGAAGTGACTTAAAAATTGACTGCAAGATTTGACCCGAAAACCAGACAGTGAGAGATAATAAAAGCGTGATAAAAAAAAAGAAACCATAATCAAAACGAAAAATATTAAAATAAAAGATATAGATTGGAGAAGTATAATTGCATTTATTTTATATATTCATTTGCTTATTTTTATTGTTCTTTTCATTGAACTTTTGATTTATTTTATTGGTTATTGCAGATTTTTGTTTGTATTTTTTAGGTTGCGAATGGCTTTTTTGAATGGCTGCGGGGGGATTTATCTTATGTTGGTTTTTTTTGTTGTTGTTGTTGTTGCTTATATTGTTTGGGCTGCTTTATTTCCTTGTACTATTTTTGATAACATTTATTTGGTATTTTTTTAGATTTGGTTCTGATTTTATTGATTGTTCGAGATTTAATTTCTCGTTTTTAATTTTTATGAAGCTATATATGACGACGCCTATTTCAAATAGTAATAATAAGAATTTCAACTTGAACACTAATTTGTATTTCAAAATTATTTTCTTTAAGAAAATGCAAGGAGTGATGACAATTCGTTTTGTGAATCGTTAGAAACTGATTAGGAGCAAATTTGAAGGCAAGTACTGATTAAGAAGTAATTTATGTTTTAAAATCGTAACAGATTGAAAATAGCTAGTAGACAATCGAAGGTCTACTTTAGTTACGCTGTACAGAATTTCAAGGTTAAATTCTAATCATGTATTAGGATGTGCAGGAAAATGAGAAAAATGATAACGCTAATGACTATAAAAATGCTCGCTTCATTAACAATGCTTTAAATGAAGCATTTACAGTATTTCTCGGTAAGCAAATGAGCACGGCGGAAGGCGAAATATGAATTTATAGCTCTAAACCGTAATTTCACTACCTCAACTGTCAACCTTTACCTACAACAGAAGTACTTAATTATTTGGGCCGCGAGAGTCAGTATGCTAAGTCCGTGTATGTGGGTGGGGATGGGGTGGAAGTTCAGAAGGAAGAAATCGTTTTCACGATCTGAATAGTAACTCCATTCGCTATGTTTATAATGAAGTAACATCCTCGAAAAGATCATGATTTCCTTCAATAGCTTTAAACGAAAACAAAATACTTGCCGCTTTATTCATCTAAAATAAACCTAATTAAATTCAGAAACAATCTTTACTATTCGTAGCAAGCAAAGAAAGAGTCGCCAAACTGCTCTAATATTTTTTTTTTTTCTCTAAAATGCGGGCTTTGGTAAATCTGGGCCTAAAGTAAGTTCGAAAGTTATATATGTAAAACATTAATTTTAAATAAGCTTATAGACTTCATCTAATAATTTACTACAATGCAAGTTCATCTTGTGCTAATAAACTTGCATCAAATAATTTTGTTTATACATTTCATTAAATACATCTTGAATACCGGTACATTTTATTAAATATATTAAAAAAAAAATTAACAAACATCCTGTAAAATCTCTTTTAATTCAACTATTGAAGGCCTCTAATTCAGGACTAATAAACAATAATAAAAATTTAAAAAAATGAAAAAATAGAAAACTTAAAGAAATTAAAATTTGACATTTAATATAATATTTACTATAATTAGAAAAGATAACCTTTCTAAGCCATCTTTAGTAATTCAAATAGATCAGCAATGTTATGCAAACATCAAATTTGCGGTTTGAAGACTGGATTTAATAGAATTTAATAGAAAAAGGTATAACAAACTCCCTACTTTGAAAGCAAGAAATACTATAAAAGAAAATATTGGTTGTTTTTTAAAGAAATCCAGAAAACAATCACTGCCTCCAGAATTATCAAGACTTTCAAAGTAATGGAATAAGAGAAAGTAGGGAAAAATGCTAAATCATTTTCAGAAAAAGAAATTGACGATTGTCCCTCTACTGAAGGGACAAAATTTATAAGATGAAAGTTCTTCGAAAAACAGACATCTCTGTATTTGACGACTATAGAATAAGCATCGAAACGACAAATGTAAGAAAAGTAGATTTAGTGATGCTTTCGATATCTGTAATAGAAACTTCTATGCTGCTGGGAAGATAAAATGCTCTACATGTCATTCTCCTTTTCCTTTGTCATTATACAATTTGCTCTGGGATACTTTCTGAAGACGCTCTTGACTTGCAGAAATTCTCGAAAAAAGGTCTTCAGGAAGATTGAAGGAAAGTCCTCTACTGTTCCAATATATTAACTGAAAATATTAAAATGTCAGAAGAGATGTCAGAAATAAATAGAAGGTGAAGGCTTAAAACTTAACAAAACAAAAATGATGATAATGGCAGCTGCCACTTCGTCTTCAGAACTTTATCGATGGGAAAAAATGTCTAACGTGGAAAAGTCTAAGTTTCAATTAAGGAAATACGTTAGTCCACTGATTCAACTTGGATTCCAGAGATTGAAAATGGAAACACTATAGTTAATTCCTCTTGTCAATTAAACAACTTCTCATATCAGTAGCTGAACATATTATTGAACTTAACTACAGTCGGACCTCGCGGAAAGTGACCTTATAAGCGGGTTGACCTTACAACCGATTCATACGCATTTGTCAATAAATAAGCATTATATAAATACAGTATAATTCTTTGTAAAATTTAATACGTACAAAAATATCAGTTTATTAGGTTATAATTTTTTAATTTAGTTGAACCAATTAAAATTAATGGAATCAGAAAGAATTTTTTTTTTTTTTTAATTTTAATTCGGAATAAAGTTGTATTCAAATAGTACTAGTATGCTCAAGCAAAGTACTGATGTGCAACTGACCTTACTTAAAATAATCCTTAATGCAGGACTGTCGCGATTTTGGTTTCATCTTTTATACAATGTTTTCTAAGTTTTGTAGTTTCTGAAGATTTAATGCTCTAAGCGCTTCTGTTTGTATCACTACTTCACTTTCAGTATCACTGTCATTATCCTCACTTTCTAATGCATTGGAATCTAAAACTTACGAAACAATTCCGGAAATCGAAGCTTGAGAAGTGGTAACAATTTCATCATCAATTCTCACATATTCACTTTTCCCTTCTATAGCACAGCCGCGATTTCTGAGATCTTGCATTAACACGAGAAAAGGAATCTTCGTCATCTTTTTTCCTAGAATTTGAGGGGATGAAGTGCTTTGTGAAAAAGCTGTTCTCTCCGTCAGTAGGAGAAATGACGCCGATAAAAGATCGTACCCACGAAAAATTCTTTGAATTGAATCAGTGTGGCACTGAAATGACAGACAAAAGTGACCTTATATGCGATTACTGTATTTAAGACCTGACCATATATCCGATAATCCACATCAAAGAATTCCTATTCAATGAGCCGGGACTTTAGAAAAGTGACCTTATATGCGGGGTGACCTTATATGCGGGTGACCTTATGACGAGGTCCAACTGTAATAATATTCTTACTTAACCAAATACTATGTGATATTGAAAAACAAGCACGTGTACACGGGAGATGTTTGAATAAAAAAAAGAGTCAAGAAAGAAAGAAGCACTATTTCTATTAGATAGAATACTGAAAAATCACTATTTGTAACTCAAAAACCACTGAAAGGTATCAATTGTAATTAAAAAAAGTGTTTCAAGAAAGACAGAAGCACTATTTCTATTAGGTAGAATACTGAAAAATCACTATTTGTAACTCAAAAACCATCACTATTTGTAATTCAAAAACCACTGAAAGGTATCAATTGTAATTAAAAAAAGAGATTCAAGAAAGAAAGAAGCACTATTTCTATTAGATAGAATACTGAAAAATCACTATTTGTAACTTAAAAACCAATACTATTTGTAACTCAAAAACCACTGAAAAGTATATCTATATTACTAAAATCTTTTATTTCTCTGTCTGTCTGGTGCAATTGTTGTAATTTGTGAAAATAGAAATAATTTCTACAAATTCACTACGGTAATCGAACATGCAACCTTCTGCTCCGAAGTTAGACGTCTTAGCCATTAGACCACGAGGACTACTTTCTAATCTCTATTAAAAAAAAAATATATATCATAGATATATGATTCACACGCTGGTTCTAAAAGCAGTCGTGGATTGACAGAATATAAACATCAAAAAATAAATTTAAAAAAAAAAAAACACTTTTAAAAAATTTTAGTTTTAGTTTACTTGATGTAATTTATGTGTGTGATTTTTTTTAATAAATAAAAAGTTGTTTTCCGTTACATATGCCGAGCGAAGCGACGGGTAACCGACTAGTTATAAGTAAAATAATCTTATATTATAAAACCGTTATCCTGTTTGTCATAAGACTTTACGTTTTTCCAATTTTGTGACCAAACTATAAGAGATAGATTGGTCATGTAAATGGATAAAATGTAGAGCTTTTTAAGACAAACAAAATAGGCCTACTACAAAAATCTTTCGAAAAAAGTTTTGGTTTCCAAATGGCGCCTTTTAAAGGGTCAAATTTTGACTTTTTCTCAATTTAAACGAAAAGTATAAAAGTTGGAAGAGAACATTATATTGAGAAAATCTTGGTATTTGAAAGTTATATCGAACGGTATATCAGTCATTAACAAACGTTTCTGCGTTTGGAAGGTACATGCAAAAATGAAGTGTTTTTGC
>JAFIDM010004315.1:65916032-65950088 GCA_023159025.1 Thereuonema tuberculata | reverse complement strand
CTGAGTTAAGCGGAGAAGCCCACAATTTCTGCGTTTGGAAGATACATGCAAAAATGAAGTGTTTTTGCTGCAACCCCCCCGTGTGAGTGCCAACACGCAATACATCTGAGTTAAGCGGAGAAGCCCACAATTTCTGCGTTTGGAAGATACATGCAAAAATGAAGTGTTTTTGCTGCAAGCCCTCATGTGAGTGCCAACACGCAATACACCTGAGTTAAGCGGAGAAGCCCACAACGAGCTGGGAAGTCGTGTATTATCCAATCTACATAATAATTTGCTAAATAAATAAAGATTTTTTTTTTAATGCTATACATGCAAGGGTTCCGGGTTTTTTATAGGTACCCGTCTAGTAGAATCATATTTATCTATTAAAATGAAAGATTTCTTAAATATAAATAATGTAATTAACAAAAAGCAATATGCATATCAGAAAAATAAAAGTACTATAACATTAATGGAAAATATTAGCGAAATTATAAATTATAGCTTACATAAAAATAACTATACTTTATTGCTATCAATTGATCTAAGTAATAGAAACATTACAGTTCATAATCATTTACGTTTGCGTAACAAATTCAAAAAATGTACAAATTGTAATAGCATTCAAAGAGTAAATATTATTAAACATTTAGGTATCATATTAAATGGCAAGTTTACTTGTTGTAAATTAAAAATTAACAACAAAAATTAAATGCAATTTTTTATATTTTTTATCATATAAAAAATAGTATACCAATAAAATATAAAATAATGATTTATTTTTCATTGTCTGATTCTTTTTTAAATCATGCAAATTCTATCTGGTCAAATGCAAATAACGGAAAACTTAAAAGCATAAATACTTTACAAAAAAAAATCTTTAAATTAGTAATATATTCTAAAATGCTTCAAATAATAATATAACAAGGGAATTTTTAAAAATAAAATACTTATTGACAATAATGAAAAGCATACATGAATAAGGAATCACTGATCTGTTTTTAGATTTTTCGATAAAGGGAATCCAGAACAGCTGTTTTAGGGTTCCTACTCTTCATCAGCTGGATTCGCCCAGTATCTCACAGTCAGTGATCCCAAGAAACATATAAAGAAAACAAGTAGATGGCCCTTCGTATTAAAAAACAACATTTAATAAATTAAGAATAAAAAAGGGCAGAAATTTAATCCCCGCTAGCGACTCCTAAGCTTAGGAAGGATTAAATAACCCTAGTAAAAGATCGTGCAAAACCATTTTGAAATGAGCATTCTACTTTTTACTAGTATCTTTTAATTTTTACTTACTTTAATTTAGTTAATTTTTACTAGTTAATTGTTCGTTTCACATTATCTGGTTGGCATTAACGAAATTATACTTATTATGTTGAAAATACCAGGCGAAACTAATGATTTTTTACGAACATATCAGGAAATTACCTTGAATGATTATTGATAGCCTAACATTGATTCTTTCTTTTTTAAAACATCAGATAATTAATAACACCTGTATCTCTTTTTAATCTAATCGATGAAGATTTCTGTACAGTACTGTGATTCGTCAAACATGCCACGTGACTACATTTCGTTGCTACGACAAAGAATATAAAACAATTTGGCCGGGACTTCTAAACGTGAAGACGCTGAATACTCAGCTGGATTTAAGTCTGCTATCAATGCGTTTTCCAAATTAAGAGGGAAATGATTCAACGAGAAAACCGGTGAGATTTTTTTCTTTTTTAATATAACCTCTAAATTGAGTTTAAAAAATAAAAATTGCTCTTTTTATTAAATTGCCTCATCGATGGTACATTGATAATTATAGATAGAACTTAACTAGGCCTAAGGTAAAAGCACCAGTAGTTAACACTTCAAGGAAAGGAACAACACAAATTGAGTATTGAACTATGGTTTATGGTTTAAAAGTCTTGAAGTTAAAAAATGAGTTCTTTGGTCTGTTGGGATGTAAATGGTATGAATAAATTGACTTTGTAAAATAAAAACTTTTTATAAAAAAACGAGTGAAATTGCTTCAGTAGTTGACATTGGTCAATCTGCAAATTTCTAATAGATGATATATTGCAGATGTTTCAGAAGTTGACAATAAGAACAATATTCAATTTCTCTTTTTGTTTGGGAAATATGTAATAAATGGCATTGAAATATAAGTTTATATTGTTTTATATTAGTCTCAGAATATGCATTTGTTTTTAAGTACTGCAACAATAAATAAGGAATGTAGGATATAAAAAAAAAAAAATCAAATGAATTGACACGTGATTCAAGAAAATGTATTTCTGTTTATTGAAAATACTTTTATATTATACGAAATTGTATAGAATTTGCTCAATTGTTGGAGTTCAATTGTATTTATTATGGAAATTCAAAAGTTAGTGATTATGCTTCATACAACATCTGATCCAACCAGGGCCGCAGCTACCACCGGGGCAGTGTCCGTGGCCCCCGAGCAAAGGGGGCCCCCGAACGAAGGGGGATTTTTTTTTTGTTTACGAAATCATAATCACTTGTTGCCCCGGGGCCCCCAATCCTCTAGCTACGGTACTAGATCCAACAGAATCAATGAATTCACATTTCAGCTGATCATCATGGCCATGTGAATGAGGTTGTGGTAATGTATGAAAAATTTAGGGTGATTGTACAGCATTAATGTCTTGTTTGTCCACTTCAAACACTTTATTCAATTTTACTTTTCTTCAAACACATGTTGAATGATAAGACACATTTTCTTCCATTTCTGTATTGATTTGTGCTTTCATTAATTTCCTCTATTCCGTCGCCACATATGAATCCAATTCACTTAACAAACTTACATCATCCAGACTGCTGCCTGACTGGACCCTTTCCATTTCTTCTGATTTGGGAAGAGATCGTTTTTTGCGCGATCTTGACTTCTTAAGTTTACTTTCTTTCTCTTGTAATTTAAGATTCATAAAAATTTCTGTTTCAAATTTGGTGCTTCTGATCTATAAATTTCCTGCTTTTCTCTTTCTAATTTAGCCCCCTTCTTTTCAACTGCCTCGATATCAGAACAATCGATATTTTCTGTTTCGATTTTCTCTTCAACTTTTCCCTAGATTTTGACCAGAATAGAGAACGTTATAGAGCGAAGGAATAATTTTTCCTTCTGTTGTGATGCTTTGACTTACACTGGGTTCTCCAACTTCTCTTTCAATACTTTTATCTACAAATCCACAATTTATTTTGTGTGTGTGTGTGTGTGTGTGTGTGTGTGTGTGTGTGTGTGTGTGAGAGAGAGAGAGAGAGAGAGAGAGAGAGGTATCACTTTGTTGTTAATTATTGCATTTTGGTCAGATTCCTTCCTTGTAGCTCAGTCGATTGCCCTCAATACGATGCATGCCATTGGGTTCACTGTTCTGTGCACTGAAAGTAATGAATATCACAAATCTTTCTTGATTAGTTTCGTCACTATTTCGTATGGATCTCCTTTCCATTCATCAGGAAAAGCCAGGATATTTTAAAGTTTATCTATTCCGATGTATTTTTCAAATATTGCAAATGCAAGTTGTAGATCATCTACAGCAGCGGTTCCCAACAGGTTCCCACTAGTGGGTCGCGGAAGGGTTACAGGTGGGTCGCGACTTGATCCTGAAACCATCAGAAAAGATCAGAAAAATCGAAAATCGATCATATATAAGGAAGGGATACGATACAAATATGGTTTTAGTCTATATTCTTCTATTCCTATATATGTGGAGGTATTCCGATAAGGAAAGGTGGGTCGCCCCTGAAAAAGGTTGTGAACCGCTGATCTACAGTATTAGGTCTGTGGTATGGTAGCAATATCATCCCTCGATGGTATTTTAGAGAAATCGGCAGCATCTGGATACCATGGAACAAGACCACATTTCCTAAATCCGATCTGGAGGATGGAAGGTGTAATGCATTCAACCAGTCGGTTCATTTTCTATTTTACTGGAAGATTCTGAATTGGTTGATCTAAGTGGGTTCTTCTCCATTGGTGCACTTTGTTTTTCTTTTAAGATGTGAAAAACTGCTACATTCGTAGGTTGAATTAAATGAGTAGAATTTGGCAGTAAAGTTATTAAATTAATGCCATTCCTCTAAACAAAATTTACTAGTATGCAAGATCGGTACGACGTATGCCCATCAATGAAAACAACTGTTAACTGTCATTTACCAAACCGCTGTTGAAAACATTAAAATAATCCTGAGTTTGCGAAAAATTTATGTACGCTTTTATACAGTAAACATCATGTCTAACTAAACATTCTCTTATTAACACAGTTTTTAAGAAAACTCTGAGGAAACTATCCATAGAACAAATTATGCTAATGTAACGTTTAATAACGAAATTTTTTTTGCACTAGTAGTTGACAGTAGGTTTCAACTACCAAAACTTGCTTAATGATGTTTCAATAGTTGACACTCCCACACATAACATTATCAACATAATTCAAAACATCAAAATCAATGAAATGCATATTTCCAGACCTTGTTTGACTCATTCATGAAAACAAATCTAAAAATATTGAAACAGAGAAGTATAACTGCCCTACCAATCAACTTAACTCCTTCCTTAAGAAATTGATAGAATAACACACAACAGTAATGAACGAAGACCAACTTAACAATGGCAATCAAGATAAGATATCCGGACATTATATTTACTTATCTAAACAACAGATGCCACCACCTTTTAGAAACCAGTATTAGTAGGAGTGATAGCGGCATATTTCTCTTACTTTAAAAAAATTTTGAGTGCAAGTGTCAACTACTAGTGCCTTTACCTTATTTTCTTTATGTTTGACTTTCATATATGGATGTGTTGTTATCTTAAGCGTTTATTTCTTTCATTGCAGATAATGTTCCCCCTATTGGCACCTGAAATCCCAGAATTAGAGGGAAAAAAATAATCAGTGGTAAATGCTTTATGGATTAATGAAAAATGTTAAATTCAAATTTGAAATTGTGAAAGGCTATGATTATTGTGAAGACACATTTTCAAGAATTATCTTGTACTGATTTTTACAATACACTTTTAAAAACAGAATACCAAACTCCCTCAAGATATTCAATCCTCAGCCAAATATCAGATTGGAGCAGCAGACAGCAGTGGCAGTGGCGGATTAAGCAGGGGGGGAGCTGACTGGGATGCAACCAGGTGGTTCCCAAATTATATACAGTCGGACCTCTATTTAACGAACCTCTATTTTGCGAATTTCTCTATTTAGCGAACTTTTCTTCGGAACCAAGAACATTTTGCTAATTTCTTCGTAAAATAACCTCCAAATAGCGAAGTGCATTTTCTATTTAACGAACTTTTTCGTGGTAACTATTTTTTTTTTCTCCTTGAAATGTTTTTATTATTAATATTCCCATAGAGAAAATGAAAGAAATGTGGATACAGCTGAGGGAAAAAGAAGAAATGGACGATGATGTGCTGATTGATGATTATCTTTACTTGATTTTGAAGTTGATACCTCGAAAACACTAACTGAATCGGATATTTTGGACAGTGTGAAAAATAAAAACAATATAACTATGAATTGCGATGAAGATGAAGGTGATGAAAATGGAAATGATCATGCTACACATATGAAAGAAAAATGCTAAAATCATTTGAAACAATCCGACGCGAATTACAATTTGAAGAAAATACTGAAGTGGTTTTTGGTGCATTGCAAAGATGCGAGACGTATACTATGTATACTAAGTATTTTAAATACTTTTTCAAAAAAAAAAAAAAAAAAATAGACAAAATTAACAGACTTTATTAGTAAAATTTAAGTACGCGTGTGATAATGTAAGCTTTATGTCATTAAAATTAGTACTTTTTTTAATAATATTGAATAATAAAAGGTGAATCTCTATTTAACGAATTTTCCATATAACGAACTTTTTTTCGGGATTTAGCGACTTCGTTAAATAGAGGTCCGACTGTAATTAAAAAATACACTACAGTTGAAACCCCTTTACATCTTATATATTTTCTATTCGTGTACCTCTCTCTCTTGGAGCTACAGTCCATGAAGGACCCTGGCCTCTCCTACAGCTTTCGTCCAGTCAGCTCTGCTTGCCGCACATCTCCTCCAGTTCCCGATACCCAAAGCCTGCACATCCTATCTAACATCATCATTCTATCTCTTCCTAGGTCGCCCTGATTTCCTCCTACCTTAAGGGTGTTGATCAAGAGTCTTCCTTGGAACCCTCCCCTCCTCCATTCTCACATCGTGTCCCAAGTACCGCAGCCGTCTCTTCTTAGCTTCTGCAACCAGGTCTATGGCATCATAGAGCTGGTACACTTCCTGGTCTGTTTCTATTCGTGTACCAATTACTTATATCTGACCAGAATATGATCCCTTTTTACTAGTTAACAGAAATCATTTTGATGCAAGGGACCGACAAATTTTTCAGCCAGGGGCCCTATGCCACCACTTCAGCCTCCACTTCAGCCTCAAGCCCCAGAGCCCAGTAAGAGTGGCATGTATTTTTTTCAACGTAACTCACATTTACATTAAATCCTTTTAGGATCATCATCTTCTAAACATATTTTAATTCCCATGAAATCCTAACTTTACCAACTGCTTATATATAGGCTATACACTATACACGAAAAGTACTGACTCCTTTTATATAAATATATATATATATGAAATCAATACTTTTCATAGCTCAAGCACTTATCTCAATATACTAAAAATATCTATTACCATGGTACATATCAGGAAAACAATGTATTTGCTGTTCAACATAATTATTTAAATTTTCATAAGAGTGTGTATTTAAACAGTGCCAGAATGTACAATAAGTTGTCAAATAGCTTTAAATCCACAAATTTACATTCAAAAATCACGCGCTGGCTTGAATGCCTTTATTGGTTAAGAAGAGTTACTATAGTGTTCAGGAATTTCTTAATGATAATGAATTTAAATGATGTAGGTAAATGATGATATTTTAATTAATACAATATAATGGTTAATGGACTTTATAGGATCCTTCAGTAGCAGCAGATGAATGGAATGAACTCATTCTATTGATAATATTACATTTCTTGTTAAAAAGGAAAATCGTCTATTATGTAAAGTGTCTGAACCTTGTTGTATGTTAGTAAATTATTTAGATTTTATTACATTAAAGATCATAAAGTACATTCAAGATCATAAAGTGAATATATTGTATGTATGTATTTATACAATATTATTTATATGAGTATTGGTTTATATGTAGGATTTAAGTATAAGATTTATATATTCATTGTTATTGTTTATGTATACTTATATGAAAGGTTTATGTATTTTTATATGTATGATGGCAATTGTAATATTTGCAAGAAGTAAGCCCTTGAAATGTAAGTCAAAGCAGGCAAATAAATATACGATATGATACCCTAAATTTCATTAATTGCATTACTGATATTCTGTTTAGATTTTCGTTCATGAATAACAATGTAAAGAAGCGTAACTTAGTGAACAGAGGAGCATTTAGTAATATTAAGTGCCGATATTCATACGAGAAATTCTTGCAAAGGCTGAATTGATATTCAAACACAAGGGACGAAATTGGTAGAGGTTGTAAATTGTATTTGAAAGGAAAGCATTTTGTACCTTTTTTTTTTTTTGGTTGGGAAGCTACCAGTTGTGATAATCCTAGCCGTTCAACCAAAAAAAAAAAAGAGTTAAAGTTGTGTTAATTCGAAATAATGAAATGACTAAAAAGAATTAGTAAAATAAAAGTGTTAAATCGCAGTTTTCATTAAATACAATCCATGGAGAAAAGTTTTAGGAAATTGCTGACGAAAGTACTAGATTATTAAGATCGATCTCTCTTTCTAATTGTAGACTTTCAAAAATCAAGAGAGGAGGAAAATGGAGGGGTTAATGAGAGGGGTAAATACTTGAATTAACAAAGATTTCTTTTTTAATGAGTAGATATCCTGTCTTGCCTAAGCTTACCAATTCGATGGTAACTTATGGTTGCTAGATGAACTTGATCCATTTAACGTCAATTATTAATATTTAAATCCTCGAAGCAATTTCTATCGATTAAATTAATATTGCATTACATTAATTCCTTGGTAATTTCGTGAAATATAACATTTCTATCTCCATTCATAAAGACCGAAAAATATCGCAAATAATAATATCATGACGTCAAAGCGAGAATAATATTTATCATTTTATTAAATAGTTACATTCTACTTATAAGAAATAGTGATAGTACTTACTTATTTCATCGATGATTCTCGATTTGTCTGCAGGAGAAAGGGCCATCTGTCTTTAGAGAGCTTCTTTCTCGGATGCAGTTCTATAGTAGGTGACTATCCAAAAATATGAATAAAACTTCGGCAAATTTCAATAATCCAAAGGCATTTAAGTTTATCAGGCAATCTCTAAGCATAAAGGTTGTTTCTATTCCAATTTGTTTGTTGATTAACCTTTCTTGGCGTTGAAAACTGAACAAGTAATCTAACTACTGGTAGGGATTCGCTTGAGCAATGGAGAACATCTGCTCAAGGAAATAAACCTGAAATTCAAATCACCGATTTCGCAATTATACGGTCTCAAAAGTTCTTACGAATTTTATTATTAATTCTGTCTGAATTGGGATTGCGCATGATTCCAAAAATTCAATCAGAATGGTTACAAGTAATTACTTTCCTACTACTTACAATTGAACTAATTTACATCCATCTTTAAATTTCCCGCTCATTAGAAGGCGTGTCCCCGCCACTGAGTAAGGTTCCTGCGCTCTTCTGTTAATGTTGTACTTAATATTTTCATCCACGGTTCATATTTCTACAATTCGTTAAAACTGAAAGAGCTGGATTTCAGGGCTTGAGCTTCATTTTGTTTTTCGATAATGTTTCCTTTGAAGATCCCTTGTTTAACGAGATTATTCTTTACACGATTGCAGCTTTACGCATGCGCTCTTGTATACACTTTCTCTTTGGAATCACAATAAATACAGGATTCACCAATGATTATAGAAATATATAAGTTACAAACTTTTTAAATTAAAGAAATAATCTCTATATATATTAAATAATAATAGCGTAACTAATACCTGAAAGGAGTTTGCTGTGGAATATTGTTGAATTTTATACTATATATAAATAAATAGGCTACAAAGTTTTTAAGAAAATATTAATGAGTGATATTAAATATTAAATTACGCACTAGCGCATAATTTCTTTCTTTCTTTTTTTTTTTGTTTTTGTCAAACAATCAATTATTTTTTAATCCAAAGTGTTGACCTCAAATCTTTCTTATCTATTCCTTTGCTAAATAGATTAAAAAATTTATTTATTTTTTTCATTACCAACATTTTCATTAACTGTAAGGTATTCTTCTCCTCCTCATAAAAATCAATGCAATCACTCATTACTGCCACATTTTATGGAAATAATATCAACCTATGTCCATAACCACTTCTCCAGCTGATCACATTTCAAAAATAAAAATATATAATTTACAATATCACGAAGAAAATCCAAGTGTGATTTCTGATGTGTCAGCAAGACATTGGAAAAAAACATTAGTAAAGCAGATTTTATTTAAGATATTATTTATACTATTAAATTTATTTTTCTGCATCCGCCTGTCTCCTAAATTAACGTAATCAAAGTTTGAGTAAAAAAACGTTTTCAATGTGAAAAAAGATACAAGCATAAGCCCTGAAACGTTTCGGATCCATGAAGTCGGTACTTCGTCAGTTCGGAACTCAGTAAAAATTCGAAACTTTTTCTTTCATTTTTTTTTTTTAAATATCTGGCACTCCTGTTTTACATTGCATATTTGATAGGCGTAGCTGAATGTTTTAGATTTGGCCTAATCTTTGTAATAACCCTTATTATGCATCACAAAAAAAAAAGTTGAATTAAAAACATTTTAGAATACAATTATTATGTAGTACAGGGTGGCCCAAAAGTCACTAGACCATTTAAAATTCGAATAACTTTCTATAATTTTTTTTTTTTTTTTTTTTTTTACTTTCAAATCATTAAAGCGTAAACCTTGGACATTAATTATGGAGAAATTCACGACTGAAAAACGTGAGAAAATAATCGAATTTTATTTCGAAAATCAACGATCAATTGTGCTAACGCAAAGAGCTTACACTCGTCATTTTGGAGTTAGAAAATCACCATGTAAACAAACATACTTAACCTAGTCCGGCGTCAGGGGTCTGTGAGTGATTTACCACGTTCTGAGAGGCCACGTTCCGGGAGGTCACAGGACAACATTCAGCGTTTACGCCGTAGCATTGAAGAAGAGCCAATTCGAAGACGGTTTCAGCAGCTGCACATGTCTCGAACCTCCAGCGGATTCAAGGGATACTGCATGTCTATCCGTATAAGGTACAGCTAGTGCAGGCACTAAAGCCAGCAGATCATCGGACACGATTAGCGTATGTTATCCAGATCCAAGAACTGGCAAGGCAAGAAGCTATTTTCAGACACAATCTTATTATGGGCGATGAGGCCCACTTCCACTAAACGGATTTGTTAATAAATAAAAATATGCGATTTTGGAGTACAGAAAATCCAAGAATGGTCCACCAACGTAGTCTGCACTCCGTAAAGTAACGGTTTGGTGTGGTGTATGTACAGAAAGGGTTATTGGACCTTATTTCTTTGAAGATGAGGCAGAAAATGCACTAACCGTCACTGGCGAAAGGTATCGTGAAAGGCTAGAGCATTTCGTGCGACCTGCAGTCGAGGACACCAGAGGTATGGTGGCAGCAAGATGGTGCTACTGCTCACAGCTCGCCCGACAATGGAACTTTTAAGACAAATATTTGGAAGAAGGATAATTTCGCGAAACTCTGAAATCAAGTGGTCGTCACGCCCTGTCTAAGTGCTCCAAACTTCTTTCTATCAAAGTATTTGAAAGATAGAGCATACCACAACAATCCTAAAACCATTCAGCAATTGAAGGCCAACATCCGTGAAGAAATTGCAAAAATAAGCCAAGATACATTATGACAGGTGATGGTTCACTCCCTAGAAAGAGCGCCTCAGTGTGAAGAGCAAAATGGTGGTTATTTAAAGGATGTACTTTTCAAAACTAAATAACATTTATTTCCAAGAAGTGCGTTTTCTGTTTATAAACGAATAACTGTGAATTAAGAAGAAATAAAAACGTTATTTCATTTTCAAATGGTCTCGTGACTTTTGGGCTACCTTGTATAACTATGTCCGTCTACTATCAAAATAACTCAAATATTATTTATTCCAGAAAGCTGATTGTTCAAATGTTATAAGTTTTGGCAATTCGCCGTTTTCAATTCTACTACAATAAACCACTGATTAAAATATAAAATTATGTAATTCTTTATTATCCAATTTTCTCGTTACTCATGCTTCAATGGCTATATCTACGGGTGACCAGATTTTTTCCGACGTCAATCCGAGACAAGACAATTTCGACGGCTAAAAAAAAAAAAAACCACCATTTGACAGCACCCGCACGATTACGACAAAATAAGCCATCAATTGGCGTCGCCTGCAGTGAAAGAGTTAAGGAAAGTTATTTTTACAATAGTCGAATATTTATTAGGCTGTTTATTCGATGATTGTAAAGGCGAGCTTTAATAAGTAAACATCGATTACTGAATGTATTTCCTGATCCCGCAAAAATATTTCCATCCTTATATGGACCGGCACTAGCAAAATTCACGTCGACTATTTATAAAATCCGGTACTGTTTACAGAATCCGGGACATATTCTGAAGCGGGACACAGCACTAAAAATTCGGGATGTCTGGTCACCATAGCTATACTTGGAGCTTGATAAATAAATACAAGCAATTTTTGGAGCTGGTTAATACTTCATGCAAATTTTTAGTTAGCATTTAATATTTAATAAATCAGTATCAACGTGTTTCTAAACATCCTTCAAAGCATATCCGATAAAAATAGAAATGATTTTTCATAAGAATGAGTCAATAAGAGTTAAAACTTAATTTATTCTCGTAAATAATGATCTATTCAAAATATGGAATTTCATTTTATATACCGTTATTTAATACATTCTCTCAACATTATTTAATATGTTGATTCGGATATCCAGGATTTGATTGATCCACAACTGTTTAATAATTAAGGTCTAAAATTATTGCATTATAAAGGATATGTACATAGAGAATAAAATAGTCTGTAAAATCTGTATTTGGTTATTTGCATCGTGTGATATAATCACGAATTTTTTCTATAACAGTTTTTTGTTTATCGATATTATGAAATAACCCCGTAACAATAATAATCAACACAATAATAATCGACACAGAAAAAAAGGTATTTAATGTATTTTTAATTCATTAAATCTCTTATTTAATCATAGAAACATCTGCACCAACAGGATAAAAATGTTCAAAAAGACAAAGTAGGTTCCTGGATTTTCCAAAAATTTGATGAAGTGTTTGCTATTAAGTTTCAAAGACGCTCCTAAAATAATAAAAAAGTATATATTAGAATAATGATGTTATTCAGATTAATTTCGTTCAGGATTATCCGCATGTACAGTCGTTGTTTTGATATTTCAGTTTTATCTGGAAAAATTAGTTGAATATTGTTAGACTCCTGTGAAAAAATATTTTACTGCCCAAATATTCCTTTTTTATGGCTTAATAATGAAGAGAAAAAAAGGTAGAAGCGTCTTTTCTAACAAACTATATTTATGATGGAATCCAATTTTTATCAAAGTTTGGCTTGAATCCACTGGCAAGATTGAATCAATGCATATTCAAATATTAGTATAGCTAAGATTTACTCTAAACCTTATTTAATTTTTATTAAATAATAAAACAACAGCGGATGGCAGTGTGCTGAACTGCGAACACGAAATCGATCACCAGAATCGGTATTCCAACCTCTCTTATATAAGGCCACCAGGTTGACCCCAGTGGACTTGTTCTTATACACTGCTCACAGGAACGCGATCGCCGAACATTTTGGCTGACGGTGTGTTGGGGAGCCGGAGGGAAAACTCAGCTGCAAATGCCAAGGACGATCGATTGTTGCTCAAAGCATAAGGAGAACAAAAATGATACAAGACGCGAATTGTGATTAGATGGTCATCAACTCCGTCTTCAACATACATATGCAATGAGAATAAACGATGGAGAAGAACTCTCTCAATCAACTAAATTGATCGATTTTTTTATTTTTTTTTTGATATCTTAAATCATTCAAGATGTTTTATGCCTTAAGCTTTGTTTTCTATCAGTGAAGAAAATTTAAAGGACACAATTAAATTAAAAATCTCTATTTTTCAAGGGAAAACTACAAGTATTATAAAAAAAATACTTGTAGTTTTCCTTAAGAACTAAAATGAAAGAAATCTGAACAGGATATCGTATTAATTCCAATTGTTCCTTTAGGCATTATACATGAATTACTATGTAAAAAATATCCCACATAAAAAAAATAGGTGATTTTTCATTCTTTTGAAAATTATGAGAATTGAATTCTTGATGTGATGTTATCAATAAATCCAGTAAGTAAGCATTGTAAGCATTCAAAGATTCAAAGGAAAATCCTAAAAAAATCTAACTAACTACTGAACAAAGAGTACTCATCTTAGGCTGTCTGTAGGAAACTGACAGATTTATCTTATGGTAATTGAGGAATTAAACAAAACTTCTTAGGCAGTAACTCTAAATAGGATGTAAATTAAAAACTTAACAATTTAATATAATTAGTAGGAAACAACAGTATTCTTCCTCCAATTGGGAGAAAACTGTGAATAAATCTTTTTTGTTCCTATGTGCCTTTCTAATTTGTCATTTTTGTATTATTTTAGGCACATTAAATCCTTTACATTTGAACTATTTAGTTTGAATGTTTTTTTTTGTTTTGTTTTGCTGTTGTTAAATTCCTTTAGAGCCTGGTGTCCTGAAATTGAAGCTTCTTTGTTTAAATATAATTTTTGGTTGATGTTTCTGTTGGAAAGTACTACTTGCAAGAGTGGGAGTGGGATCCCTAACCTTTCACACCTTTGCAGCCTATCATCGAGGGTTTATCTGGCTGACGAGTCCTAAAGAGGATGAAACGGCCACCTAGATTCCCATCAATGTTGGCTCGAGGTGCAAAATCTTTATTGTTCCTATGTGCCTTCCTTATTTGTCATTTTCATGTTATTTTAGGCACATTAAATCCTTTCCATGTGAATAAATGACTAAACTGGAAAATCAGACTCAGACTGAGGCACAGATGTATGTGATGACAGTGATGTAGGCCATCATCAGTTAGATGAAAACAGACTGGGTATAGAATTCATAATTAGATTGCAATTTATAAAACTGCATATAAGTAGTTTTACTGCAATGTATATATTATCTTTCTTTCAGTTTCATGCTGAAAATAGTCATTGATGAAAATGGAAAATAAAACACTTAAAGAAAAAATTGTGATTGTATCCAGATTTCATCTGTGAATGTCATATAAGCACCACAGCAATGTCCGCCATTGCACAGTCAAGATTTGCAGGTGGAAATGATTCACAATAAAAATCTAATTGGGGTGCGGTACATGGATGAAGCTGTGTATCTTTTTCATACACAGTTCAGGCATAGGTGTCAACGAGAGCACCTCTTCAAAATTAACCTATTTCGAAAGGGGTTTAATCACTGAAATATGAGAAACCAAAGTTTCCATCTGAGCTATCGCCCATAAAATGGGGAGAATTGCTGCCACAGTACAATGTGTTTGGAACTAGAGAGAAGCTGAAGGTATAGTTGACACACACCTACCACAATAGGAACTGATCTCTCTAGATAAAAAGCAATTTTGGTTTGCGGCACACTGTAAAACAATAAAAACTTCCTGCCCACTGTTTATATAAAATTTAAAGTAATATATTTAAAAATTATGAATAAATATAGCTTAACTATAAAAAGCTATTATTTGTTTTATTTTATTAAATTAGGAATGGTCATGCTATTAATTAATTATGGATTAAAAAACATATTGACGGCTTCTTAGTTTTAAAATATTTTTATTTTTCATAATATTCATGGAATCTATTGTGGCTATGGTTTGAGAATCACTGCTGAAGACAGACAATGGATAGGAAGGATCATAATATATGGAATATGACAGTGGCAGACCAATGTGTGACAACAGCAGATGTTCCCTATCACTAGACAGACTGTAAGCAACCATTTGCTGAAAGTTAACCTGTGATTATGAGTGCCAAAGTAGTGCACTTTACTATATCTGAAACATAGGCATCAATTTTTTGTTATTTGGTCGATTACATTAAATAAATGAGTAACACAATTTTGAGTTCAGCAACTAGTCCTGCTTCTGTCTCTAACACTGGATAGTGATACCAGATTCACTGATGGCCTGGTAATTGGGCCCATCCTGAAAGTATTCAGGGAAATAATATGCATCCAACCCAAGATGTTATGGTAAGGCGTGATCATTTCATAGCATATGAAAGTAGATCACAGTTTATTGTTGTGGAAGTGCTATAACTGCACACCAGTATGCTAATACGATGATCAATCCTATAGCTTTAATAAAATGAAAGAAATCTAAACAGGATATCGTATTTTTTCCAATTGTTCTTTAATGCTTTATTGAATTACTGTGCCAAAAACATCCCACATAAAAAAGTAGTGGGATTTTTCATTCTTTTGAAACTATCAGAATTGAAGTTTTCATCTGATATTATTAATAAATCTGGTACATATTGTAAGCATACACAAGGAAAAATCTAACCAACTACTGAACGAAATGTTATGGATGCTACAATATGTTCCAAAAATATAGGATGGCCCACCAAGTCGCCCAATCATAACCCTTTGGTCTGGAACGATACTTCAATCCATGTCCATCCAAACCATTGATCAGCTAATTACAAATATCTTAATAGACTCAATGTCAAATCATGTTTAGTGTATCATGCCGCTCATGCAAACATACTGCATACTGATATGCATATCTTATTCAGCAAATAATACATCATTAGATAATCATTTGTAAAGGCTAGCCTGAGCTTCACTCTGGCCAAATTTGATTGAAATTGCACAATCTATTTTGGATATTGTATTTTCCATTTTCACTAATATACGATATATTTTCCATCTGTGAATTTGTTAGTACAGTGAAACTTGGATAATTCGAAGCTAAAGGGACCAGAGAAAAAATTCGAATTATATATATTCTCATATAAACTTTATCTAAGAATACTGCTACATTTTTTTTCATTAAATCAAACATTTTTTAATTAGCTTAATTATTCATCACTTTCAAAAAAAAAGGCAGATATTTTTAATTGCTTCATTGAATGCAACAAATGTGTCCTAGCATATGATTCCAATCTCTGGGTTGCCAGGTCCTCTCGTTCTTTTTCAATTTTTTGCATTGCCATTTTTGCTGCTCAAGATTTTATCTTTGTTCTTCAAATATGTCGATAATGTCTTGGATGGAATTCCAAATTACTTGGCGATTTCCGATTTCTTTTTAAGGCCTTTTTCCACTTCCTTAATCACCGCTACCTTTTCAGCTAATGTTAATGACTTATAAGGAGCTTTAGCTTTTGACAATGGCATAGTAAGAGCATAGAAACAATGCTTAAAGCACAAACACAAAAACTGTAAATAACCGCATTCATTCACAGGAAGCGCACATGACTCTAAGACCGAAGGAGTGTGGGAGGGTGGACAGAAAAATCCTCGGAAATCCCCACATAGTGACATTCCAACCCTCGCTTTTGTTTTCCTTAGAAAGACCGTTAAAGTAAATAATGTATCTTAGCTGAGAAAGTCTCAGGAACAATTTTTACCGTAATATTTTAAGAACAACATATGAAAAATTCGAATTATCCAAAATAAAATTCGAATTATCCACGATTTTTTAACATTATTTTAATACAGAATTCTAGGGACCGAGCAAATACTTCGAATTATCCAGAATTTCGAATTAAACAAGTTCGAATTATCCAAGTTTCACTGTATTTTGCATGGTTAAGCAATGAGCATCCTCTTTTCACTGAGTGGTGTCTATAGTCATCCAAACATTCTGTATATTTTATAGTCGTTTCTTACTAAGGAGAAGATGTTTTACTACTTTGTATTGTACATTTTTGCTCTTTTTCTCTTTTCTAAGTTAGAATGGCTGCCTTCTTCAGTTTGTCACCAGGATGAAAACTGCAATTTGCTGTCAAATATTCTAGTATTGTAGATGAATTTTGATTAACATAATATCTAACATTGGAAATGGAAGGTAACCAACAGCGAATGGATGAAAATGCAATACCAAGAGAAGCTCTGACAGGTCTTCAGTATATTATTTTCTACCTCAATGATAGGCCACTTGCAACAACTGAAATGCCACCAAAGCCATTTGATCTTTATTCCATAATAAGGAAATTGGATATCTTCAAAACTCTTGGTAACAATATCTGTGCATAATCCACACAGCACACAACAATTCAGGAGATTGAGATGACAGATCAGTTACTCAAATCATTGCAGATTTGTTTATCCAAAACTTATTTATAAGTTATTGAAACTCATGGCATTCTACAGCCATTGCACAATTGGCTTCTTTCCAGTCATCAAGTTAGTTAATTGAAGACTCATGCCTTGAAATGGTGAGATAGAGCTTATGTTCAACCTACAATAAAATCCATAACAAAAATATGAATAAAATCAATAAAAAAATATATTTTTGTCATTTATGAAAAAGAGGCTTTAATTTATACAACAAAAAAAATATTGAGAAGGCTTAATGTACATTGATGAACTAAAAGATAATGAATTGAAAATGAGGAGCAACTTAGTTGATAAAATAAATATAAACAGGGTAAAAAAAAAAAAAGGGTGGATATTCCAACAGTTTTGGAAAACTTTGCATATTCCATTTTCAGAGAAAGCAGAAACATTTAGATCAACATAAGACAAAGACATATGTTGGTGTGGAGTGGTTTAACAGTAGTGACAGGTGTTTTGCCCCTGGAGATAGGATTATAGGCATTAAGATTCAGAGAGGAGGTGGGTTAGTTTATTGTGGTGGGAGAGGTGTTGGCATCTGTGAGGTTGGGGGTGGGTGGGTGTCCAGTTTCATTATAATGTGTCCCTGTGTATGAACATGTGGGATCTGTGATTGTGAAGGCATGTAGTGTTTCTTGATGTGTGTGGATAGGGGATGGCATGCTTGTCCCACATAGCCAGAGGGACATTGTTTACATGGGATCCAACAGTAGTGTTGGGTGAGCATTTTGTATGTTTAATGTGTATGTTTGGGGATTTAAATGGAGGCATACTGGTGTGGGGTAAGGAATTGTTTAATAAAATGTTCAAGGGGTGGGTAGTAGGGGAAGGGAATATATGTGATGTTGTGGTTTTGGTGGATTTTCTTGGTTTATGTTATAGGATATTAAGGCTGTTGTGAAAGAGATGGGAGGGGGAGTTGTAGAGGTTGAGAATGTTGTACATAGTGTTGAGTTCAATGTTTAGGATTTGTTGTGTAGAGCATATTATTAATGCCCTGCATATGAAAAACTCAATGGTGTTGATTTTGTATGAATGGGGTGTGTTTGTGTTGAATTATATGTATCTGTTAAAAATGTGAGTTTTCTGTATACTGTGGTGTTTACGGCAATGTCTTTGTAAGTAATGGAAACATCTAGATAGTTCATGTGTTTGTTAGAAGGTTGTTCTAGTTCAAATTGTAAGTCAGGATCAACTAAGTTAAGATGTTTTTTATGTGTTTATTGTAACATTGTTTTGTGAGGATGATGATGTCATAAAAATATCTGCCATATAGTTTAGTGTGGGCTGTAAATGGAAAGCGTCTGTTTTTCAATGTAAATTAGTGAAAGGTCTGCAATGGTCCCTAACATGGAGAAGCCCTCTCTCACCACCTCCTAGCTGAATCTTTCCCCGTAATCTAGCTTATGCCAACAATCCTATCACCGGCAGGCAGAATGCCTGCACTACTACTAAACCACACCATACCATCCTGTGTCTTGGTCTTGTATTATAGTAAATGTTTCTGTCATTCCTGAAGATGGAATACACAAAGTATTCCAAAACTGTTGGAATACTTATGTATACTTATCTATGTATGTATGACCATATGTATACTTATCTTACCAAGGAAATTGCTTCTCATTTCCAATTCATTATCTTTAACACAATAGTTCACAATTTTCATATAATTATGACTCTTTCATTCATTCTACTAAGCAACATAGGGCTTCAATTAGTTTTGGCCATCTAGCTATTTTATGCGTTTTTCTTTTATCTCTCAGATCTTTCTTGTAGAAATTATCACTTCCAATAATGTCATTTTCCATGTTTTATGAAAACTGAAGGGAAAAAAATTCTTTTCATGGTAATTTATTATGGAAAAAGTTTTCCACTTTCCCAATTCTCCTAAAATTCAAAATCACAAATTGCTATAATAAATAAATAATTTATTTACAACATTGATATGTATAAGTTTAACAATAAATTTACAAATAGTAAATACAGTGAATGTTTCAGGTCTAACATTAACATGATATCAATTTTGACTAGATTAAAACATAAATATTCCTATGAATTTAAAACCTTGTTAATAATTGTTTCTATTTTTTTAAAAAAAAAAGTGTCTATAACTACAATGTTGAAAGCAAGCAATAATACTCATCAAGATATATTTTGAAACTCTTATCCATATAGACATTAGTTACACTGTCAAATATTCTTTATAAGATAACATTTCATCACTAAAAACCCCCTAAAAGAAAAAGAAATCTGCTTAGGAAAGAATTCCAAACTGAGAATTTGAAATATTGTGATAAGATTAATTTTGAAGAATGAGGAGTTTTCGGTGCTATGATGTTATTTTCTAGAGAATATGAAATTTACGAGACTTCAGTTAAGAACTATATATATGAAGAAGAATTAGGTATTTTGCTTGAGATAGAATCCCAGAAGAGAATTAAAAAAAAAAAATTGTGATGAATCTATAATAGAAAAAAGGAGTTGTGATGAATGTTATAGAAAATATGACATTTGAGACAATTTTTAAATACAGTTACATACAATTAAATATATATCTAAGAATCAAATTAAAATTATACATTCTGTATGACCAAAAACAAAGATAGAAAAGGATCATTTATTTAATGTTTCAATAAAGAACACTGGTGGCAATAAAGTGGATAATTCTAGATTCCTCTGCAGGATATGACTGAAAAAGTTCCCAAATGAAACAGAAAGGCTTTCATTCATAGTCAATCAACACGACTTAAAATTCTAGACTCAAGAGATCTCTATAGCATTCATTTCATATCAAATGTATACAACTTGATACCAAAAATCCAGTGCAAACAGTCCTCAACATCGTCTGGGCAATCATAATATAATCTCAGTATCATGTATCTTTCAACCACATTTGAATTAATATTTAGTAATATGACAATTTTTACTATATTATGCCAGAGCTTCTCAATCTTTCTCTGAGTGTGCATTGTAAATCTTAGCCAAACACTTAATTACTTAGCCGAAAGCAGTATGTAATTATGCTTTCTCTGATAAAGGTTAAAGGAGTTTTTGGCTATTTCTTTAATTTGGATGTTCATTTTCAAAAGCATCTAAAACGAAGTCCTATAGCAACATATTAACAGTGTACGGTATAGATGAAGCACTGAAAGGCATATAATTAAATAAGAATTGCAAAAATATGTCTTTGCCAGGAGCAGCAGATAAATTAATAACTAACAATTATTTACTTAGAATAAATGAAATTGCATAAAGCAAAAAAAATAAACTTTGAATAGTAAAGCATTCTAGGAAATGCTGCCAAAAACATACAACTTCAAAAAAAGTCCATCGTAAATGTGCATAAGCATGAGAAAGTTCAAGCCATTATGCCTTTACAATTAAAACCCTCTTCCTCTTGACTAGCGCCATCACATGCTCCCCACCAATGTGACAATTCAGAGCTTTCCATCTCTTTCCTACAACAGCAGAGCAGCAGCATATGCCCTCCCCCACTATCAATAAATTGTAATTACTAAACACCTATTAAGGCAAAATTGATAAAACAAACTTTGTTAGCATCCTGTCTACATTTACGTAAAAATTTTCATGAAAATTGTTAACTTTAGTAAGAAGATTCTGCAAATTCAAAATAAAAGTAGATTAAAAAATAGTGAAATCCATAATCATAAAAAAGTTTTGCTTTTCACTGCTTGAGTACCTAAGATAGTACACGGCCAAAAACCATCCCTACCAAATGGTGAAAACTACATTCAGGTTGGATTAGTAGTTTTTTAAGTTTTAAGGCTTGTGCTTACTGCCACTTTTCGTTAACCACGAGTGTTAACATTGCTGGCAAATGCAGGAAACGTGGTAATGGAAACTGAGGTTACTGAAGCACTGATCTTATGCAACATGAACTTAGGTTCCCAAGGACACTTTATATTATAAACATGTGCTACCTGTTACCATAAAGAATAATTCCCATACTACAGAACATATTTTAAAAAAGTTTTGTACACTTTGTCTCAAAAAAATTATGCATAAAAGAAGACTAAGAGAATAAGACTGCAGTTTCTCTTACAAGTTAGTGGAAATCATGTCAATGCTGGGCGATATGCCTCTCACAATTTTTTCACTACTGTTCATGGCTGCAAAAAAGATGGAAACATACGTGATGAAATGGGTTAAGTAAGAAGTGGCTAAAAGAATTCATGGGATCGCAATCAGTAGATAATGAGGATCTACTGTATTTGTCCCCATTTGGCTGAAGTTCCTTGAACTAAATGAAATGCAACTCTTTAACAATCTAACTTGTTTCATATTAAAAAAAATAGCAAAAAAATAGCAAATACAAATTTTAAGCATTTCCAATATATTGTTTAGATGTGTCAAGTAGCATATTCCTTCCCATGGCCATACATATATTCACAAAATAGGTCCGAGTCTGAAGGATTACTAAGTCTGTTATTTAAAATAGTCTTAAATATTTTTGGTAGAAAAAAGGGTTTTAATGTTTTTAGAAATGGTACGCAATTGCCATTTTCAATTACCTCATATACTAGTTGGCTAGTATATTCAGGAATGAACTGTTTCGAATTGAAAGCAGAAGAATTTTTATGAGTGTTAAAAAGTTGTCTTCATTGAAAATCAACTAAATACCTGACGTTATGTCATCTGTCCATGGACAAAAAAAGTCTAAGATCATTTCTTATTAATGGCTCCAAATTTTTCTGAATTTAATTCTGTTTCAGGGTTGAAGGCACACATCAGAAATCGTTCCAAGGTAATTAAGATAACTTTTCCTATTCTTCTTATCTACAGAAAAGACTTTCATCCATTTTCACCAGTCTTGCAGTGTCAATATATTAAATACAATTAATAGGAGACAGAGAAGTTAAAAAGAATGTTTAATATTATGCTACATATTACACTAACTATATTGCCATTATTTTTCTCTTCTGTTGTCAGCCAGTGTACAAAATAATCAGCAACTAGAATCTAGAATTATATCCTGTAGGACTCTTATGGATTATGACTGTCTATAAATGCTTCAATAACCTAACTTGAAATGAAAATTATCCATTTAGTACGATGAATTGTAAACAATAGTGAAACTAATTTGTGTATTTTTTTATTGTTTGTTTGTGTGCATGTATCTTTTTTTTTTTTTCTTTTTTTTTCAATTATAAATGCATGCCCAAATAAATTCAAATTATAAGGTTTCATTTATCTTTTTCAGATATTTTCTTTTCTATTTTTTTCCTATATCTTAGTAAACAAAATTTACCCATTTTTTATTCCTGAGATGGCAAAAGACGTCAAAATATTAAAATGAAGTTGGACACATCAAATTTGAAAAATAATAAAGGATATAAACATTTCTTTAAAAAATGCTGAAGCTTTCTAAACTCAAAATAATAATGTAAATAATAAAGCCAGTAAATCAAAAGAAGAATACATAGAAAAAGAAAAAAAATCAGTAAGAATTGTCTGAAAGATACTTGTCTGGAATTGCAAGCAAGACTAAAAATTATGCCTTTATTTTAGTTTGGTCAATAACTTAAAAAAAAAAAAAGTTCTATTGAAACATCATGAAAAACAAAGATTTTCATTCATTTAAACCTTTAGAAATTCCATAATAGCACCTTTATAAATAAATAATTTTGGTATTTTTAAAATAACCTGATTGTTACATATGACTGAAAATGCTAAAAATTTATCAAATTTGACCCTGTATAGCATTAAAGGCATATTTGGTTTTGTCTTTGTTTCTGTTAACATATTAATTTTATATCATTAACAATGCAGACAAAATTAAACTTATTACATGCTTTATAAAAAAATAAAAATACCAAATTTGTATATTAAAAATTATGAAGTGAGACTGTATAAAATACCAGAACTCTGATATTCAAACTACTCCTGTGCTGGCAGTGTTATCATTTTAAGCAAAAATGTTCTAGGGACATATCAGCATTAGGAGCACAAACAACAGTCAGAAAGTTATTATTTTTTTTTTTACATTTCCACAGATAATTTAAAACATTTATGAAAATTACTAGAAACTATTATTTTGCAAATAAAAATATTCCTCTCTAAAAATATGATGAAAATATTGGTAGAGAGAAGTCTATGTGTAATTATAGCAACAGATAATAAACGTAGATATATTCTGACTAAACATTTGGAAATATTTCACAGATAACAAACTGATACAGTTATCTCAGTCTTTTCTAGGATTTTATATAATATGTAATACATTGATTTAGTATTTAAACTCTGAAACATTAAAACCTATTTCTATTTACATAAATTGATTATATTTTGAATATACTATGAAAGGAGGACGGCTCTGATTAACTACAACTTGTAATAATGATAATTTTTTTTATTTGTATCAATTGCTATTTTGTAAATCTTTGTATTTTAATAAGATATATATATAGTTTAGACTATTTTTTTTACTTTTTCAATTTGTTTTTAATGCATTATGTTATTAATAAAGAATTATTAATAATGTAGATAAAGTAAAGCATACAATCCTTCCAATTTTCCTTCCCATTTTTTCAATCAATACTGTATTATTACAGACAATCAAAAAACTATACTTAATAAACATTGCTAAGGTTTTAAAAATGAGATATAGTAGAAATCAAAGAAAATGGCAAAGTAAGTTTTTTTTGCTTAAACCTAATTTAAGTTTTATATTAGATGCATTTAATTTGAAAATAGCACAAACTGAAGAGAAAGGAAAACTAGAAGAAAATAAATATTGAAAATATAAAATAACAATTTCAATAATATAGTGCATCAATTGATAAACAGTTCAACTGATCAATTTTTAGTTCCATCTTCTACCAATTATTAATTACATCAATAATAAAAGAAAACAACCAAATTTTAAATATTAACCATTTGTCTGTTCTACTAAATTTCTAAGAATGGATAAAAGAAACTCTCAAAAAAAAAAGAAAAATTAACTCTTCTTTTTTACATAATTTCTTACATACATCAACAGCACATTTATTTATAATATATTATTATTTTGTTTTAGAAAATAGTGATTTTTCCCAGGCTGCTTTTTGCTATCTCTAACAACTATCTATGCAGATTTGCTCAGATTATATTATCTTAACTTTTAGTTAAGCTGCATGTATCCAATATTGAAGTCATATCATCTGAACTTAAATAACAAAAAATTAAAAGTCCAAACAGAGAAATTGAAGTTCTCTTTTACAACTGTAGCCTACATCAATGCAGAAGACTTCAATGGCTCTAAAATTCAACTTCAGTCCAAGGGATTGATAAGTAAAATTATCTCTTAACATTATAAAAAATTCCAAAACCAATGACAACTAAAAGTGATTGTTTTGTCTTTTATGTTTGTTTTTCCCTGAGGAAAGGGTTTTCAAAGCTGGCAAAAGAGCTGTCTTAAATTTATAAAAATAAAATTTGTCTTGTAATGTTTACTTCTTAGTGCATTTACTGTAATATATATATATATATATATATATATATAATCAGTTATGAAGAACCTGTATAGGTTAGAAACACATATATCTGTGAAGTAAGACTTTCTTACTATAATTAAGTGTTGAAATTCCTAATTCCTAATAAGTTAGTTCAGTTTTAATATTACAGTCACAATTACTTTAAATAATTGCTATTTTCTATTATACTAACCAAGTTCAGATTTCTTACAAGTAGCAGAATGACAACCAAACCTTAAGAAGAAGAATCAATAAATTAAAAAAAAAAAAAAAGTAAAGTAAAAAAAAGTACACAAATAGAATTCACAAAACCACAAGCTATTTGTTAAAATTGTCTTAGAAATATCCATGAATCCTGAGTCTTATCAGAATCCCAACATAGAATTACTTTACACAGAACCACTACAAATAATTCTTCAGTAAGGGAAATTCTCAGATGTCCCTATCTCATTAACTGTTCATATACCTTTGGACAGTTTCTGTGCTGGAGAATCTGCATTAAAAATCATTAGTAAGAAATCTGTAACATCTATATTCTCAAATTTGTGAACTCATATTTTAGGTGTCTTGATTTTGTCAGTCCTGACTACACAATTATTCCAAGTTCAATTAATTATTATTTAAATCTTTATATGCCAGTTTGTATTACACCTGCATGGTAATTAGTAATATTTTTAATGCTCATTATTCAATGAAGAGGGATGGGGGGCAAGGATCATTGCAAAAAAGTTACAGAATGCAGTTTTAAGTGTAAATATACATTACATCCATTGGCCTGCAATCAAGATAACTCAAAAACTGTACAACAGAGGAAGCTGAAATTGCAAGGGAGAGGTTTAAATTACTGTTTGAAAGCCCTATTAATTTTTGTATAAATTCAATCAATAGATGAAGACGTAAAGGTTAAAACCAAGCAGATTCTTAAAAGTTTGCATACCAATCACATCTTTTTATTTTTTAATAGTGTTGGACTTTCTTCTTTAAGAAAATGCATTAAAAAGAAAAGGAAAAAAAAAAAACAACTTTTAAAAGTGCAAAGTTGAAGAGGTACTGAATTTTAAACAAGAGCAATCATAAGTAAATTTTCTGTAGCTAAACCAACTATCATGGAAAGGAAAATGAAGAGTTGATGTAAGGAAATCACCGATTTAATAATGTAAATTGATTTTCTTAGTATACAGGAGTTAAAAAGGATTATATTGCTTTCTGAAATATGGTAATCAAAATTATGTGGGTAATATTTTCCTACTTGATAACTGTATACAAATTTTTGTTTTGTGTGATATGTCAATGAATTGCTACATTATATTAAAAATTGAGGAAAATAGTTGTGTTATACATGGTTTAAGAATATACAATAATTGTAAGGATTTATTTTAAGATTTATCTTGATAAAAATACTAGTGTGAAACAAATAATTGAATTTTGGATATGAATGAATTTTATTTAGTTTTCTATCCAGTTATTACATTTCCTTTAATTATTAAAGTGAGGGGAAATATTCATTATTACTGTCAGCAGAGATATGTTTAGTATAAACCATCAGTTCAATGTTTCCTGGGTCATTTTCAATAAAAATAATAAAAAAAAAAAATGACTATCTCTTCTTAATGTTATGATTTGCATTAGATCAAATAATAAACCAATATCTCCTCTTTAAATTCCATATCTTTTATATCTTTACTAATGGTATTTATGGTAACAGCTAATTATCACTATATATTAAACAGTGCCAAAAAAGTGAAGAAAAAGATTAATGCAATGTACTAGGATGCCTAAATTTGAAATCTATTTGTATTTTCCAAACTTATACTTCAAATTACTGCACAATTAATTACCAATCATTTAAGAAAGCTGAATAAATTTTACTTTTTTTAATTTTTTTTTAATGTTTTAATACATACTAATTTTAAAAGTGTCAATATAGTAGGCTCCTTGTAATATACAATCAGGACACGTTAAACATTTTCATCATTTATCATTATCTGAATAAATTTTCTTCATAAGTAATGTAAAATAGGATTTTTTTTTTTTTTTTTTAACTTTCTGGAATCTTAAGAAGTTCTGTCTCCCAGATATCGGTGCAAGGCTCTGAATCAAAATAATTTTCAGAATGCTTAATTTACTGAATAAAATAAAAAAATAGAACCTTTCCTGTAAGATGTTGAAATTTAGCGATATTCACCCAAATTCAAATAATTATTGAGCACCTTATGATATTAGTAACTATTTTTGGATTTATTCTGTACTGTACTGTAGTACAGTTTATCTATCCTCTACTGTACCCTAAATAGCTATCTTTCACTGTTCAATTTTATAAAAGATTAATATTTCAGAAGTGCACTGCAATTTATTTATTTTACTTCAGGCAGGGCATAAAAAAACTCTTATCTCAAATATATACTGAAACAGAAGTGTATATTTGTTTCAGAAAATAATAATAATAGTAGTAGTAACAGTAGTTAAGAGATTGTAAATATCATCTGTATTTCAAATATTTTGATAATAAATGTATTTGTGAAGAAGTTATCATAATGCAAAAGTAATTTTCTTGGTATTATTCTGATTAAATAAATAAATAAATATTTATTTAGCTGAAATAAGTTATTTTAAGAGCTTATTTACAAAAATTGTCTTGTAAATTCCCGGAGAAGCATTTTAAATTTCGATAAGCAAAATTAGATAATACTAACTTAAATTTGGTTTAATGGAAAGGAAAGGGATGCCAGGACAACTCTACCTTCCCCTTTTAATCATTTAATTCAATGTTTCATCTCTTATAAAAATAAATACATACATAAATAAATAAATAAATAAATAAATAAGAAATTTATGTGGGTGTTCGCACTTTAATTATGCCATGAAATTATATAGCTACTTTAATTTCAATTATTATATATTATTACGTATAATTATTATACGTTATTTCCCTTTCTGAAAATACGACTCAGTTTCGTTATTTCGGTAAGTTTATTCAGATTTATTTTAATTGATGTGAAGTGCCATATATTGTTTCATTCTATGTGGCAAAGGCAATTGATCGATATAAGGCAGTATACTTCCCGACCTATGGGTGGCCAAATGCCGGCGAATGTAAGTTCGACAAAGGCGGCTAAGGGATGGTGGGTTAGCCCTTTCGTACAGAAGCCACAACAGAAATTCCGAATCCCCTCGAACCACAGACGGGAGGTAAGGTTCGTCCACCCAACGACTATTCTGATTTAGATTTGCCCCTGCGTTTAATAGCAGTTCAATCATTTCTTTATCGGCGTGACGAATCACCCAGTAGAGTGGCGTTCGGCCGCAGTGATCGACCATAGTGGGGAAGCAACCGCTCAAAACGAGGAGCCGAGCGATATCCCTCCGTCCATGCACTAAGTACTTCGTTGCTAAATACAGGGGACACTCACTCCAATTCTGAGCGGATGATATAGAAGCTCCGTTGTCTAGCAGCAGTTGGACGAGGTCGAGTCGTTTCTCACGAACGGCCACCCAAAGCGGGGACTGGCCGTACCAGTCAGGTTTGTCGATGTCGGCTCGAGCGTCAAGAAGCCGCCGAAGGATACCGATGTGGCCGAGACGACACGCGGTGAAAAGCGGAGGCTCTAGACGGTCCAGATGATCCTTACTCAGCTGATTCACATTGGCGCCGTTCTCTAGTAGAACTGTGACGATGGCTTCCAGGCCCAGTCCAGCCGCCAGAGCGAGAGGGGTGGTTCCTCGCATTGGAGCATTCACATCTACTCCCGAACTAATGACAGAGTTCACCATCTTCAGATCCTGCGTCCGAATCGCTTGATGAAGATCAGCCACATTCAACCAGGACATGACGACGACTTTCACAACTTTAACAGCTTATCATTCATTAAAAAATATATCTAAATGAAGTTGAACTTTTTCGTGAAACATTTTGACAAATCTAAAGATAGCGTCGCCATCCGTACAATTTATAAACAGTTTTCATATAAAAGCTTCCAACCCATTCACGGAGCTCAAACGAAGATGGAAGGCTTTTGTTCCAATGTGGATGTACGTCATGGAACTATTCAGGCACTGAATTCTTGCCAATAATTATAATTTGTTAATAAACTAATATTTGGATATTTATTTCCTAACAAAAATTTAAGGAATAAAAATAAATGAAATTAGTGTAAAAAAAAAAAACCAATTCTAATTGGCTAGAAATAGCGTATGGACTCCAAACCAAAATAGGAATGAGAGAATAATTGACAAGTTTAATCCAATTAAATTACCCACTAATAATAAAAAATAAACGACCCACTATTATATTTATTGGTGTTTGAAACACTGTAATATAAAATAAATAAAAATAAATTCCTATTTTAAGTAATTTTATTGGTTAATTTATTAAAATAAAAATTCGTTTTCAAATACTGATTAATAAATTCCAGATTTTTTCACATACACATACTTATAATAGATATTTACTTCAATAAAGCTAAGATCAGAATTATATACAATATTTTAAAAGTGATTTAAGATATTAAATATAGCTCCCTTTCAAAACAGCATCGACTGGAAATTATCATACTTAAATATAATCCTTCATCGCAAAATAATAAAATAAAAACCTACCAACAGTGAATTAACTGTTTAATTCCTATTTAAAATGTATAAACTTAATTTCTCAATATTCTTCAATACTACCATGCAACAATTTATTTTCTATTAAGATTAAAAGCTCAAATTAAAGAAGTTGTTCTGAAAAAAAAAAAAAGACATCTGTAAGTCTATCTAAATAAAAACAATGGGTGAGACCAAATTACTTACAAGTGGCATCCAGGATTTCAACAAAATTCATTGAGGCCTGCGCACTGCTGGCACATGAATTTTCTCACTAATTTTTCATTGGTGAGTTTTTCATTGTGTATTTTTCCTTTGAGGCACCCCTGCGATTCCGATCTATCTAAATAAATTTAAACTTTTTTTTTTTTTTTTTTAGATATCATCATCCAAAGAAAAAAAAAGAGGGAAAAAACCAATCGTACTCCCCTAGCACAGATTAGAATAAAAAAAATCAGCAAAACCCTTAATAAAAAAAGTATATAGAATAAAAGTATAAAAAATATAACAAATTTCCTAATTTATTTATTTTTTTAAGTGTAGTAGAACTCCAATTATCCGGATCGGTTTTCAATAAAAAACTAAAAAAAAAATACTTTCTGTGTTTAAATACAGGTACATATTTGTAATTTTTGTTCTTTTAAAAAATATCTTTTATGTTTAAATATTTGTAAATAATTTTATGTTTGTATTTGTTTGGTTCTTTTAATACATGCAGTTTCACAATAACACGTTGTGCTAGAGTGATTTTCACTTATGACCCAATCATCCGAATCATGCCAATTCCCCATTAACCGCATAATTGGAGTTCTATTGTAATAGAAGAAATTATTACGACTTTATTTATCCAGTTTCCCATTGATTTTAGTCACTAATAAAAAAGAAAAAAAGAAATTAAAGTGCTTGTAAGTTGCTACCAAATAAAAAATTCAAATTACTTTCATTATGTCAAAGTATCTTCTTAAATGTTTCAAGTCTTCATTAGGGTTTCTTAACTAAAGTGATAAAGTAATACAGGAAGGATGATTTAACATAATTAATATTATTCATTAGATATTTTTATTCTAATTATATTGAAATAATTTAAGCAAAGCCGAGGTAAGAACTAATGAGAACCAACTATTTACAATTAAGAACTTCTTTAGTCTTCTAATTTTGAAGAATGGAGTCGCCCACTCATTTGACTGAAAGAGTTTATTCGTATTTAATACCGTTTCTTATACATTTCGTGAATGTAATGAAGTTATATGTAAGAGAGGCGACAGTTTTATTGTAATCAACCTTGTGATTATTTTTTTTTTGAAGGTATTTCTTATCAAATAAAAGTTTGGAGTGATGCGAGCACATTTTTATTCCAAAATGTGGCCCAGATAATAAAAAAGATTTGTAAACCACTGCTTTAATGGTATGAAGCAATCCCATTAATAATCAAAATTACTGTATCATAACAATATAAAATAGCCTATCCTCTCTAGAAATTAAAATTAACAGCAACCTATTTCTATTTCGCAACTTGGTAAAATATTATAATTAACTGTCTTTTATTCTTATGTTATTTTTAGGAAGCTTAACAATCATGCCCTGATGTTTAAAATTTGTTTTAGTTTAAAATCTTATAATTCTTAATAAATAAATGATAAAAACTCACTTATACTTTAAAATTACATTTAATTAAAAACAACCAACACTATTAATTACGACACCATGCCGTCTGTCTTTGTCAAGTGATAAAACATAGTAATCTCTCCAATTTATATACAAAATATAAAAAAAAACTACATCCAAATATTAGGAAAAGAAAAAAAAAATGTAGTTCTTTTTATATTTTGTATATAAATTGGAGAGATTACTATGTTTTATCACTTGACAAAGACAGACGGCATGGTGTCGTAATTAATAGTGTTGGTTGTTTTTAATTAAATGTAATTTTAAAGTGTATGTGAGTTTTATCATTTATTTATTATTCAATTATTGCCGCACGTTAAAAATGTAATAATAGTATTATTGTATTGGGAATCCATATTTCTTCATTGTGTTCCACATTTGGAATGGAATGCTTTACGAGATAATGTTAAAAAGATATTCAATCTTTAGCTCTGTAATTTTGAGGACGTTTACCTGATCTACACAGATTACTACAGAATCCTGCCTGTTCTTTACATAAGCACTTTTCCACAACACTCCTTATTCTATTTAAGAGTAATTCAGCTTAAAACTTACTTGGGATCAACAACAATGTAAAACCTCTCCAGTTTTTGCATAAGATTCAATATCAAGATCTAAAACATTAGGCCTATTTAAAATTTCCTTTAAAGTATTCACTCCATCTTTATTAGTTAACAATGTTCCTTCTTTATTATTTGCTGGTCTATTTCGTGAAAAGGGTTCAGGTTTCAGTATCTTTCAATATCATTACAATCACAATATCTTTTTTTGATTTCACTAAACATTTCTTGTAGCCGTGGTTCTCCAATTAGAATTTGAAATCATTTTCCTTGTTCAATAACTAAACCCACTCCTTTCCAATGTCAATCAGCATTTGGTCGCTAGAGTACAAAAATAACATACTGCTAATAGTTATTTTTCCAAATAATTCATTCCATTCAGTTTCACTCATTCCAAGCAAATTCAGTTTATATTTATTTATTTTCACAATGGCCTGGTGCAGTTTCGCAGTTTGAAAAAATACAAGAACATTGCAAAATCCAGTCTTCATTTTCCTTTTGATCCAAAAATTTGTCAAAAAATCGAGATGTCTGGCTATTGCTTCATTCCGTTTCATTTATAAAGGATAATGGTTATTTGCCTTCTGCCTCCAAGTGCCATTATGGGGCTGCCACCTACAGACTTGGGCAGTGGCCTCAGAGATCTCGGTGCTTAAGAATAGAGCATTTCCTCTCCATCCAATTACGATTTCAATATTTATGGCTTTATCACTGATATTTAGTCACCATGTGCTCATCTACTGTCAAGGAGCAAAAATCATCTTAACACCTAATAAAGGAGAAAGCATTTTCTATATTAAAGACCATTTGCAATATAAAACCCAATTCCAACTATCTTGACCATTTCTTCAAAAATGCAGAAAATAGAAGACCAGTTGCTAGGGCCTCGGAAGAAGTCTGGGTGACATTGATCATTTTTATAACTGTTTGATAATCTGATGAAGTTTTACATTTTTACCTCATTTTCTATGTATGTACTTGTGTGTGTATATATATATATATCTTGATCTATCATATAATGCCCAAAGGTAACACTAGTGCCATTAACATTGAACTATCAATGAATGCCATCACTTGTCTGTCAAGGTTGTCATTATAACTTCACATTGAAAGTATTTGCTTTACTAGCCTGAAAAGTGAAAAACAGCCCAAAGTCTCCTCCTAGTGATAATTTAGTTGTCTTTTTCCATTATCCTTATATGCCCACTCATTAAAAAAAAAATTAATAGGACATACATATGTAGAACAGAAAATTTAGAAACATAGCTAAACAATACTAAGTAGGAGTTGGTAAATTACAAGCAAACAAAACTTAGATTTCTTTAGCCAACTTTTGTTTTCTTCATCTAAAACTGAATTTTTTTTATCTTTCTTTTGTTTATGTACTTTAGTATTCAACTACTCCAATGAATTGTTTAAGTTTGTCATTACAACCAATGTCACAGTTCAAAGAGCTCCTGTTCCTAGGATTTTAGCACTGAAATTAGTTGCGACTAAGGGGCATTTACTTTGAGAAAAAGACTAAAAAAAAAAAAAAATAAATTATCAGAAAGCATTTTAAGACTTCAAGAAAGCCCACCTCATGAGCTTTTCCCCCCCGTTATTTTTGTGAATTTTGAGGAGAAACATCAGGATGAAAAAATTTGTATCTATGCATATTTTTCATATTCAGATTGCCATAGTGTATGCACCCTATGTCAAGAGCGTTTCATTAACTCAAAAGCCACTCTCCAACAGCAAAGGACTGATCTGACATTGAAATTCATTTCAGAAGTAGGATTATAGAAGAATAAATAATTTTATATTAACCAACAATTATAAAAATTATTTATTCTATAATCCTACTTCAGTACATCAGCTCGGTCCTTTGCTATTGGAGTGGCTTTTGAAGTTAACCAATTGGAAGCTCTTGACATCAGTTGCACTGTTATCTATGGCAATCTGAACCTCAAAGACCTGAATTCTGTTAAATTCAGATATTGCAGGATTGTAGAAGAATAAATAATGTATTATTGTTGGTGAAAATAAAATTATTTAATCTTCTACAATCCTACTTCAGAAAATGAGTTTCAATACACTGCTACTGGAGTGTGGCTTTTGAATGAACCAATCAGTTTGACATTGGGTGCAATGTGACGTATGGCAGTCCGAACCTCAAAAATATGCAAAAACAAACTTTTTATGTCCTAATATTTCTCCTAAAATTCACAATTATTTCTGGGGGAAAAATCTGAGGTGATCTTTCTTAAGTCTTAAAAATGAGTTCTGATAAATTTTATTATTTTTTTGGTCTT
>JAFIDM010004315.1:65826884-65843608 GCA_023159025.1 Thereuonema tuberculata | reverse complement strand
TAATAATATTTTCATTATGAAAAGGGAAGAAAAATCTATAAAATGCAGAAATTCGTTAGAATTGTTTGCTTTTAACACATTGAGCATTATCAATAGCAATCTGGGACAGCTGTTTCGTCCTTAATAGGACTCATCAGCCAGATTTAGCTTTGATAATGGAGCTCGGGATGCGCCGGTACCTATGATTCCATCTCCCGCTCTCGGAAGTGGAACCCGGTTGAAAGCAAACAACTAAAGAAAAAACGCTGTAACAAGTACAGGAAAATTACCTCAGTCGGCTTTGCGCTGAGCTCGAAAGGCAAATTCTAACGAATTTGTGCATTTTATAGATTTTTCTTCCCTTTTTGTATTACATTAATGCACGTTAAACCTTCTTTATTAATATTTTCATTTTCAAACTTTTGGAGTAAATAATAAATCTTGCTAACCATTATATCTTCTGTTTGTATTAGCCTCTGATAATGAACATTTCTATAAGTTTTCCAATTCAACATTAGTTTCATTACATAACTTTGTAATATTTGGATTTTGGATAATAATATTTGTTGTGCCAATAAACAATATTAACTAACTTTTTATTTTAAAGATATTTCAGTGGTATTTTCTTAACTACTTTTTTTTTTTTAATTATCTTTAGTGTATATTATTTGTAACTCATACCAATAATCATATATATTGCTATATTGTAGTCATATCATTTCCCTTGTCAACAAACTACTGACAAGGGAAGTGCATGACCTCGAACGCTGAGAACTGCACGAAAATGTGCTTGGAATACAAATCGCTCATCCCAAAAACAGTGGTATGAGTCATTTTCATGCAAAGCTCAGCTGTTGTCTGCTAGTGCACTTTGAAGTCTGAATAGCTATGCAACACTAGCAGGTCAGTAGGAAAACTTTGTTGTTCAGATAGCGTAATTATTTTAAGTAGAGGGAAATATAGCAATATAGTCACAACATTGAAATATTTGTGTTTTTGGTACTATTATATCGATATTTTGTTTCTTCGCGTTATCAAAGTTCCTCTCTTGGACCTTCAATAGGTGATCATTCAAATGTCTTTCATGGTAAGACATGCAGTTTTGCATGAGAATGACTCATACCACTGTTTTTGGGCATGAGCGAGGATTTATATTCTAAGCACATTTTCATGCGGTTCTCAGTGTTCGAGGTCATGCACTTCCCTTGTAAGTAAAAATAAAAGGTGTTCCACTACAGGCCATGCAGGTCCTTGGGTGTTCGGAGGTTGTAACGATTCTCGACCAATGAGGATGGTTACGGTCGGATGGCAAGTCTGACACCCACCTTCTTTTAACCCTAGAGTAAGAAACCTGGTACCTATTTGACAGAGGGCTAGGTGAACCCTAGGTATCATCTCATGAAGAAATAACTAGAAAAATATCCAACCAGTACTGGGAATTGAGGCTGGTTCCTCCAGTCCTCGGCCAGTGTTTTAAGCCACTGGGCTACTGGGCTCACCAAAGCAAAAAAAAATGAAATATAAAGACTAGAGTATCTTCTAAATCATTACATCAACACGGCGCAATATTTCAGAAAGCTTAAACGGCCTTTCCTTTCTCAAGCGATGTTATAAAAATTCAAAATTGAGGCTTGAAAGACAAGAAGAAGGCCATGTTTTGAAGTTTATAAGAAGATGGTTCGAAAATATGATTCTTAATATTATAAGACATTTGAAAGACAATTGAAAGAATTTTAAATTATAAAGACTTGAATTTTAAAAATGATTTTAATTTTTTAAATTATAAAGATTTGAATTTGAATCTGTAGTAACCACGCTCTTTATTGTTTAATTATTTCACGTATGTGAATTCTTGGTCTGCATTATTATTATTATTTCTATTTGAAGCTAAGGAAAGGGAGATGTTTTCTCCTTTCCTTTTGAATTTTTATAACATCGCTTGAGAAAGGAAAGGCCGTTTAAGCTTTCTGAAATATTGCGCCGTGTTGATGTAATGATTTAGAAGAAATTAAAAGTATGTTTTTTAATATTTACGGTATTTGTAAGGAGATTTAATTTATCACTAGAGTATCTTAATTATCAATTTAAGAAATCTGATTCTCACCTGAGAAACAACTGATTCTAATTCTGTCAAATCTTGGTTCAGTTCCTCATATTCTTCATTCAGAAAATGAATTTTTTCTTTGATATGTCCCATGATATTTATGGTACTGGTAATTTTTTTACGAAGTTTTGTTAATTCCTAAATTAAATAAATAATTTAATATTGCAAATTAGGTTAAGCGACATAACTATTAAGACAGACGGCATAATTAAAAAAAGCAATGAAATTTGGTGGAGTATAAATTAAGACTATTGAGTTTCATTTAAGTAGCCCGCAATAACTTATGATGAAACAAGGTTAAATACATGGAGTAGTGGTCATTATATAGCCTTTCACAGCAAAAGATAAAATATTGTGAGCTCTGCTTTCTATTATGGAATCACTGAAAGTTGGTTGAAATTTATATTTATTTTAGTTGAAAAAACTGCCTCCAGACATTACTTCAATTGCCAGTTAATACTGCGTATATAATAACGTAACTGAGGTAAGCAAAACAGATTTAAGTCTTTATTTTTTTAATCCAGAAAATGGAAAGTTTCTACACATATCATAATTTAAACATAAATATAGGATTTTGTTTGTGATTTCACAACTTAAAAAAAAAAACAAAAAAACCATTAAAGGACACGTAAAGTTGGTTTTGAGTTCTTTCAAGAACTTGTAAATATATATATTTATATACAGACAGCCCTCGTTTTACAACGATTCAGATCTACGCCGGTTTAGAATTTAGGCCAAAATGAGGAAAAATATATTTTAAAAAAAGAAAAATTTCTTGAGCGAATATGTAGCCATAAATGGTGAACGCAGTCAACTTAAACAGCTGTACTTAGGCTCCTCCCACTCAGTCCAAGTGGCTCCTCTCCTCCTCTCTTTCATTTCGCTTAGCAATCCTGCATTGATTTCCTGTGATAGATATATATTACAGTGATAAAAGTTTTTAAAAATAAATATGCCCATGTCTGGTAAAAGGAATATACCCTGACACACTTTACACTGTATTCGTGTAATAATTAAGTTATTATTTATTATTTTATGTTAATTTATTAGGTCTATAAAAATGCGTCAATGTTTTACAGTAATTTTAGTTGTAAAAACTTACATTAGCACGGTTTAATTAAATAAAAACAATATATTTTGGATGTGTGGAATGCATCCCTTTATTTATATAATGGGTTTGTTTTATGTCAATTCGATTTACGATGACGCTGTAGGAATGCAACACAGGCGTAAAACGAGGGCTGCCTGTATGTATATAAAAGTCTGATACTTTTAAGATTATCTCTTCCATACTAATGTTTTTTACTACAGCTAACTTTATATAAGGCCAAATTATAAAAGAAAAAGAAAATCTCCTGTTTTGATAGATTAAAATGTGTAAGTCATTCAATTTGAAAATAATACTTCGCCATTTCTGAATTATGCAAGATAGTTTTACAAAATTTCATCTAATCAGAATTGATAAACTCATTAAGTAAACATACCTCGTTTCGTTCTTCAATTTTTTCAATGAATGCCTGATTTTCAATTTTCAGTTGCTCAAAATCAACCATCCTAATAGAGGAGTTTGAATCATCCTGTAAATCAAAATAATCAAACCAATTTAGTTAAAAGATTTAAATTGCACATTCTTTAACTAATAATAAAATAAATAAATTATTAGTAATGCTTAAACAAATCATACAGTTAAGCATATTTCTTACTACAAGAAATGTCACTATATTGCCATTCTTCAGTCACAGTTAGAAGGGAATTGCTCTGAATTGAACACAACAATTCCATTTGTTATCATCATCCTCATATTCGGCCTATCTCAGTGCAGGGTTGGATGAAGGCCTCTCCCATTTTTTGCGAAATGTTTCTCTATTTTCTGCCTTTCTAATCCATATTTCTCCAGCAGTTTGGACGATTTCGTCCTTCCATCTAATTGAGGGCTTTCTCGTCTCTGGTGTCCTTCGTAAGGTCTCCAAGTCATCATTTTTCTTGTCCATCTTGAGTCTTGCATCTCGCAATATGACCCCGTCCATCTCCATTTTGCTTTCTTGATGTATTCAGTAAGGTTTATGATCTTCGTTTGTTCTCTGTCTATTAGTTTTGTGATCCTTAAGAGTAATACCCAACATATGCCTTTCCATTTTACATTGTATTCCATTTGTAACATACATTTTGTCATAGTCTGTCTTACTGTTTGTTCACTTTGTTCTCTAACCATTTCATAATAAAAACTTTTCACAGCCATTTTTTTTTTTTCAATTCTGAGTTGAACATTTGCTATTCTACAGATAATTGTTACAACCTGTTCTGCCAAGGTCCTACAATGCTTCTTGTTCTAAATGCTCAAAAGAGGCAAACCATCTATGAATTTTATTCTAGTCTATCATTCATTTACCAACATCAATTGATAAGTCAAGGGAAGACTACAGTTCACCAAAAACAAAACAAATGACATAATTTGATATTATTAAATTATAAATCAATATCGGAGTCTTTTTTGATTAAAGTTACTTAAATACAGTTTTTTAAGTTACTTATTTCATTTTTTTTTGGGGGGGGGGGGGGATTGAAAGGGAGAAAACATGTATGCTTGTCTAATCGTATTTTATTTTCTGACTCAATTACAGCAAAATCTATAATAAACAAAATTCAAAAGACTCATTTTTTTCCCCTGTTTATTCTTGCTTGAAGCTCTTAACTACAGGAACCATCAATTATAAGATTTTAAATTTAAATTGCAATTTTTGTTCCAAATTGAAAAAGTTAAAATTGTTAAATTTTGTACTTTCAACTAACCGTTTTTATCTATAGACTAAACAAATTGGTACAGATTTATCCTTTAATAATTACAAATTACATTATAAGAATCAATTTTCTTTTGTATCCACATCAGGTACACTGTTAAATAGTATTTATCGAGAGACGTAAAACAGCAAGAATGACTCCTCAATTAAATTTAACCTAATAATGACATAAATTATAATTTTGTAAAAGAATGGTGACATGGACTCATGGTTACTCAAGTTTATCATGAGAAGAAGCAGTAGGTAGATTAGTAATAGAATACAAGCATTTTGAATTCTTCTTTAAGTAAAGATTAATCACCACTCCTCTCATATGAAACCAAGTGGATATAGAAATTTTCCAAGTCATGATGTGATTATTTCTTCAAAAGTAGCCTGTAATTAGGTTGCTAAGAGATACCCATCTCTGATTGGACCTTTATGTTTTCAAATGCTTTTAGCATACGTTTTTGAAAACCAAATACTGATTCATGAATATAAATTTTAGTCTGAAAAGGGACCATGATTTCTCTTTAATGGTTGGAGTGTCTCAGTACAGAGATTTATACATGCTTCTAAGTACCAATTTGAGAGTGCTTGTAGCATTGTTCATTGTTAAAGAGTTTTCATTATGCAGGAGTTGATAAAAATAGAGCTTATACAGGATTCAAAATGTAAATCAGCATCATAATAAAAGAAACTAGTAAATACAGGGTTTTATATATAGACCTCTTTGAAAATAAAATATCATTTATATTATCTCACTTCGTTTTATTTTCTGTTTAAATATTAACAATATAAACCATATTCACACACACATCAGAAAAATCAACTAGCAACACAACAAAATAAAAAAAGCAAGAAACTAAAAAAAGTTTACTAACAAGAATAAACGTATGGTTGCTAAACTGAAGAGAGGTCAACATAGTAAAATTACTAAGCTGACACTTGTCTAAACATAAATAGTAGTAAGCAGTGGATTACTTGAGGATAGGTGGGGCTTCGTAGTTACAACATATCCCACCACGCTACTGCTTCGCATGTGGGATAAACAAAGCCACGTGCTTTGTTTTAACCCGTTTAGATATATAGGAAATATTATATTAAAGAAGGATATTCCAAGCGTTTTTACAGAATTATTGCAATAAGGAACTGCACAGTACTGAACCATTCCGTCTTGAAATATCAAAAATCGACAATTTTTTGAGTAATTCACACTAAGTTATATACTAGCTCTATAGGCTTTCTGTTTGTTTATCCCACAACATTACACGTCATACGTGACGTTGGTAGGGACGTAAACCTCAAGTGGTCCATTGAAGGGAAACTGATCAAAATATCGTCAATTCTCTCAAAATCAGGTGGAGATTAAATTTCTCTTCAGCCGTTTCATGGTGAACTCTCATGTCACAAAATGGCAAATCAATCTGTGATATATTTAATGATATATATACTGTCCCTAGTATAAAGTATCCTTGTCAAGATATGTATTTGCTTAAAATTTCAAAGATACCAATAAAATTTATTTAAAGAAATTCTGTACCTTGGTTTTTAACAGAACCTCTAATTTTGAAGTCCTATATTTAATTGCAGTATTTCTGGAACGATAGACTTTTAAAATGTCATATTTTGCCCTTTCTTTGTTTAAATATTGCTCTATAACCTGTAAAGAGTAAGAAAATAATAATGGATTCAATTTTAGATTTCAATAAAATCATGAACAATTAGAAGAAAACATCTTAAAATTTTGTTTAGAACTAAAAATTTGGGATATTATAAGGTATTTTAAAATTGCATTAATTTTTTAATTCAATATGTAAAAATAACTGTAATATTTATCAGGACAAAGTCACTTGCAGGTGCTATCTATACTATAATTTCATTGGTTCCTATTGCAAGTGAAAACTAAAAAAAAATGATTGAAAGATGGCACTGCTATAATAATTGACAAGTTACAGTCTGCTCAACCGATCAGCTCAAGAGGATATATAGCAATGAATCAAATAAATTACATGTATCAAATATTGAAAGTTTTATAATTGAGTTCAGGAATGCCTGATGATGATGTCTCAAATTAACAATAATTGTATTCCATCCATGTTCATGAAATATCAGGGAAAAAAATTAGAACAAGTGAGTAAGACTAATAAAAGTATGAAGTGATCAAATTAATCAAGACAGAACCTAATTAGAAGCCTAATCTATAGATAGTGGCAATAAAATAATACATAAATACAATTCTTGATTATACCGTGTTTTTTTTTTACTTGTTTCTTTTATTTATTAGTTTTATTTTTAATTCACTTTTTTTTTCTTTAATACTGAAGCCAAACCATATTTGAATATTTATTTTATCTAATAACTACACTAGATATCAAATTTACAGTTTATCTTTGCTCATGTTTTGAATTACGATAAAAAAAATATCAAGCAATTTGTAATTGAATTCTTTCTGGGATTTGAAATGAATCGATTCCTGAGCTTTCACAATTTTTTAAATGCACTTACTTCAACTGGCAATTTAGCTCCCGTTTGAGAATGAACAGCAGTTTTCAGTTTTTCTTTTTTGTCAGCCAAAAATTTCTCCATTTCCAAGCTAGCTTTTGCCAAGGCTTCATTGCAGGAAGTTCTGAGTTCTAAAATCTCTTTTTTTAGTCTTTGTTCTTCCTCTGCAAAGGCTGCTTTGTATTGAGTCCAATTATCTTCAGCAACAGGAAAAATGGTTTATGATTAGTTTAAAATCACAATGATTCTTAATGTCATGGATGTAGTAATTAGAGAGAAGTATAGTCATGGCAAAGAACTCTATTTTTTTTTTAGGTCCTTCTTCTTACGTAACCTTTGACTGTTAATCACACTTAATACTAAATTTGTAAAATTAAAAAGAAATTTGGCAAACTGAATAAAATTTTAAAGAGTTAAAATTTTCTAAAATTGTCTTGTACATCAATTATAATATATCAGATATTTTCACATAAATTAATAGGCCATAGGCAAAAGGACACACATTTTCATTTGGGTACAATGAAATTAAGTCAACAACATGCCTTGGATTCACATCTGTAAGACCAATGAAAAGTGGTGGCAAAGTCCTACATGGCCTACAAACAGTTTAATGAAGATGTGCATTTTGAGATAATTGGTAGAAATCACTGTTTCTTTTACTTTCTTGTTTAATTTTCAACATTTAATGGTCGCGATTTATTCTTTTTTTTAAATATACATCATAATTAAGAATTATAATTACAATAAATAATTATAGTTATTTAATAGAAATCTAAATAATGTAACAGGATTAATTTTTCTTCGTTAGTTAGCTTCTGCAAAAATACACTGCTCACAAAATTATGAGGATATTGTGAAATGAATATAATACACCCAAAAAACAGAGGCATTTGAGTTTATTTATTAAAGCACAAAATGACACGAAAATGGAAGTTGTCTGAATATGCAAATATGATGGAAAACGTTATTTTGCATTTTTGCCCACAGCCCTGTATAAAGAGGCTGGTGCTGCTGGGTTATCTCCACTTTCCTGGATCAACAACTAGTGGCAGAATCGTTGAGTGTCACCTGAAAATGCCCCTGCAATGTGATTTACCCGAATCTGAAGCATGGAGAGTCATACGATGTCTGAAGCTGACCAAATATAGATGTCACTGGCAGCAGCGATTGGAACCTCCCAAAGCGTGATTAGCAGACTCTGGAATCGCTTCAGAGACTGGCACAGTGCGAAGACTAGGGCAGGGCCGCTCACATGCCACCACTGCAAGAGATGATCGCTACTTGACGCTAATAGCACAAAGAAAAAGGCGAAGCAATGCGAATGAGCTGCAGGGAATGTTTCTCGCTGCTACTGGATGACGTGTATGTACTCAGACCGTGCGACTGACACGGTGGACTGTATGCCCGACGACCAATGCTATGCATTCTGTTAACTGCTGAACATCGCAGAACCGGCAGAAGGTGGGCTGAAATGCATCTTCCTTGGACCCGTGAAAAGTGGTCCACAGTTTTCTTCAGTGATGAGTCAAGATTCAGCCTGCAGCCTGACAATCATCATTCCCTGATCTGACGTGAACGTGGAATATGCGAGAATCCATGTTTCATGCAAGAAAGACGTTCCTTTGGTGGTGGTTGAATCATGATGTGGGCAGGCATCAGCATTGGTGGTCGTACTGACTTTATGTTGTTAGAAATGGAACGGTGAATGCTGTAAGATATCGGGATGAAATTCTACAGCCTATAGTGGTACCCTATTTTGGAGCAGTTGGGGCCAACTTTCTTTACATGGACGATAATGCATGCCCCCATCATGCATATCTCATCAACAACATGCTGCAAGAGGCTGGAATCGAGCGATGGAGTGGCCTTCATGTTCTCCAGAGCCCTGAATCCCATCAAACACGCTTGGGATGCACTAGGAAGACGTGTTGCCAGTCACCAATCACCCACCATAACACTTCCTCAGTTGGAAGTTGCCCTGGTACGCAAGTGGCCACGAATCCCACAGGAACTGCTGGAAAATTTGATCCTCTCCATGCCTCATTGCTGTTAGTGTGTTGTGGCAGTCTCAGGTGACCATACACCCTACTGAACAGTCAATCTGTGACACATTTTTGTATGTGAAAAACTCTGAACTTATTGCAGTATTAAATCAAATAGGGACTAAATCACATTTCAGAAAATGGCACTGAAATTAATCTTTTCATTGACTACATCCTAAACAGTTTAAGTGGAGAACAAATTCAGAGGATATGCATATTAGGAGAATGTAGTGAAACATTATGTTGTTAAGGACAAATCATTACACTCACTAAACCAAGTGATGGACCTGTCTTCATAAAGCAGAGCTATTTAACAATCTGAAGAAAAGGAAACAAAGTGGGCCGTAGGACCTCATTGATAATTCACTCATGGCTAAGTGTGCTATCAAGTCATAGTAGAGACATGTTCAATTTTTTGCGAGACACATGAATTACTATATTATTATACGACATTTTCAACAATACCTCAGAAGATCAAGATATACATTTTTAGACAAACCCAGTTTGATATATCTTGATAGTGTGGGTAACCAATCGTGATGGTAGGTGTTGGCAATCAATCAAATACAATGTAGTTGCAATTTCTATGTTAATAGTGTACTAAACATACATTGCTAGTTACAATAGACTGTTATTGAAGTTTCACTTTATTGATGGAAAATGAGTTTCTCAAGCAACAAGTCTTGACAAAAATAAAATCAAAATGAAAAAAAAAATAGCTATATAAATTGTCATGAGGCATCTGTACTTTTTATAAACCAATGGATTTTGTGTGACAATTTATTGACATAAATTACACTGTGACAAAAATATATAATGTCACTTCTTCTTTTTGCTTAACGAATTTGGCTATTGAGCTGTAAGAAATGGATAGCGTAATAATAATAAAGAAATAAAAATGCCTGAAAATTTTTTTCCCGGTTCAATGCCAAGGCATTTGAAGCTGAATAACAAGCAATTATTGTGGACTATTTAGCTGAAATAAATAAGTGACAGAAAAAAAGAAATTATTTTTGATGATTTATCTTCACAAAGAAATGTGATTTCCGATATAACTTAAAAGAAAAAAGAAAACGATTTCCTATTTCAGCGGTTGATCTGTCTCAAATTGTCTGAAAACATTTTAGGAAATCTCAGTTTAATAGGGTGTCTTGTAGAAACATCATTATTTTGTGGCATTTCGAAATGATGAGAGTGAGTTAGAAATTGAGGATGAAATAGATTTTCTCGAAGAAAAAAATAAAAGAAGATTTATTCAGAAAATCTTCATATATAAGTTTGAATGACCTTTACATATCAAGTCCCTCTTACACAATTAAACCTCTATGTCGTAGTGTTGATTGCACAAAGAAACTGCAAACACCCAGTCCTATTCATGACACAAGATGAGGTTGGAAATGTCTTGGCAAATAATATTGTTACCTGGTGATTTTCCCCCATTTGTTTTCCCCCCCCGTAAGTGGACTCTTCCTTAACCGGTGCTCAGTTTCCCCATCCCCTCTGAGGTGAGTTGACCGTTCCGGAGCTGATGGCGAGGCCGAACTCCGGGATATAATGGGGAGTTCCACCTGTGTTAATCAGTTTGTTTTGGGCGGCCAGCAGCCGCGGGTAGATTCTCCAACCGGAGACAGCAGAGTGAGTCAGTTTGGCGGCAAGCAAGCCGCAAGGGTTTCTCCAAACCGGAGTACGAAGAAGGCGTTGTGCGTGAACGCAGGAAGACGAGGCCATCTCCAACGCGGACGGCAAAACCGCCCTTCTCCACCTGGAAGCCTGAAAGCCGGCCGAGCGAAGGACACGCCGCTGGCAACAGAAGGAAGCCACAGCGCAGCTAAGTTTAGCGGTGGAAGCCAATTCGCTCTCCCCGCTAAAACATCACCCGAAGCCGGCCAACGGAAGGATCGTGACCGGCAAACGGAGACCAAAGTCCGAAGACCGAGACGGGCCTTCCCCGAGGTTGAGGCAACTTAGGAACCGCCAAGCTTCACCGAGCCCACCCAGTAGCGTCGCCGAAGACGACTTGCCAAGCCGGCAAGCCAAACCCTTCCCGTCGCCAAGTGTTCCGAAGTACGTCAAACGCATGCTGTGAAGTCGACATCGACCCTCACCAGACCCCCACCCACCCCGTTGCTGACGATTTTGGCCAGCGGTGAAATCGACAGGCAGCAATATCACTGAAGCTCAGTGATTAATAAGTCCAAGATTAACAAGTCTATTTCATAAAAATTGTCACTTCACTGATATTTCATTTGGAAATACAGTAAAACCTCGTTAAGTCGTCACTCAAGGGACCGAACATTTTTGACGACTTAAGCAGAGTAGGCATTTTGAAAAAAATAAACAAAAAAAAACAAAACACTGAAATACAATATTTTTATGAATTGCTGTAGGATTCGGTGAGAAAAACAAGATTTTCAGAAATCAGTACATGCAAATGAACGAGTGGAAAATAAAAAAATAAAAAAAAATAAAAAATTATTCTTACCACATTTTATTTTCTTTTACTGGCATTAAAATAATCCAACAGTGTTGATTGATGAAGGAGCTGATTGGTGGAAATAACTTTCTTTTCTAATATACTTAAGGCTTTAAATTCTTCGTCTGTTGTACCTTAAATGGATGTTAAGTACTGTCGAACTTTCTCCAGGGCTTGAATGTTTCGGTCTTGTTGGGTGGGGTTTGATTCTCGACTGTTTTGATTTTCTTCCAAAAATTCAGATGTCAAAGCTTTTACAGTCGCTTGTGAGCAGATTGCGATGTCGTTATCAATGTTGATAAACGCACTAACATCATTGACGCTGCACCCTTTTTCATTTGCAATTTGCAGCAAAGTTTCTAATGGTTCTGGGTCGATGATGTCTTCGCTGAGGATTTCTTCTGATCCTGCGTTTGCAATGAACTCTGCATGTTGGAAACAATTCGAAACACTATGTAATGAAATGGAACTCCAACTTTTGTGCACATAGTTAATCGTATCTAAAACCGAAACTTCTAGCTTTTCTTTCCTATCCAAGGCTTTTATCATGTCCTTTACAAGCATTTTTTTGTACTTTCGTTTAAAGTCAAGAATTATCCCTTGATCTAAAGGCTGAAGAAGTGCAGTTACATTTGGAGGAAGAAAAACAATTTCGATCGCTTTTAAATTTTCGGGACTTTTTTGCTATGAAATGAAATCATACTCAGTAGCGGTCAAGAAAAACGTCTACTCTTGACAACAGTCGCAGCGAGAAGTGTGTAATTTCCCAAGTGAATTTCCCACGTGAAAATTCCCGGTAAAGGCTAGGCTTTCTTAGAGTGAAGGGGCAGGGCTGAAAAGACAGCAGGCAAAATTGAGAATAAAGATGCTTTTCACCACCATTTTTGAGGGTGACGAGTTATCTGGAGTAGAATTAAATTTGGTGACGAGTAAAAGAGGGTTATTTTACATTATTGTCTATGAGACCTTGTCGGGACCAAAGGAAAATGACGACTTATCCGGGTGACGACTTAACGAGGTTTTACTGTACTATGATTTTTATAATTCTTTTTTTATATATTCTAAAATTTTCTTTTATTTATTTTCTTTTAATGTTTTACAATTTTATGAAGCTGCATTATTTGTTTATTTTTTTTAACTTAAAAATAATAATTTATATTTAATTAATCTATATAGAAATGTTAACTCCCCCAAAACGATTTCCACATTAAAAGTTTTCAAACAATTTTACAGATCATCACCAAAAATAACTTCATTGGGGAAATGATATACTGATTATTCAGTGCATGGAAACAGTATATAGTTGTATATTAGAGGCCAAATTATTGAAGAATTAATAACACAATTCTAAGTGACTTTATGAGAAGCACAATTTGAGATGCAATAGAGGATCTGAACAAAGTAAGTGTCAAGTAAACGATAGGTACTAATAAAAAATATAATTAAATATATGTTTTGCATTGCTTAACCCAGGCTACTATTTCATTATTAGTATCCAAATCAAGTATAAGATAAAAACTTACCTAGATTTTGTAAATATTTGGCTTCTATCATTGGATCTGGCTGTTCCAGGACTGCAACTCCCTCTTTTTCACCTACTTGAGTCTGCTTTGTATTTTAAAAGATATAAAATAAAACAGTAATCATATGATAGCATTTCATTTACATTATAATCAGAATTTAATTAGAATTAAGCCAATTATTAGCAAAACAAAATACCTTCTTCAATCGTAAATATTCCGCAATTTTGATTTGTAATTGACGGTTTAGAGAAGAACAACCATGGATTTCATTCATTACCTCCTATGCAAAAAAAAAAAATAAAATTTAAAAAGTTATAAAGTAGAAGTTATTTGTGTATAATCACAGATCAAAATTCTTAATTTACCATCTTGTGGAGAATGGCACTGCTTTTAAAATCTACAGTTTTTCTATAGAAATTCTTAGATCATAAAAGAAAATTTACCTTAAAAATTAAAAACACAAATTTAAAGTTGTCAAAATATGAACATTAAAAACATTACTTCAACGAAACACACTTAAAAACTTTCGAAAACAAAGAATTAAAAAAGTTAACAGGTTTTCGGAACATTCTTTGTTGGCCTTCCTCAGAACCAAGTAATTACCCCCCCCCCCATTTTATAGTTTAAAGAAAAGAAAACGATGGAGCAATTCCGGTATGACAACCACCTCTTGTCTTCACTGTAAACGAAGCTTTCAATCCTCTCTAATTAAAAAGTGAACTCCTCCTTTTGTGATTGGCGGTTTTCTTTTCTTTCAACCTATAAAATGGGGGTTAATGACTTGGTTCTTCAGTCTGAGGGAAGGGCGCTGAAAGGACGTGCCGAAAACTGGTTTACCTCTTTTAATTCTTTGTTTTTTAAAGTTTTTAAGTGTGTTTCGTTGAAGTAATGTTTTGAAAGAAAATTTACCTGATACATTTCATTGATTTCCTCTCTGGTATATACAATTTCCTGTGGCAAATTAAGTAGACTCTCCGAGTACATTTCATTTGTTTCCTCTACATCTTCTACTACATTTATTACTATTTCATCCGATTCCAAATTTAAGCCTTGCATCCATAATTCTATAAGGATAATCAATAAATGAAATTTAATTCACATCAGTTAACACATACATAACCCTCTTTTCAAATTCAAATTTATCTTTTGTAAAATGATATTGAAGGATGTAATGCAGAGAATTTGTATTGGTATAATTCAGTGTACCGTTAAGTACCATATACGGATTATATCATCTGGTCATCTTTTCCTTTATTCAGTTATTATTCTTATAGTCAAAACGTCAATTAAATAGTATAGAGAAATAGTAAAATTAAACTAAAAACAAACAAACATACATAATAAATGAAAAGTACTGAGATTTAAATTAATGGCTGAGAAGGCTTAATGTGCATTGATGAAATAAAGATAATAAAGAAAAAATAAAATCAATGAAATTATCTTGGTCCCAAAGCAGGCTGCATGCAAAACTTTTTCATTAGTTTCATAAAGTATTTGCCTGATAACAATAATTTACAGCTAGCTATAAGGATTGAAGCAAATCTTTTAGTCTGCACTCACAAAGTAAAGACTCAGTATTTATTACAAGGAAAAATAAACATAAAAATGCACACAATTAAAGATTCACTGAACTATTTTTTGGAATTTTTGTACTGGGAATCCAAGACAGGCTATTTCTAGTTGCCTAATTTTCGTCAGTTGTAGTCACCCAGTATTCATAGCTCAGTGGAATCAAAAGAAACAAATAAACAAAAAATTCAAATTAACAAAACAAGTTAATTAATAACAAATAAACAAAACAATGGCCCTTCAGTTAAGAAGACATCAAAATATAAATTAAGAATAAAGTAACATTTGGTAACTTTTTTAATACAGCAACTCTACCTGAGTTACTTACATCAATAAATGACTTAACAAAAAGTGTTACTTTTGTATGGATTACTTTTTTTTATTAACATCTCCCATCAGGCTACTGATATCTCTGACAGTTTGCAATGGCTGTCTAAAATGCCTTGTATTGCATTTGGGATGGGATGGGATGGGAAGAGAGATGCACTCCAATCACTTGGATCTGAAGAAATTGAGTTCACTTTAATCAACACAATATTGATCATTTTTTTTTTTTTGGTTTGGTTTGGGTTAAAAGAAAAGTATCTGTTCGGTTACTTTTGAAGTCACTTAACTGTAATTGAGCTACTTTTCCTGATAAAGAGCTGTGTTTCCTGATAAATACATTTGAAAAATAACATTTTAGCATTTAATGGACTGTCAAAACACATAAAAAAGAAATTATGAAACCTTTAGTTTAGAAAAAGTGGTTATATTAACTTTTAAATATGTATGAAATTACATATTAGTCTAATTGAAAAGCAGTTATGTAGGGAAATGATGTGACAGGCGGGCACATATCCAGGATTTTGTTGCGGGGGGCGGGGCATTACATTAAATTTTTAAAATGACTTTGCTTTCTTTAAATGAAACTTTAAAAGTGAAATGATCTTAATACTAAATTTTATAGCGAGTAGAGATCACTTTGAACTTCATCATTTACACATACACACTTGAACATACACACTTTCTTTTCTTTTTTTCTTCCCTGAAGACATCCCGGCCTACGTGCCTCTGATAGGTCATCCTTTCATGGCAACTAAAACCGTAAAATAAGTATTATTTATAAGGTCCGGTTTATTAAATGAAAAGTCAAACTTATATATCTTGGGTATTCTTCACATGAAATGGTTGGTTTGCTAAAAGATGGATTGAGAGTGAGAAGGAAATATCTTTGAAGTGATGTAAGATTCTGCTTTGTAGGAAATATGAATATGGTTGAACAAATTAGTAAAAATAAGTGAAAGTGAAACCTACAGATAGATAGATCACTTTGAAGGTTCCATGTCGTAAGAGTCGTCAAATGGATGTTTCATATATAATGATAGCATGAATAATGATCTAGAAATCATTCTTTTCTTTTCTTTTTAATATGGACACCCAAAGCTGTGGTGTTGTATAAGTTATGAGTTCACGCAATTTTGTACTTTGGGGCAAAAACAGGGACTGTGCAACAAGTTCTATTCAAATCTAAAAAACATTTTTAGAGTTCACATCCACCTGACTGCCATTTCCACTGAAGATAAGAGGTATTAAATTAAGAGCAGAGAAATAATGACTTTGTAGCTGCTAAATTAAAACAGAAGAAGAAAAAAAATAGAGAAAAATATCTCTGCAATATAAATTTTGTTGTCATTAATAAAAAACATTTTAACATAATAATAAAATGTAAATAATATGTTTTTTTTAATAAAATATTATAAAATAGTTTTT